>CM063718.1:2141485-2741485 GCA_032441835.1 Slavum lentiscoides
ATTGGTCTAATCGTCGTTAATACTTCAATATGTGACATTAAAATGATAATAAAATCCATTTTACCACCGCTTTAAATGAAAGTGATGGAATTAATGATAACTTGGAGCCAACTGCATGTGAAAATGCAAAAAGATATTTGAAACAAAGAATAGCAACTCATACTATTGAAATTGATTTTGACAACGAACAAGTTAACGAGTTATATGAGTATGATAAAGAAGGGACCGATAATGAATCGTTTCTAGTATCTACAACGAGTATATTCCAGGATATAAAACGTATATACGATGAATGTGAACAAATGAGTAAATTAACACTTAATTTAACCGGCGACCATGATAATATGCAATACTCGCCAACCTTAGCAAAAAGTTATTAGACTTTTTGCAAATATATAACTTGTTGGTCTGCTGTAATGATTCCTATTCTTGGATATGGTAATTTAACAGAATCCAGCGCTACTCCTGAAAGTATGTTCAAAGATCTGAAATCAATCGTTTTCAAACACAAAACTTTACCACTTCGATTAGACGAATTTTCATAACCCATGTCGAATCAATTATTGGTACGATGAACTTAAAAACACATCAGCTCAGTCAAAGAGGATATTTCAGATGTACAACGTCAGTCTAAACGCTCAATTTCAGAAATTCAAAGTGAATCCACAGAATTAGTTTCAAACGCCCATGATGAACCAGAAAACCTATTTCGGATACTCATAATAAAACCAAAATATATATTTCTAATCTTCAAAACGAACATAAGCAACCGAATTTGGATATTAAAGATAAACTCGAACAAAATATTTCGGATTTTACAGAAAATTGGATGGGATTAGGAAATCCTAAAAATGAAACAAAAAAGTCCAAGTATATAACAAGGGACCCAAATATACTGCACTGCAACGATAATAGCCGTACTAAAAATTCGTTCATAGGTGTGTTAAGGAATGGATCAACTTCAGAATTAAAAAGTATTTTTATAGATAAGAAATATATATCACTTGTAAACACGTGTACATTTGATTCAATAACACAAGCGATGTTTTGTTCTTATGCTGACAGCGAAAATTATAGAGATTTCGTCGAAAGTAATATAAAGCATACGTTTATGGAGCTCGTGTCTCACACTTTACGCGACGGTATTAGTGTACAATCATATAAAAAGAGAGCATTATTTTTAAAGGATTTATTTACAAAAGAGGCGTACCAGTTCTTTAATGAAATAACAATAATTAATGCAGCTTGTACCGCACAATATATGTTAAGTAAAATTTTTGAAACCTTTCCTTCAATCATTGAACAAAAATTATGTTCTAATTGTTTAAAATCAGACACGAGACATCAAATTTGCGTGTTAGCGAATTTGCCTACCGAAAATTTAGTGTTTTTACCAGATATATTAGAAGCATATGGTAAAGATCACATTCTATGTGAGCATTGCAATTTGGTACTTGAACGAAAAATGGAATTAAAAGAACATCTTATAATTGAACTAGCGGCACCAATGACAAAAGAACGACGATTCGAAAATAATTTAGACCTCAATATTAAGTTGAAAGATGTGACCAAGACCTTAAAATTCAAGACAAAATTTTCTATATTAGAGGCGTTATTTCTTTTTTCCTCCAGTGATGAACCATAAAAACGCAATAGGACATTATGTAGCGTATTGTTATAGAGAATATAAAAATATATGGGAGAAGTACGATGACCTAACGACTAAATCGAAAAGTGTTAGACCAACAACTGAAGCTCAGAATTGTCAGTTTTTAATTTATACGATTTAGGTCTTATACATGTATATTTTTTTCAAGTTTATATTATTTTATGTTAATTACAATTACTTTATATTTAACTATTTTTAAATATGAAAATCACTTTTTTAATTGCTTTAAAAGAAATAAAAACTGTAATTGTTACTATTACTATGTTTTTATAATTTCATATTATTATATATATAGTTTTCATTTCGATACTTTTACTTTGTATTGTGTTAATAAAGGGTTATATTCTAAAAATCAGAATAATTTTATATATTTGATCACAAAACCTGTATTAAAAATCAATAGTTTCACAGAAAACACTTCAACAAACCATATATTGTCCATATCGCCAGGTGTACCCTAATAACGTATTTTGTATTAAGTAAATCAAATTGTTCTGATCGTTTCTGTACAAAGAGGTGTTGGTGTTTAAAATGGTCTGTTTATCAGTTAGTTAAATTTTTAAAGAAAATCTAAAGAGTTCTGTAATACTTTGAAATTTAGTTTTGTTTAATTTTAGTTTTGACAGAAAATAATGACAAAACGACGAAAAATGGTATATTAATAATAATAATAATAATAATAATAATAATAATAATAATAATAATAATAATAATAATAATAATAATAATAATAATAATAATAATAATAATAATAATAATAATAATAATAATAATTATAATTAAAATAATGACAATAATAATGATAATAATGATAATAATTAAATATACTACGTATCTGCGTCTATGGACAGCCGAGCTGTCGGCGGCGGCGGCGGCGGCGGCGGCGGTAGACCGAAAACAGGCGCGGGGGACGCCCGACCGGCCCCGTCACAATATACGACGGGGGGTACGCGCGCGTTAATGAGTGTGTGCGCGCGCGCGCCAGCGAATGGCTTCTTCTTCGTCGGCTGCGGCTGCGGCTGAGTGAATTGTTTGCGGTAATTATCAACACCTGTTGTTGTTCTCGCATCGGGTCGCGCGCCTCCTGTAACCGATGACGCGGCCTGCCGCCGCCGCCGCCGCCGCCACCGCCGCGACAGCAGCTCGCGACCGTCATGTCGTTACCGCGCGGTATATATCGTTCAGTGGCGTAGCCAGGGGGGGAGCTGATGGGGCTGCAGCCCCCCGAAATGAATAAATAATCAGTTTTTTTAGTGGGTACCATCTATACATATTAATTAATTATCAGCCTTAGCCCCCCAAAGAAAAATCCTGGCTACACTACTGATATCGTTATACGCCGCCCCCCCATAAGCTCAATAGGTCTCGCGAGTCTAAAGCCTGGTCCACACCGAGGCAACATATAGCAACACGTAGGTTATTGACACGTGTTTCCTGCAATTCCGTAAACATGAAAACGAACTGCGACATTGGAAACACAGCGTACACACTAAAGGAAATAAAAACATCAACATTTTCACAAAATGTTGCCGAAAATGTTTTTGTAACTTGTTTGTCTACATATAAGCAACATAAATTATCGCGTGACTAAATATGTTTTTAAAGTTTATAAGTCCTACATTTATAAAATAACATTAAAACAATTCGCACTTGAAAAAAAACTTAAAACAATATATAAAATGTGGGACTGGGATGGGAAAATAACAAATTAATTGAATTACAAATAGGTACCTAAACAATGAAAAAAATCAAAAAAGTAGGTAATCAAAATTATATTGGAATAGTGGTTTCAGGTTTGTGTAAATTACAGACTACAGTTAGCAAGCTGTCATATCGATACTGTTGATAAACACGTGCGACACCTAAGTGTCCACGCTGCATAAACTTGTAGTCACGCGTTGCCGATTGTTTACCAGTTTTGTGTATACAGTTATAGTTTTTACATTGTTTTGTAGGAACATGTTTCGCTAATTATCGAAACACGAAACAGTGATAAACTTTTGTCGCTTGTTGCTTGTTGCTATACAAAATATTGATGGAACATTTAGAAACATATACCAACTTTTGTTGTGTCAACATACTGCGACATAGAATGTTGCTGTATGTTGCCTCAGTGTGGACCAGGCTTAATAGGGGAGAGGGGGGATACGTTTTCCCTAGGACGGCGATTTTTAAGGGGCGGCGTCCAGTGGCGTAACTAGGACCGTCGTTGCCCGTCGGTAATAATATTATGCGATAACGGTAATAATTAAATTATGGTAATAATAATAATTAAAGAGATGTACCACCAAAAATCAAACATCATAATAGTGGATGAAAATAAAAGCAAGAGGCGGCTCTTACGGGCTGGTCACGCGCGGCGAAAATTGGTACGATGTGGCTCTTTCCAGTAGGAAAACGGCCAATAGAACGACCAAGATCAAGACGGGAGGACCGGGTGATGAAAGATGCGAAGCAAATTGTACCGGACGCAGAGCGGCTAGTCTTGGCGACGAACAGAGAGAGACGGCATAGCATGTGTTTGCCAGTATGGTCTTGATTCGAACGTATTCGGAAATTGTCGCTTTCATAAAAAAAAAAATATACACGATTAATACACGTTTTCGGTTTACTCACACTGTCTCAAAACGAAATTTTTATTTTGGTGTGGGGGTGGGCTGGAGTGACGTCACCCCAGCTCATCTCCCTTATTTCGCTTATAACTTAAGTACTATAGTGTCATACAAATTACGATAATAGGCATATAAATTCATACAAATCGCGTACTAAAACGTGATCCAAACAAAAAATTTGAATTTTTTAGTGGGCTGGGCCAGGGTAATAACGTACGCGGGTAGCACGCTAATAGTAACCATCATATAGGCAGGGGCGCCATTTAGAGGGTGACAAGGTGTACCGCGCACACACTACCATCACAGCACCTTTGCGATTTAATCGACCTGGAACGCCTGGAAGGTCTTTTAATGGACTCAAAATTTGAAAAATGTTCGGTTTTTCTTTTTTTTTACGTAGGTAGGTACTATTTCATTAACCCGCTCAAATAGTCTCAACAGCCGTCACGTAGCTGCACCAGCTTTGAAACGTTCCTCAAACGAATTATCGAAACGCAACTATACATGAACACGCGATATTATATAGGGAATCGAACGGACAACACTGTATGACAATTTTTTTTATTTCAATTCGAAATCGAATATTAGTTTTGTACGTAAATTTTCGCTTGCAGTAATACGAGACACGGTTCGGTCACCAGTGTTCGCGCAGAGGATCGAATTTCAAATCGAAAAACCGTGTAGGTTCCGAAAATTTAAAAATTCGAAAATGTCTAAATTTAAAAGAAAAAAATTGATTTCTATGCAACTACTAACTAACGATTTTTTTTTTGTTATTCAAAGGTGTGTGAATTTCACATAAAATTCATTTTTTAAAACTTTCACTCCCCTCTAGTTTGAGAATCCTTGGTCTAGCTAGACTCTAGCTGAACCGTCTCAACGCGCGGTATAACACGACCGGCGGACAGGGACGAACCGAAGGGATGGTCGTGGGGAGTGTCATACCTCCAACCCCACCACTCGGCAATATTAGACTTTCAGTCAACAGTCGGCTGAAACGTGTCCCACTGAAATCAACTGATATTCCAATATTATATCAAATAATATTTCCGTATTATATGGTTTTATAACGATTGATTATAAGCAGAGCCCGACTTGGGAATTTTGGGGCCCGGGTCTAATTTTTTGATGGGGCCCTTAAATTATAAATTCAGTTTTTTTGCTATATTGATTTTTTATATTTAATTTTTTTTTTTTAAGATTATAAATAAATTGTACCTACTATAATAGTCTACATATACGACACATCTATACACACGACCTGATAATACAACCAACCCGACTGTCGGGCCGACCAAATCGTGTGTGTAGTCCGTTTAACATTTCACAGTGCCACAATAATTATCGACATTAATTAATATCGGGGCCCGGGGCTGCAGCCCCCCTAGCCCCCCCCCCCCTAAGTTGGGCTCTGATTATAAGTGTTAAATTATAATTACTATTCTCGTTACACAAAAAATGAATATTTTATATTCTAGTCGGCAATTTTAAAGACCCCTCCCCCAAGCATTTTCGATGTGTAAACATCTTTTACGGTTGTATGAGAGTAAATCTCGGGAAATGGGACGGAAATGTGACAATATGACAATATGACAATACTAATAATAATATTAATTAATTTACACGCAATATTAATAATATTAATTGATTTACACGCAATTATAAATTGCGTGCAATGTGTAAGCTGTTGTCATGACAATACTAATAATAATATTTATTATCGAAATTGAATGAAGATACCGAATAGAATAGACAATAGAATACACGTCAATGTCTCGACTACTATAGCAGACTCGTTTTTTTATATTTTTTAAGATCGTCCCTGCCGGCGGAGCCACTCATCATCGTCGAACCGGATTTAATCCGTCGGTATATAATAATATCGTATTTCGTCGGGCCACATACATTCTGACCGAATACGAACGACTGCAGTAACCGACATATTCTCCGCGGTTTACACTATGTTTTAAAAAACGAATTATAATATATTGTATTACACTGGATGAGACGGACGAAAGATGAATCTCCTCTAATCGTTAACGTTTTGCGACAAATTCGCGCTGTCGATACGTCCGAAAGAAAAAAAAATAAAGGTTTTTATTGTCGCGCCGCGGTGTTTAAAGAAAAACGACACATCGACCTTCTGATCTCTTCTTTAAACATTCAACATAATAGACATTGTGTGCGGTGTGTGTTCGCTACGAGAGGAGAAAAAAACTATGTACGGATTTTGTGGAATGTGTAATGGCTCGACGGCTATATACGGCGGTTGGGTGTACATAATGTATAATGCGATACAAAGATTTTAATGTCGTCGTGGTGTTGCATTTTTTCGCGGACGTTAAATTCGAATAAACTCTCCGCTGTAACATATTGTTTTCAAATGATTTTTATATACCACAACACAGAAGAAAACGTTTACAATAACGACACCGGTTGTCCGGGCGACAAACCGTATTTAATTTATTATTACTGAAACCTCATTTAATTCGTAATTTTGTGTACTGATAATAATTAATTCGATTAATATAAGGCGACTATACTTCTACATTTTGTAGCAGACGATAATGAAGTGCGTATTTCGCCTGTATCGTACACGTGTGATTATATTAACTAATTCAGTGGCGTGTTCGAGTCGGTTTTGTGGAGGGGCTATAATTTTCTGATGGAAGTTAAAACGTCAGAATTTGAGACTCGTCACACAATTCTGACAAAACTGCTTGTTTGTGATATTAGGTGTTCTGGACACTAGTAATTTAAAATGATCCTGTATTTGTGCGTAACAAAATAAAAAGTATATATAATTTTTTAAAAACTATACACGAAAAGAAAGATATGCCTAGAGTATTTTTAAAAAAAATTTCACTATAGGTATTGAATTCCAGACTAAAAATTTATGATGAGATTATCACGTTAAAATTGTGGACCACAAGACGTTTTGACACGATGAGTATTAGGAAAACTCAGTACACATATTTCAATAGTTTTTTTTCTGTCATAGTGGTCGGTGAGCTCATTGGACCGGGGGGGGGCGAATCTAATCGCATCAGGAAACAAAGGATATTATGCACTGGGGAAACTGTTTTAAATCATAGTTACTATCCAAAAAATCAAAAGAACATATGGACGTGAAACATGTGACTCGGTAACTAAAGGAGATGAAGAAAAAAAGGAACGTTTTTGAAAGGAGAGTATTGCGTAAAATATGTGGCCCTGCTACAATAATTGATAATGGAGAATGTAGGAAACGAACAAACCAAGAAATTCACCAACTATTTAAAAACCACCTATCAGTGCGTTTTTGAAAAGTAAAAGATTAGAATGGGTGGGCCATTATATATGGAGATCTAATGGTGTAGCAAACAATAATTTCATTGGAAACAGGGGCTATTTGACTTCAATTTATGGGGGAGGGGCGAAACGAACGGTTTTTGTTTTCTGATAATGGCACAATATTTTTGTAATTTAGCCATAAAATTCTGTGCCATAATATAATAACATTTTGTTTCTATGGAGGGGGGAATACGCCCTTGAGTCTGGAAACGGGAAATAGGCCAAGACAGAGTAGATGACAGAGTGGAGGCAGATCTGGCCGAAGTCGCATGCAAGGAACAAAAATAGAAAACAGCGAAGACAAAGGTAGATGGACATTGGTAGTAGAGGCAGCTAAATGGACTATAAAATCTGAATTGATAACAATAATAAATAATATAAATCTGAATTAAAAAAAAAAAATACAAAAACAAATAAAGTATGATTATATAAAATAAAATTTTAATTTTTTTTTTCTTAAATTTTGCTCATAATGATTATCGCGGTTATTATTATGACCAAGTGTAGTTTTGCTATAGTGCCTTGAAAACCGCCGTAAACGATTTCTACCGTATATTGTAATGTTTATTATAAACGGTATATAATAATAATAATAATATAATAATAATAATAATAATAATAATAATAATAATAATAATAATATTTTATCTTACCGTATATCGTATAATAATAACAGTGCAGTTCTTCGGAAATATACGCTTCTTCGAAAGCGCACCGATGATTTTTTTTTTTTCTAAATATTTCACATATATGTTTTTTAGCCGTCTTAAACGCCGCGTAATTTATTATTCATCCGCGCTATTATATATATATATATTTTTTTTTTGTAATAATTTATTTCCTTTACCGAGTACATAATATCTTATACTAGATATATATATATATATATATATATACAATATACGTATTATATTATAAACGCGCACCGGGGTACCGGCTACTAACCATATAATATATATATATAATATCTGCAGCAGGTCGGCTAACAATTTTTTTAGTGACTTTCTATTATTCGCGTTATTATTATTTTTTTTTTTTTGTCGTATGCTAACGGTCCGTGACTTATTTTGGTCGATTATATTTCGTATAATATACGCGAGATCTTTGACAAGGGACACATCCTTCGTGAATTTTCCTTCTTTTTTTTTTTTTCGTTTGTGTAAAAACCGCACGGTATATACGGCGAGAGACGTTTTGTGAGCGTTATTTTATTTATATCGACCACCGTGTCCGTTTTTTTTTTTATACTTTTAAAAACGAAATATCGTTTTAAAATATTTCGATTTTAACGACAAAAAAAAAATTCTTTAATTCTCGATAACCTGCAGCTCGCGCGCCACATCCAATTCCGTGCCATCGCGTTTACGAAATATACATACTTTTTTAATGTGTAAGCTGTTGTCACGGCGACTAATAATAATATTTATTGACATTAACAATATTAATCGATTTACACGCAATATTAATAATATTAATTAATTTGCACGCAATTATAAATTGCGTGTAATGTGTAAGCTGTTGTCACGGCGAATAATAATAATATCGAAATTACATTCAATAAAGATATCGATTATTCACAATTCCGTTCCGTTTTTACCGCTCACGCGACGTTTAGGTACACATCGACGTCTCGATTACTGGCAGCAGTGGCGTGCTCAAGGGGGAGGTTAGGAGTTATATCCCCCCATTGTCTTTTTTGCCGACCTACAGAAAACAACTTATTAGATATAAGAGCTGTTTTAGAGTCATTACTCGATACTTTTTGTTAGTTATTAGCAAAAAGTTATTACTATTATGACAATAAACGTTTACCACACACAACGTATGCGTTATGTTAATTGAACAACTTGGTATTAGTGTGTTATAATTTAAATTCGTTTTGATTATAGTACAATTTACAAATGTACACAGTTATAAGCTACTAGCTGACCCGGCAAACGTTGTTTTGCCAAAAAAAACAATCATCAAAAAAATTTTTTTTAAAAAAAAGGGAATTTTTTTTTTTTTGTAAAAACCTTCTCCTGGCAATTACGAACAATTAAAAAAATTTGAGCCAAATCGGCCCAGCCGTTCTCAATTGATGAATTGTTATACATTTTTGGCTCCATTTTATATATATATATAGATAAACGATTTTGGAGAGCTTGAAACACAAACATTTGAGTTTTTGGTATTACCATGAAAAATTTATTAAAATGTATTATTACTATTTACTTATAATATCCCCACACCCCCATTGAAAATTCCTGGGCACGATACTGACTGGCAGACTCGTTTTTAAAAATATTTAGACCGTTTAATTATCTACATTTTTGTACAATACCTATATACGCGAACGATAATAGAAAATAACTGAATTTGAGAAATGTATTTCAATAAGACACCCATAAGCGTGCGCACGGGGTAGTCAGAGTAGGCACTTGACTACTCTGCGAACAACTCCTGCGCCCTCAACATAATATTATGTTTGACCATTTCAACATGTCCGTAAACGGTAAAATGTAAGAAATAAGAATATTGGAAATATTAAAAAATATATATCGTCGTTAGTAACTGCTATGTTAAAATAAATTTATCATAATTTTATTTTATTAATTTATTTTATCATAGTAACCGCTGTCCAAGCACTGAATCCTATCGCGAACCATACTGGTTGATTTTAGTTTACAAAACCTGATATCACAACAGTACATGCTATCACCATTGATAATACAAAGAATAGTTTAAATTTAATTTAATAACTGTGGTATTTTCTTTCAACCACGGACATAGAATCGGTATTTTGTAGCTGCACAGTGCACCGTTATCATTTAGTAAATAATAATACAACTAGCTCCGTAGACCATTGAATAATAATAATAATAATAATGGTAAATGCAGTTAAATAAAGTTACCCTATCTAAAATTTTTTGTTCGTGTTAAATGTCAATGTGTAATGTATCATTTATGACTATCCTGCCAGTAATGTCTGCGCACGCTTATGAAGACACCTATATACGCGTCGAAAACCGCGTCGACTGCAAACGCCGCGTAATAACCTAAACGAATCGGGCATATTATAGTATTGTCTGCGCACAAAATACGAGTGTACTTAAATCGTAATACGACACGATGACAAAACTGTGCAGAGACGTGAAATTTTGTGCCACCGACGAATTGTTAAATTATATGTATAAAAAAAAAAAAAAATTCTCATACGTTAATTTTTTTTTAATCGAATTAAAACGGTTTTCGGTCGATTAACGCGTTAAAAAAAAAAAAAATTACTAACAATATTATTCCTGCGCAGCGCGACCATATGGTGCTGCAGTCGAGCCGATGATTTTAAAAATTCTCGAAATTATTATTATCGCGTTTACTTGTACCCGTAAACGTCTCTAAATATGATAAAGTAATTTTCTTTTTTTTTTTCGTACTATTTCTAAAACGTATACGTAGGAAAATTGTTGACTGTCGACTTTAGAAGTGCGTACAGAAAAAATTATCGTACAATCGGAACGTATAAAAAGATTTATAAAATAATAACCGAGAAAAATGCTCAATTTTTTGTTGTTTTTTTTCAATACAACACGTATACAGTTCGAATTAATGAGCCTGTAGAAAAATAACAAAATACCGTTATCCTTGCCAGTGGACAACAGCTAATAATATATAGACTACGAAACGCGTTAATATTCCGACGAGATCTCCCTCTTGCGGGTCGCTTTTCGGTCGACCAACCGTGTGACCTGCAGTGACGCGGTTCTTGACAAGTCTCAAAGGGAGGGGGGAGCGAAAAATTTATTCACACATATTTTATACTGATTATCTACCGAGCACAATAAAGAAGTTATCACGGTGAAGGGAAAGTGAATTTTTTTTTTTTTTTTTAATTGAAAACGATCCCGTTGTCCTAACGTGTTTGCATGAAAACGTTTTTACTGTTTTCTCCTCTACTAGCAGTATTCCATAACAAAATTGGTGCCTGCAATTTTCCACTTTTTCTCTTCAATAACTATTTAGTGTAAATATTTCTGAAAGTAATAACATTTAAAACGTACAAGTACAATTTTCAGTTTATCCGGTGCATATAAAAAACAAATTGTACATGTCTGTATTATTATTTATTAATATATATTATATAGTTTAGTTATTTGCTGGTGTTTTGTAAACGGATATTACTAATCGTTTTTCAACTATACTTTTTCATTAAATCAATAAACACATTGGCAATAACCTTGTAAAATTAATAACGTTTCTGCGATCAATCATGATAAAATTAAGATTTTATATGCGAGTGTGCGCGACACCAAGATGACGGTAGGAACCGAGTTGATACCGCATAATTGATACCGTTTCCATCTTAGACAATAATATGCTATATGACCTAAGCCTTAGATTCTAAGGTGTATACAGTATGAAAAAGATAAAGTGATAACAATATATTGTATATCACCTACAGACAGTGGCGTGGCGAACTTATAATTTTCTAGAGGTAAGAGACAATTTTCCCAAGGACCCACCCACCCCCCCCCCACTATACATTTTAACATAACAATCATCTTTTGTCTCTTAATTAGGTGGTAAAACATTTCACCAGCGGCTATTAATTATTAAGTAATCAACTAGACGATCCTTGGTTTATTATTTTACCACCCTGTAAGTCTAAACTTAATAATAAAAAAATTTGTTTTTTTTTTAGATTTCTATTACGATTTTATATTTTATTGTAGAATAACAAATTACAACTCAGATCAAAGGCCCACCCACCACCCCTTAAACAATCAGAGGCAATCGCCTCTCAGATGTCCTTTCGCCACGCCACTGCCTACAGATACATACACAGATATACCTATACGTCTTTTAGTAAACTGTTTGCTCTTGGTACCTTCGCGAAAACCCGCTTTATGGTCTCGGATAAATATTTTTTAAAAAAATCCTAAGGGGGATCCATCTATCGCCCCCCGTAAAATCGCCAGTGTATGTTCCCTGCACCTAACCCGTCCACACCGATCGTTTCGCCTCGAAACACTTTTTAATGTTCGGTTTATATCATACGGTTTTATTGAATTCGTGTTTTTCTTCTCTCCTTTCACGTTTTCCATTATACGTTTCACGTGCTGGGAGGGAGAGATCCACGGTGTATTTTTCGCAAAAGTTTCCTTTCGGATTTCCAACATGGCTATTATATATCCTCCGTCTCCTCAAGCGCTGCACGTTAGTCCGAGTTTCACACGCGCTTAACTCTTGCTAACGATAACGAATGAAGAGTTTTTTTTGTTTTTTGATCGTTTTTGATAAATATAAAATTTTATTCGTGGCGGTGTAAAGCTCGATAATATCGTTGATATCAGCTCTCGGACATTTAAAAATCGCCCACGTTCCGAAAGAAATATAAGATCTTATATACTCGTCGAGTTTTGACAACGTTTTATATAAACGACACTCGCGTCTGGACATTATTATTATAGGTATTATACACATTTGTTTTCGTTAAAATATTATTTAAAAAATATTTTCACGTATACATTGTCCACGCATATCTGCGCGCGTATAATTCCATTTGAAAATACCACGAACACATTTTTTTTATTTTTTTACTAACGCGTATACGTTTTTTTACCTTTTAACAGACGCTATTATGATATTGGCCTTCAAAACGCGTACGAGTCCGTTCGGCGGGAGGATGAGAGACGATCTTTTTATTGTACCGCGTATATATAACAACGGCCGAAATATCAATTCGTTTTTCAAAGGGACCAAGTATTTTTGGTGCAAAAAAAAATTTCTTTTTTTTTTTTAAAACGGCGACTGTTTCGACAATAACAATGTAATTTCGCGTCCTGCGTGACAGACGCGCCAAAAGACGCCACAACCCCCCGCCGAAAGAGTTCCTATAGAAAATATATAGTTCGTTCATTTATCTGCTGCAGGTATATTATATATATATATATACCGCAGAAACACCGTTAAACCAGCAACAGTCCTTTTTAAACGCGGTCCATTTATATAGGTGCACGAATCGCGGGATCAGGACTCGCGGAGAAGTCGACGTCTTCTTAAAAATATTTCTGTTTATTGCATTTTTTTTTTCAGGAAAACGGAAGGCTATGCGGAAGGCAAGGACTCATTTATGCGTTTCGCGAAAAAAAAAAATATAATCACGTCTAAACGAGTAGTATTCCGACTTCAGTGCGCGTATTGTGTTAAATACAGAGAAAAGTCGGACAAGACAAGAAATATTGAATAATCAAGATTGAGAGGGGGAAAAAAACGTTTTTTCATCGATAAAACAAGCAATCGTATTGATCGATTATTACTTTAAACGTTTTCAAAACGTTTTTTTTTTTTCATTCTGCTTGGAGTATAGCAAATGAAAACATTATGTTAGTCGTACACAGTGAGCGTTCAATAAACGCGTAAACTCGATTGGATTCGCGCGGTGATTTACGCGTTTCACAGGAAATTGAAAACGTTACGTTCGAAAAATAAAACCAATCGGAGCAAAAACCGGATGATGTATTGGGAAATTTAAAGAAAATCGCATTAACACTTTTTTTTTTTTTTTTTAATCTATTACGTTTTCAATATTAATACATATTTTATTATAAATAAATTAATAAAATCAAAACGAGTTAAATACATTAATTATGTTTTATAATTAATATTTTTAATTACGAATTAAAATTAAAATAAATTGTTCGTCCTAAATGTACGCGTTAAAATGTACGGTTATTAAATCGTTCGAAATAAACGTTGTTTTCCGCAGAATTATTAAAGAACAAAAAAAAAAAACTAGGGTACATATTATTATATAAGCGAAGTATTATAATATTTTTGTAAAGAGTGTCTTACCCATATCGAGGCCCCGTACACATAAATATTATTGGTATACTGTATATAATATATATATATATAACGGGACAAAATACAGTGATGTTTAATATAATGGAATGAATATAACCGTTTACTTTGATGAAATATTCAGAAACTGTATATTATATTATATAACGGCGTCCGAAACGGAGAGTTTAAAATGCGTTATTTGAACGTGTATCGTACCTATATACATATTGCATTTACGAATACTCTAATCGAGCTGAGATCACCTGTTAGCCGGCCGAAATCGATTAAATTCCACGACAATGTACCCGCGTATTACTCTATTTATATAATATACGTTTTTTATCCGTAAAACAAAAAAAAATGTTTTCTAAATGGATTTTTTTTCTTTAATTTCATACGTGTTTTTTTTTTTTTTGTGTGTGTGGCATTAAAACACCGATATCCGCGTTATTCGATAATATGTAATAGCGTAAAATACCAGCTGTCTGTACAGTTTTTTTTTTTCAAGAGGTTATTTCGATAAAAAGCGATTGAATGTCGCGCGAAACGCATCCGATATGGTTAGAATAAAAACAGTAAAATTAAAACAGCAACGAATTCGTATAATAGACAATATAATGAAATACATTATAATCTACAGAGTTATTGGTAGATATCGATGGAAAACAGCTGCAGATGTATATCCATACTAATAAGGACTTCAACAGTGTGTATATATATATATATATATATAGTGTTGTGCAAAGATAACTTTAAATTTATCTAGATAAGATAACGGATAATTGAGTGAAAATTTATCTGGATAAGATAATAGATAATACTAAGGTTTTTTATCTAGATAATAGATAAAAAAAAATTCAAATTATTTTTATATCACATGAAATTGAAATGTTTGGATTATTTTTCGTACTTGGATCTACTGTTGTTCCTTATAAATTATCATAATTACATAATTCATATAACTATATGGAAAATAACATTACATTAAGTGTAATGATAAATAATTTGTACTCTTTCCAATTTTTCCACGTCTTGTTTTTTCGATTCAATCGGATAAAGGGTCGGAAAGTCGGATGTTGGAAGAAAAAGTCGCGACCGAGTCTGCCTCCGTAGTTTTTCGTTTCGCGCCTTTTTTTCCGACGATTAGTGAATTTTGTTTTTCGAGTTCTTTAAGATTTTCAATGACTTGAACCCCGACGAGTCCCTTAGGCCGGGTTCACATGGGCGCGCGTCAGTTCATCGCGCGTTTATTTTTAAAGGCAATGATCATTCAAAAAACAGTAATAAAAGTGTAATAATAAAATAATAATAAAATTACCCAACATGAATCGCTGTGAAACGCGTGTCGTCTGAACGGTCCCATAACAATAAACAGTATTTTAATTCGCGATATTATGCGCGGAAAGAGAATTTCCGCGAACGACGGGCGTGTATGCATGCCATGTGAACCTGGTCTATACGGCCACTGCCGACCGAGATTTCTACAGTGACCGCCTCCGAAATTTATGTTTATGAATTTTTGAAGCGTCCCAAACGCGCTTTATACTCCGTTCGATGTTTTTTATGCGGTTTCGTCGTACAGTTCCCGAAACGCCTGTTTTTAATACGTTATTATATTATGAAGGTAGCCGGCTGGAACGTGTGTAGCTTAATATGTACGATAATAGGTGATTTTTTTTGGAAAATCCAAGATTAAATTTCATATCAGCAAGAGTCGTGTTGTACTGTTGTAGGTACCCGACAACAACAGGATACCTCGATTAACTCGACGAGTGAAAATAATCGTCGTATCTTACGATTAAATACTTTATGATTTCTGACTATTTAGCCGAGTGCACGAGTCGTGTGGGACCAGCTTTATGTAGTTGAAAACAATTTTGAAAACATTTTCGTTATCGTGAATCAGTTCCTTGTAAGTTGTAATAATAATAATTTCCCCATATCAAAACATCTCTAAGGTTTAAATATTTGAAAATTTCAGTTGTATACCCGATGTACAATATTATATTATATAAATTATAAACAAATGAAAAATATATGTAATAGAAGTTGAACTAAAAAAAAGCTTTTATTAAAATAATTATCCAGATAATTTACCGCAGATAACCATTTTTTTTTTATCTAAATAAGATAAAAGATGATCCAAGTTACTTTTATCTAGATAAGATAAAAATATAAAAAAAATTATCTAGATAATGCACAACACTGTATATATATATAGTGAATGCAGAATATACGCGCGTGAAGACGACCGATTTTACTGATTTTTATAATCCGAAATAAACCCGTCAAAAATTAAAAACGCCTCGTTTTTATCGCGATTCAGTATAGCCGAGACACTTGAACGGAAAAAAAAAAACGAGTTTTAAGAATAAAAAAAAACTACGAAATCCGTCAGGCACGTATAGCCAGGATTTTATTTTTTGGGGGTCCATTTAAAGAATATTGGAAAAAAATTGTAAATTCTATGTATTTTGACTACCTATATAGCTGGTATCGAATAATAGGCTTAATCATTAATTATCGAATATTTTATTCGAGACCAAAACATTTCGAGATTGAAAAATTACCGAAAAGTTTCACAAACAATAGTGATATTATTTACTAACAGTATACAGGGTGTCTCAAAAGAAATTTTATATTTTGATGTATCGATATAAAATAAATGTTGACGTCTGTCGGTAAAAATCTTTATTAATTATTGAAATACACCGGTAGAGGAAATCATTTCTTGAAAATAGTGTCATCCAAATGTGAATCATCACGCTCGCGGCACTCGTTCGAACGAATAGCAAAAATTTCTCATGACATCAAAGGCATGTAGACTAGACCAACGACGAATTGCCATTACTGGAGTGATACGAATACGAAACGCAAGCGTCAAAAACCTCTACATTCACCTATAAAGTCACAGTGTGGGCTGCGATGTCGGTACGAGGAATAATCGGCCCATATTTTTTTGAAGACAACGTTATGTGAAGATGTCAGATGACTTTTTGGTAGGTACCTGAACCATAGGCGGAAATGGGGAGCTTAGGGGGCTAAGCCCCCCAAATATCTTGTGTATGTATTTTGGATATTTGACTGATTATGACTGATGTTAAAATGTTAGCCCTCCCAGAAAATTTAATAGATATCCGCCTATGACCTGAACTACAAAACTTTCCTGGTTATGACCAAAGGACGTGATTTCAGCAAGACGGAGCCACGTCTAATACGTCTCTGCAATAAGTCCGTGAAATTTTCCCTCGCTAATTGATCTCCGATGGAGGTGACATGTCCTGATTTGAGCCCGATGGACATTTTCTCACGGGGATATCTCAAATCTAAAGTATGCGTCAATAATCCGACTTTTCTGGCGCAGTCGAGTGAAAATATCTGTATAAAGAAATGGCAGCCATTACGGAGTCTATACGTGCCGAGCTGTCGTGGAAAATTTCGCTGTTCTTTTAAACGAGTGCCGCGAACGTGATGGTTCACATTTGCATGGCAATATTTTTGTCGTGCAAAATAAATTCCTAAAGCGTGTATTTTAATAATTCGTAAAGGTTTTATCGACAGACCGTTCTTTTTATATTGATACGTCCTGTATTATTATATTAATAGCCTGTATTAATTTATATTAATACGCGCCTTCTGAAACGCGTCACTGAAATCCGCGAATAACATCGTTTTATTGTATGTCGGATGAACGGGCGCGGAAGACAACCGACGGATCAGCTTTTTAACGATCACCGTATTGTAACAACAAAATAATTTATTGTTAACAAAAAAAAAAAATACTATTTTATTATAATAGCCGAAGCTTCTTTATTTTTCCCACGATTTTACGTTTTGAATCGAACTCGTTATTTTAATCGTACACGTCGATTTATCACTCTATTAAGACGTCGTAAACGGAGACCTACGCGTACCTATCTGTCTTTCACGACTCCGCGGTAAACGACGATAGTGCACAGCTGCTTATATAAAAATCGACAGCCCGTCACGGTGCAGTATAGTGGAAAGAAAAGAGAAAAAAAAAATCACGATAAATCCGTGCACAAACGGGTGTAGAGTAACGACCGAGTGTGATACGTTGTATTACTACTATAATGAGTCTATTATAGGGCTCGGATTTTAATTCCCTTTAAAAAAAACGCATTTATGACCTTAAAAACTCAAAAAAAAAAAGAAGTTTTAAAAAGAATTTGACAAATGACGAAGAAAATGTTTTTTTGTTTTTGGCTAACCCCCTTTGAAATAATATTTTGTGCCCGTTTATACCATAGACATATTATAATATATAGACCGCGGTTAGAGAAAGAAGTACGGAACGAACGATACGTGTGACAGAGAAAGAACCATAACCACGTTTTTTTCATGAATGAATGAATAATCACGTATATCATCATCACCACTCGCCGCGGATCCGGATATATTGCTGCCACAATTTTGTTTTATCATCCACGAAAAAACCTCTTCTAAGTCTGTCTCTCTCACAGACCCATTAACTACGGATTAAGAGGTCTATGGTCTCTGTCGCACATACATAGCCGTCCCAAAAGGGGAGGGGCAAATGGGGCAAGTGCCCTAGGGCGTCCAAAGTATTGTGAACGCAGGGGGCGTCATAAAAACGAATGACAAAAAGAAAAAATTCGTTGTTTTATTTTAGATATTAATTTCCCTCGTATCTATACGATGATTTCGAGGACGAGTATGTATTTACTATTAAAATATATAAAATTATTATAATATAAATATTACGTTAGTCGTACATTTTTTTTTGGCGGGGGGCGTCAAATATTATTGCCCTAGAGCGTTATTGGTGGTAAGGACGGCACTGCGCACATATCTAGCAAACCACGGCACCCCCCGCGGTGTTCCTGTACACTGAAAATGGGCGAATTTGACGATTGAAAACAACAGCTGTCGATACGTTTTGATAACGGACACAATTTCCTGCGCGACATTCGGTCCTTTCGCAGCGTAGATACCATATGTAATTCTCACTATATCTCACTTTTTTCATTTTTTTTTTCATAAACCCTTAAAAAAATTAACCGAACAAATTAAAAAAAAAAATTGTTAATAATTCATTTTTGAAGGTCTTAAGAAAAAGAAATAAAAATAGTGGAAAAGTCGTTTTGTAGTAAAACTCACGAGGAATTCAAATCTGTTTTCAAATTTCTTATCGCACCAATAGATCGATCGGTACGTTGGAAGTACGAAACGTCTATTTTGCTATGTTTCATGTGTGTAAGACAAAGAGAGAAAATACCCGCTTTCAATCGCCTTAATACACGACGTTTCACAGCGAGCGATTTATCCGAGAACATTATCGTTTCATACCGAGATAAACGTCGCTGCAGACTTCAAGGCGGAGCCAGCGAAAAATTCGATGCCGACTTCCCGGCCGAGCCTTCGAAATGTTTGTAAACAACCCGAGTGTCGTTTCTATAACGATCTCTATATAATATGGCTCTATAATGCAGCGTTTCCCAAACTCTTGTTTGACCTGGCCCGGTAATTAATATTTTTTCCCTTCGTGACCCACCATAATATAAAAAAAAAATGCAAAATAAAACGCATTTGAATGCCATACGGGTTTTCCATGAAGTCCAGTTGATATCCTCAATAATAATTAGGTATTATTTTTGTTGTAAATAATAGTTGTTCGTATTGATGAATTTATTTTATCGCTAAAAAGTTCAAATTATCAAACAATAAATGATGATAAATAACAAAATTTAATATGAGAGTTTTATTAATTCTGCGACCCGGTATTATAATATTTTCGTGGCCCGGCAGTGGGTCGCGACCCACCATTTGGGAAACGCTGCTCTAGTGCATTGACACTGGTCTCGTTCGCGGTCTACGAGACTCGGTCTACACGAGTGTTTTGACTATATAGCGTCGGCGCCGCGTTAAAACGACGAAACGAACGTCCGAAACGCGACCCGCGGAATCGATTAGCGCGCTCAGCTCGTACGCGACAATTTCGCTCTGTGCTCCTGTCTCGCTGGCCGGCACACGCCCGGCGATAAATAAAATAATAAACGACGGTCGACTCGAATTACAAAATACGATATAATTTCGTGGGAAAAAAAAAAAAAAAAAAAACTAACCGCCGCGGCCGTGGTTTTATATTTTTTTTTATAATATTATATATTATAGTCGATACGGATATACCGGGCGTAGCGCTGGCGCGTTTATACCTAAAGTGGGCCCGTGGGGCACTCTCCGCGGCGGATTGGGTGGTCCGACGACGACGGCGACGAAAAAATCCACCAACGCCACACGACGGGGTCGCACGGTCAGGTTAACCCGCGGGAGAGCGGTTCGGCGGCGGCGGCGGGAGCTGTTTGACGCGAGTGTGTAGCGCCGCCGCGCAGCGGTAAAAGAAAAAGTAAAAAAAAAAAACGCTATAAAACGACTGTATAAGGAGGAGAAAAAAACGACACCGTAAATATTATATAGTTTTAAGAAAATAAAATAAAGTAATAATACGAGAAGGAACGTTTCCCCCCCCACACTCCCTCGGTATAAAAGATTATATATGGCCTTGTTAGCGCGAACGTTCCCGCAGTCGGACGCGATTTTTAAAAAAGACCCGGCGTCCGCTTTTTGTACTCGCCGTTGTGCCATTTGTGCCGGTCGCCGACGTCGCTGTTCGCGGCCAGAGCCCAACTTGGGGGGGGGGGGGGCTGCAGCCCCGGGCCCCGATATTAATTAATGTCGATAATTATTAGTGGCACTGTGAAATGTTAAACGGATTACACACACGATTTGGTCGGCCCGACAGTCGGGTTGGTTGTATTATCAGGTCGTGTGTATAGATGTGTCGTATTATATATAGACTATTATAGTACAATTTATTTATAATCTTAAAAAAAAAAAATTAAATACAAAAACTCAATATAGAAAAAAAACTGAATTTATAATTTAAGGGCCCCATCAACAGATTAGACCCGGGCCCCAAAATTCCCAAGTCGGGCTCTGCTGTTCGCCGAGCAAAAACCATAGAGTAATATAGAGAGGCCGTTCCGACTGAAAAGTGAAGCGCAAAAGGTCTCTATTTCACAGGGTGACCATAGACTAAAAACAAAATATTGTATTAGTCATTTTGTATTAAAATGCGTATCGTAGTGATTTTATTATGTTTTACCATTGATTATAAAATATAGTATATTCTATAATCAATGGTTTTACGTTATAACATTATGTTAAGGTATCTCTACGTTTTAGGTACTCAATCATTACTTAGTTGTACTGTTTGTTGTGTCCATTGTATTGTATTATTAACAAACATGAATGACTTTTTAGATTTTTTAGAAGGTAATTGGATTAATTATTGTACAGTTCGTTTATCTAAACGCTATATATAAGATGTAAAAAATCCAGTTGAAATGCAAGATTCTCGTTTATTAAAACAATAAAAATGTACTTATACCTATGTGATATGTTAGTACTTGATAGGTATTTCACAATGCATTTAAGGAATTACATACCTTCCTTAAAGAAGGTAATCATATCTCAAACAAGCAATTTTTTGATAATAATTATTAGTCATAAGCATAAAGCATGTACTCGACGTTAATAAAGGTATATTCGTTTGAGCATTAATACATATACTTGTGTATTAATTAATTTATTACATTAAATAAAAGGCAATTAAGTCTTACAATGATGAATTTATTTACAAGTTCATTACATAATAGTTCAAACAATTTCATTAGTAGATGATAACCACGTACTGATAACATTTAACAAGCGGTACGTTTTACAATATTTTTCTTTATCAATAACGAAGGCACTGTTAAATAGAGTCCGTTTCCGCATCAATAAGTTAACATGGGCAAAATACCCAACGGCCTCTCTATATTACTCTATGGCAAAAACGCCGCTAAACAGCGGCGGCGTAATTACATACGTGGTGACGACGACGCGTCGTTACTGGAGGAGGAGGAGGCCCTTTGAAGGAGAGGTTAATACAATAATTCCGAGTGTAGAAATGATTTTTGAAATTTACCACGTGACTACCGTTATAAAGTGTTTAAAAAAAAAAAAAGAAAAAAAGAATATTAAATTAGTATACTCGAACAATGTTTAACGAGCGAACGTAAATATTATCCGAACGAATCGACGGGTTTTGGTAGCATCACAAACGGATGTAACTCGATGATACTGCCCGTATCGGCGCAAATCCCAGAGGTGCTAAGGGTGTTTAGCGTCCACAGAATACGAATTAGCACCCCCCCCCCCAATAGTTTCCATTGATACAAATCGATGCGCTGACCGTGGTATAGTGATATAACCATATGATTGAAATAAATACTGGAATAGTTTTGAACAAATTTGCGGGGGGAAAAAAAAAAAACAGATTTTAGCGTCTTTAAAAATACAATTAAAATAAATTTTCTTTGCGCGATTATTCACGTAATATTTCGGGTAATCAATTGTTTTGTTGTTAATATATAAAATAATTGGTAATAAAACGAAAAATGTATGTATTTATTTTCTCAAGTCGACTACTATCGTTTTAATTTTTAAATATGCATACGGTACACTTATTGAGAACTTATAGGGCGAAGCCGCTCGCGCGTCTGCGATGAGTAATTTTTGCTAGGGGCTTAATTAGCATCCCTAGGATTTAATGAGGATTTGCGCCTATGATACTGCCCCGGAGGAACCCGTCGTATTCACAGTTACGTCATTGGCGCTGATCACGGTGTTCTGATAAAATGTTTTACCGGTTTGGTACGTTTTTTACCAGTGACCGATTCATCGAGGCCCCCCTCGGCAGTAGTTATACGTATGTGCAGTGTTATTCGCAGTTGTAGTATAATGTCTGTTAGTCATTTTTAAAAAAAACTGTTCGCGTGCAGCACAAAAAAAAAATAACGTCTATTTGCTAAGCATCAAAACGAAATATCTATTAAATTTCTATACAAGAATAATATGTATATAATTATTAAAAACACATGTACGATTTAATACGATAAAATGTATTGTATACTAAAATTGTCGGCGCATAATATTTATAAATTTATTATTATTATTATTAATATTAACCGAAAATCGCGTTAAATGTTATTTCAAAATTTCAATCCGCGATATCATAATATAAAGAGAGGTATTTTGTAACGAAAATATTATTCGTATTTTTATATACGATATAATTAGGTACTATCATAATCTTTGGTGCGGTAGCGCAATTCAATTGACTTTAATCCGATCCAATATATATAGAGAGCATACTTTGATGCGGTATTATTTTCTTTGTCGAAATAATACATATAAAATGATATTGCAAATAGGCTGTTGTCCAATTTAATCGCGTTACTCAAACAACAGCGTATAGACACGCGTGTAGTAATAATTATTAAAGCTTTTATACGTGATTCAATCAATAAACCAATATCGTAGTAATCGCGTTATATGTATATATGTAACAAAATTACTTTGAAATAGCCGTCGAATCGTGGTATTTCGGTTAAAACCGAAACTCTGAGTCTTTGACAAAGCGCCCGATTTTTTTTTTTTAATAAAACCTAATCACGCGTTCAAAGGAAATTTTTACCCCGGGTTTAAAAGCTACACGGGGGATATAAAAACATTTTAATAAATCGATTTGAATCCAAAAATTATTTTACGTTTCATTTTCGTGTATTTTATTCGAACAATATTTCCCGGTCGAAACGTTTTACAAACAGTATTTTTTTATTACACCGGGAAAGAGCGGAAAATATAAATAAGTACAATTATTACCGGAAGGAATATACAGTGTACGTATTACATTGTTGTATGTGTGTGTGTTGAGTTGAAAAAATAATGTTAAAAAACTTAGTCAACAGCCATAGTCAAAGGTTGTGATGTAACTTAATTTAATTCGTAATCTTATTTCGATATGTTTGAACACAATTATACAGAATGTTCCAAAATGATTCGTCCGATTTTATAGTAGGCTATAAATTTTGAACCTGTAGTTTGTGGTAAATGAAACACCAACCATCTGGGAAAGGGGGTGGGGAGGGTTTCGAGTTTTTATCGATTGCCGATAAGTTGTGCTAAAGTGCACCTTAGACGAGTGGTGTGATTTAATTGAAGAGGAAGAACAGTTTTATATTAACACATTTATTATGTTTATTGTCATTAACGGAAAAACTCGAATTATTTAAATAAACAAATGACAAATTAATTGTTTAACTTAATATTACTCTTTACAATTTCACAAAAATCGCAAACAAAATCATCAATATAAACACATACGTATATATGTCTCATATTTTAGTCATCATAATCCTATATATTGTATCTTTTATAGAATTAAACAATTAACGTGTATTGATCGATAGATAATTAAATTTTATTAACAAAAGCAAACACAAGATTTGGTTCTTTATTTCCTATTTTACTCCGGTCTTCTTTTTTTTTTTTTTAATAAATTAATATTATTATCAAAAGCTTTGATTTAGCATATCTTAAATTACACTATTTCTATAACGTCGAGTTCAGCGTTACACACCACTTTAAAGTTTCACTTTTGCCGGGGGCTCCCGTGACACCCAATTTAAATTGTTCATGTCCAGCATACAGGGGCGGAAAATTAAAAATTAAAGTAGAAAAAAAATGAACAAGAATAAAGAAAAAATTTCATCGACTTCTTCTGTATTTTGCCGACAACACTAAAAAGTCTAACGACTAAATGGCCGATTGACAATAATTTACCTGGCGATTTCCTTCCTCGAAAACAAATTTAAAAAAAACACAGGTCGCCCCCGCCATTAATGAAGGAATTTTGTACGCTTTTTATCAATTTTTTCGCTATATTACTCTGTGGCTAAACCTATAAAAACTCCGAGGTAAAAGCTTATCAGTTGCGCTTTGACTGGTACCACCTATACATGATCGTTAATTAATTATCGTTATACAATCTGCGGATAATATTAATTGTCTATTCCTCGCCACCAAAATAATTCCCCTCCCCCCCCCCAAATTCCACTCTGCAACATATTACTAATAATTTAAAGTCAGTCACCCATAAATAATAATAATCTACGGCCCTGCCTGTTACCGAATTCGGGTCTTACTGCCCGTTAGAACGAGGCCTGGTAGTTACGACAATAAGTCTCCGTTCGTTCGTCTGCTGCAGCACTATACATACGAATATTGTGTTTACAAAACGAACCGAACAAAAAAAACATTTACCGTTTTTTGTACCTCATATAATATTTTAATCTGAACACCAATAACGACTTAACACTACACGTACGCGTATTCCGTTGGTTTTTTTATTATTATTTGTCTCTATACGTTATAAAAACAAATCGACCGTTTTCGATAATTCACACAAAATCCCGCAGTTACCTACCCATTGTGTGGACTGCTGCGCGCGTACGTCCCCGGCTCGTTATATTATTATTTTATCGGTGTCGTTCGTATTTTTTTTTTTTTTTTTAAAGTATCAAAAACCGGTTTTTTTTTTGGGCCGTAATATTATATTATATATATAAAGTGTTTGTACAAAACGATCGGGATAAAAACATAATGAGATTGTTGGTGGAGAACAGACGCGATACGATATAGAGACATACAAGGGGAAGAATATAGCGAAGAACCTTATTTAATAATAAACGTCGTCTTTGGACGTCGCCCGAGACGATATATAGTGACAAATAGAGGGACCGAACACAAAATAACACTTAGTTTTTAATACGAGCCATACGTCAAAATCGCCTCCCCGACGACGCTGTCGGCCGGCCGGTAACCGCGTATTATAATACGTGGCTTCGTATATTTGAAATAATAAAAAAAAAAAAAAACGTGAAAAAGGTGGCAAACATAATATTTTTTTTACGATAAAATCTCTCTCGTATATAAAATGTGTTTTTTTTTTTAGTCAGCGTGGAGGAATTTTCGTTTCGTCTATTCGCGCGTGTTTTACGTGAAATACCACCGGCGGCGCGCGTATCACACCTGTCCTAAAAATTTAATCATTTTTTTTTTTTTTACTTTTTTTTCTAGCCGTAAAACAGTGGTATACGAATAATAATTTAATTATATTACACGAATACAGATTTTACAATAACCGTAATACGACGAAGAAGAAAAAAATTTGTACGTGAATACTTATGTATTTATTTATTTGACGCCTCGCGAGGGCATTAGCGTACAAGAATTCTTATAAATTAATTAAATCAATATGATTTAGTATACAAATATCGTAAAATTAGAGTTTTGAATATAACGAGAAAAATTAGTTAGAAAAAAAACTAGAAAATAAATATAATTAAATAGTATTAATTATACATCAAAATCCAAGCATAAACGTCGAAATTCAGATTCAGAATCATAACTGAAGTCGAAGTTATCAATATATTATTACAGATTCTTATTAGCACTGAAGTTCTACAGTACACTTATACTTTTGCGTTCTTTCCGTCTTGGGGACACGAACGGGGATTGTTTTTGGGCTTTTTTTTTTAGCGCGCCACACGTAATGACTTCGAATGGTTTGCCTCATTGAGATTTATTGATCGTCGCGACAAACGCTGTTTTCATCAGCGTTTTGAATTGAAAGAGCAAAACACCGTCGAATTATTCTCCTTCTTCGCTTTTCCAGCCCACTTAAAATATTTCGCCACAGATATTTCTGTAATTATTGCAGTAACCGCTTAGGCACTCTGTTATCGTTTTGATATATAGCGATTTGGAACACCGAATTTCGACCTCTGCTGCAGCTTACGGAACGCACTCCTGACGATTCGTGCAAAGAGTTTCTCGTTGATGATTCCAGCGAGAACGGATTCAATTTGATTCAATGATCGATTGCCGCCGAATGACTATTCGCACTCGTGTGAAAACGACGCCTGTACATTTCACTTTTATATTTATTATTGTTCCGGCCCCGTTTATCGTACCGTGATGGAAGAGAGCCTGTTACATTCGTCGGGATATAACGAATCCATTGATGTAACTTTCGTTCAAATCAGCCGTGTAGTTTTCGCGTGAAAAAGTAAAACAGACATACAAGCACACTTTCGCGTTTATAATATATATACTTGTATTAATGCGAGGGTATTTGCAGCAATTGTGTTAATCGCTGCGCAGTATGAAAAATAATTGTATAATTTTTTTAAAACGTATTTCGCTTAAATATGTGTTTTTAATGGCCCGTTAAATTCGTAAATTTCGTTGTACGTTCAGTCCGATCCTTTCCGATTATACGAGAGTACGCGTTATTATTATTAACAATTATTGTACAAGTAATTTTAATCTTTGTCTACGTTGTGCTAGTTTGTTCACAATATTTACAACGGACCGACAATGACGTCTCTTCTATAAATATTGAGAAGAGCCGCTACATTTAGTCGCTCTTGACCAGCGGTATTTCTTGAGTGTGTCTTTAAACGTTTCAAAGTTGAAAAGGAACGTTCCGGACTCGCTGCAGTAGGCACAGGAAGAGTTTTTAAAACATTATAGAGGGAAAAATAGTTTATTAAATTTTTCCGATATTTTAATTGCGTTTATTTAATAATAATTATCACAATGCGATATTGTAGAGAATCGTACATACCAAACGCATTTTTGTAAAATAGTATAATTATTTTATCTTCAGTCTAATAATTAGAAATATACATATTTTTTTGATAAATATTTAACTGAATAGTCCTTTTTTTTTTTACTTTGTAGTACCTACCTACCTGCATTAAAATGTATAGAATTATTTTTATTATTATTTATTCACTAATTGGTATTTTTGAAATTGGGAGGGGGGTTGAACACCCAAACCCCCTCTTACCTACGTCCCTGGTAATAGAAAATGTC
Organism: Slavum lentiscoides; assembly: GCA_032441835.1. Taxonomy (NCBI): domain Eukaryota; kingdom Metazoa; phylum Arthropoda; class Insecta; order Hemiptera; family Aphididae; genus Slavum; species Slavum lentiscoides. The sequence goes on from CM063718.1 coordinate 2,169,734, forward strand.
AAATGGGCAGTTGGTTCCATAAATTTTACTTTAAAATAGCACACGTAATGTGTTTATACGTATAATGTGTTGCCGAAAAGAGACGTTCCGGGAGAAGATACTAATCATTCGAAAAAACAAAAGAGTTTTAAATGTCAACTATATTAATATAAATAATATTAAAATTAATACGATTTCTCGTATTGTTTTATTGATATTTTAATATATATATATATGACTACTGATCTTTATTTTTAGAATAAGGAGTAAAATTAAAAAATACGACGTATTTTTTAGGGTAGGGTAGGAGCATGAATCTCAACAAAATGTATTTAGCTTTTGGGCAGTAAGAAAAAAATCCTCGAATGTTAATAATCATTGGTAACTGTACAATATTATAACAATATACACAAAAACCGTGTAGATTTCCGGAATAACGTTATAATAATATTTTCTTTGTGTATTTTAATATAATCGCGTTCCGTTTAAATACAGTATATATATATATATATATATATATATATATACGAGTATACTCGTATATCGCGTTATCCGCCTTGTATAGACCGCAGAGTATTATAACAGAATTCGTTTCCAGTTTTTTCGGATTATCTATGTGCACATAATATTGATCATTTGGAAATCGTTATTGATACTCTGAGAAAAAATATTATGAACGTCACGACTGCGAAACTCACTACTTGAATACACTATTTTTCTTTCTGTACCGCGATAATGAACGATAATAATTAATGTACGCGTACTACTCGCAAGGCCGTCTTGAGTTTTTTTTCAGGGCCTAACGAAGAAAATGGATAATTAATTCCGTCGAATTTGACGGGGGAAAAAAATATAATAATATTTATACAATATAAATGGTACGCGCGAAAGGAAAATATTAAAAAGGTTAAGTTAACATTTTTTAAAAAAAGAATCTCCACGGAAAATGCTCTAATTATTTTTTTATGAACCTAATTTCATCATACCTATGTATATCTATTAAATCGTAATATTACACCTAGGAATTTTTAAACAATCAGTATTTTCAATTCGTATCAATAATTACTTATTTAATAGAATAAAATATTAGTCGAATATATTATATTAATTATATCCAAATTAGTTTTATTCAGTTTTTTTTTTTTTGTAATTTTATGCTCTCTGCAATTGTCAATCTAAGGATTGGTTTGCAACAATTCCCATGCCACTCTGTCATTAGCCTTTCTCTTCGTGTACTGTAATCGTCGTGGTCTTACTCCGTGGTTTTTTTTCATCAACCATTCCTCCCAAGATTAGTCCTAGCAACCCTCCGTGTCTGAGAATATGTCCTGTACATTCATTCCACCGTTTCCACAATGATCTTCTTTCCAAAACCCTTTGTAAAACATCTTCATTAATAATCCTGTATCAGTCTAGCTTTTGCATTCTTTTTTAGCACCGCATTTCGAATGCCTCTATTATTCTCCTTTCTTCATCAGTAATAATACACTTTTCACATCCCTCTCCAGACGTACGTTTGCAATAAGTATTCTTCGTGATTTTTAGATTAATATTGAAGTAAAAGGACTTTTTTTTTTAATGCAACCTTATCCCGGCATATTCTCTTTATTAATTCCTTTTATTGCACCTTCCGTCTGAGCTTATAGTACTTTCCAAATATTTGAATTCATCTACCTGTTCTATAAAATCTTATCTCCTTGTAGTTTTATCCTTGTTCTTATGTTATTTTCTCTGCTACAGACTAGGATTTTCGTCTTCACAGCTTTCATTTTCCCTTTCCACCGTCTCTTCCGTCGCGTCTAAAATATTATTTGAATCCTCTTCACCCTCAACACATACGAATTCGTGTAAATATAAAAATTAAAATACGTATGTTAATGAAATTTAACGTTATATTTTATACTCGCGGAGCTTTCTTATTATAACAGTTTCCCGCACGAGACGAAAATTATCCCACGCTAATCCCCTCTCTAACTGGACGACCTTATTTATTTATATAACCGTGTTATAATACACGTGGTATATACCTACGTAAAATACACTGTTTCAATATTATATTATTTTTAATTATATTATATTTACGCGCGTGTGTAACCTGTTGAGAACCCAATGCAATTGTAAATACACGTATTATTATATTATGTGCTATGTAACGACTAACGATTAATTTCCAATCATATATATATATATATACGATTATCATTTATAATATGATACTTATTATTGCTAAATATCGATAATTATCATTAAACTGCAGTTATTAGCAATAACTGCCTATATAATACATAATTTAGAAATACAGGCACGTTCCAATATCCGCGATCACGTGCAGCAAACATTATGATAGTTATATAGTTATGATCAAGGCCGGATTATGGATATATGGACTAAAAATAGGTCGTAGATTTCTTTTCAAACCCAGAGTTTGTCGGTTTTGAGTTTTCCCGAAATTAAAATGACTTAAGGACTCTATTTGTCTTGAAAGTTTACAAACTACGGTAGCGAAAAACGAAAATTGAAAGAGATTTACTCGGGGATGGAAACATTTTTACCGTTCTAACGTGTCTTACTATTAATTAGCCATCCCGCGAAAACTGGAAAGCGCTAGATTTCGTGAGTGTTTTGCATGATTTTGCATTCGCCGAAGCGCGAAAAAAAGGTTTTTAACCACTTAGTAGAATTCGTAATATTTTTTTTCCCCATTATTATTACGATTTAATTTAATTTAATTTAAACTTTTAAAATATTATTTTTAATGAAAAAACGAATTTATTCGGTCGATTCTTTTTTTTTTTTTTACATTAAATTAACGATTTAAATAAGGAAAACTATTTGATATTACGAATAATAGTTGATTTTTTTTTTATTGCGATATCAACGGTATGTATGATTTTTACGTTTTTGCTGATAAACGTTGAAAAAAAAAGAAGGTTATTACTTACTTTGAAAATAAAGCTTTTGTACGTTACTTCTATAATAATTTATACGTTTTATAAAATATCGCTTATGAAATTCTCTAAAATGTCGTATAATAAAGAACACCAATCACCAATTAAGTGCCTAGTTTTATAGGTTGATGCTAATGTGGATATTTGCATTCAGTTTAAGCCGAATATACCTACACATTTTTTTTTAAAACTTTTAACACTTTTGTACTCACATCCCTAGTGGCGTGTGTATATATATACACAGAAGGGATATGAGAAATATACCGCTATCAGACAATTTTTTTTTTTTGCTGTATCCGCACTCGTTTTGCACGACAGTTTTAAAAATAACTTTTAATTGTTTATAACAAAATTACTAGATTTTTGAAAATCCGATAATACGCGATAACAGTAAATCGTTCGCGTAACATTCCTTTTTATTGTGATCGAACACCGAATAAAAAAATTCTGGCTATACATTTTGTTCTATTATAATTCATTATACCGTCGACAAACCGGACCACTTTATATTACCTACATCACGTCGTCATCACGTTTCACGATATCACTCGATATATAAGGTTACAATTTCGTACGGTGTATACAGTATACATTCCTTACATTTAATGTTATCTGTTGTTAACTTTTAACTTTATATATATATATTTTTAATATTTGATGTTCAATTTCGATTGTGTATTAATAGAATCAAATTAATTATTACGTTATTAAATATACCGCTATATACCTATTTAAAAAAAAAATTATTATTATTATTGTTATTAGAAAAATCTGTGATAGACCTTAAGTCATGTCAAACGTTCGATCTTAAAATAAAATTTCAAACTCTATTCATTTTCAACCGTAAAAACACGGAGAATTGTTTGAATTTTCAAAAATTTAGGCAAAAACCGATCGTATATATATTATTTCGATGTTTCCTAATGTATGCGAAATATTAAAATAAACAACTGTTAAAAAAGTTCAAGTGTATCGCGTGATTATTTTTAGGTTTATAAATTTTTATAACGAAAAAAATTAATCAATTAAATTTTATTTGTCATGTATTGGTAATGATTTTAAAAAAAAATATATATTATCTAAACCCTTTTTTTTAGATTTTGAGTGTAGCGAGGAATCCGTGTGGTTTTACAATGTTGTGTTTTATTATTTTATGTCTGTACCCAAAAAAAATCTACCAGAAGGTGTGCTCCGATCTTTGCGGTCACAATTTGTTTCCGGCAGCAAATCGCATCTAGTTGGTACTTTAAAATAGAGTGGATATAGTAACTTGGGTGGGTAGTAGGGTAAAGTAGGTACGGCCAAAGAACAGTATTGGACTATTGGCACGGCACAGAGTTAGATACCTGTATTACCAATACCATACCATGGAAAATGGACTAGCAGTTATTAGTTATTACGTCTTATTATACGCGTGTAACATATAGGGATATATGGTTGTGATATATAAAAATAATCCATGTAAAAAAGAGTACCTATACCCGCGATTCTTGTGAATCATTACATCAAAAACCCTCGCGATAAACAGGTATACTAAAGTACTAGTATAGTAACTAAGGTAATAGGATACAGTAAGTACGGCCAAAGAACATTAATGGTATACAGTGTACGGTAAATGTATTAAAAATAGGTTATTTCAAGGAGGTGGGTAGGTGTGAAAATAATTTTGCCCCGCTTGGTAACAGAGCACTGCACGCCACCGTCCAAGTTTATTGCGAGAAATTATATTAAATTACTATTAGTAATTATACGCTCCATACACACTCTATTACTTATTTATTTATTTAATATACGTAATAATAATAATAAAAGTAACTAGCCGCGGGGTGTTGTGAATGTTGTTTAAGTTGAATTAGAATTTTAGAGCGTATTGTTATCACTCTAAATTTGAAAGCAATGATAAATCATTGCATTCGATAAAACGATTCTGCGAGCGGAACTCCGGCGTTATATTATTATTTATTATTAATACTATATATATATATAATAATACAGTACGAATATATTATAGAGCGTATAATTAACAGTAGTAATTTTTAATATAATAACTAGATGCGATTGGGGGGGACAAACTGTATTATTTGAAACGTTTTCCGTCAGCAGCGCTGAACGTTAGTAGGTATTCGACGAGAAGAAGGTCACTATCGCTAATCACTTTATTAGAGCTCGCGTCGTTCAACCCGTCTATGGCGGTCGACAGTAATGTGTGAACAGTGTTTACACGATAACAGCCCATTATGGCTGCTGATAATAGCGTGTGACAAGTACTCAGGCACGTATACAGAGGGGGGTTTGGGTTCAAACCCCCCCGAAATAATTTCTTGTCACATTAAAAAATAATGAGTAAGGAGGAAGAAATTGTTTTATTATGTTGCTGTACAATTCGTATTGCTATATTTTGTAAACCCCCCCTCCCCCCGAAATTTTATTTTGTGTACGTGCCTGCGCAAGTACTATCCATACCACAGATTAGATGAATACAGATGGATCACTCGCGATGTAAACAAAAAAAATGACGTCATTCGAATCCCCCCCATATCAGTGTTACCGCATGATAGCACAATATATTTACCTAAAAGAAAAGTCGGTAGAAAAAAAAGTCGGTGTTTAATCTGCGTTAAATTTTTACCGGTACGTGATAATTATTATTATGATAACATTATATGAGATAATACAGAAGTTGTACTATAATATTGTAAAATCCCAGCACAATAATTTATATCGTCGTGTGCGCCTACATTGATATGCGGGGGACCAATCAGAAGAGCGTATTCGCAATTCTTTTGTTCTCGGGCCGAGTGATCCATCTGTATTCATCTAATCTGTGTCCATACTGTGTTACCATAACGGTTACTATATCGAATGGTTTACACAATATAACGACAGTTTCATGGCAGCGACTGCCGTGACCGCAACTGCAAGTCTCGAGGTTTACTGCGGTCACCCCGCCGTGTAAAACGCACCTTATTAATATTGTGTATTTTCTACGTATACACAAATGCCCGCGCGCGTGCTGTATAAACGCCGCGGCGTGTACTAAGCGTACCTGTTGGGCCAGAAGGGATTTCGGGATTTTCTCGTATATACGCGCGCATTTCACATCACATACAACAAGCGTACAACGCGGCATCAGCTGCAGTTTGGGTTTCCGGTCAAATTGGCAGCTATTACGGGGCGGCGGGGATTTTTATAATTCAATTTTCTATCAACACACACACACACACACACACACACACATCTTCGTCGGAGGCGGCGTTTCTTTTCTTTACAAAATAATAATAATAATAATAATAAAAATCCGACATTTCGGCGGCGGCGGCGGCGGCGCTTATTATTAAAGATTTCTCGGACAACGCGAGTTTGTTCACAATATAGTAAATAACAACAATAATAATATACGACCCTTGTGCGCGCGGCGCGGCAACAGCAGCATCGGCGGCGGTACCAGTTTTTCTGCTACTTAAGCAGCAGCCATTATATTATTGTCGATTATTATTATTATTATTTGTACGTCTCGTCGTCGTCGTCGTCGTCGTTATTATATTATTATATAAAAACGCTTTACCGCGGCAATGGTGGAAGGGTGGGGGGAGGGGAGTGAAACGGAAAATTGTATTATTATATAAATACACATGGTTCGGTCCGTAACGCGTATATTTATATATATATATATATAAAATACGATATGCACCGCTAACACACGAATCATAACACTCGGCGGCCGCGGCAGCGAGCCACCCCAAATTTACCAAAAAAAATAATAATAAAATAAAATAAATACACCGCCGCCGCCGCCGCCACCCTTATTATCAATCATTACCGCGCGCGCACGAATGCCGATGGTATAATACTCTACTCGGTATACCGGTATTATATTATAGTCGTCATATTATGTTTTCATTTTTTTTTTTTTCTTTCTTTTCTTTCTTTTCTCCTCGAATTTTGAAATCTCTATCGCGCGGTGTGTACCGCCACGACGACGTAGTCCCCTTTTTTTTTTTCATTCGACTCTGCGCGTAAACCCACCCGGAACAGTGTACTAATAAAATTAGGGCTCGGATCAGAGCATATTTTAATAAATATAATGGGTGACACTAGTGCCACCTAGTGAAGGATTGGTGCCACTCAGGCACGTATACAAGAGGGGGGGGAGGTGTTTGGGGTTTAAACACCCCTCCCTCCCCCCGAAATAATTTCTTTGAAAATCGAGTGAAATCATACACCTATTGTAATAAAATATTTTTATTACTAGCTTCTCTGCTGTTTTTCTTTGTTTATTTGTCGGGTATGAAATACAAGTTTATAATATAGTTGAATGATTGAAATGATTACAGAGAACTGTACGCACGTGTGAGAACTGTACCATTGCGTCCATAGACGATTACAAATGAATAGGTCAAAGTGCATGCATTCGTTATTATTTATTACCTATCTGTATTGTATCACAGGCGAACGCAGTTAGGGGTTTTGGGGGTTCGAACCCCCTCCGAAATGTCTGAGAAAATTTGAAAGTTAAGCTGCGACATATATGTAAGAGTGTATGACGTAGTGCCTAATAATTTTACATATTTTTCAAAAACCCACCAAAAATTTTTTCCTGCGTTCGCCCCTGTATTGTATACAATACACCTGAAAAACTCACATTTTCTCAACAATAATCTTTTCTTATTTTCCCTACTCGATCGGTCACCAATGCTAATCTGTGCGTTATAAAATCAATGCTGTAAGAGTCTAAGGTACATAATAATAATTATTATTATTATTATTATTATTATTATTATTATTATTATTATTATTATTATTATTATTATTATTATTCACTATTATTCACTGTTATTCACTATTATTAGTGTGTATACGCGTGTTATGTAAACACTGTACAGACCTCCCGCGTAATGACTGAATATTATATAATACACGACTAATGCGAAAGAATACTCCGTCGGCACGTAATATACCGCGCGCGTGTATATTACGAGCACGTTGCGTATTACTCCGTTTGTTTTTCTATACTAAAAAAATAAAAACAAATAAATATATTAAAAAATAAAAATAAAAAATTCGTGTGTATAGGTATGCGAAGCGAGCGCGTGGGGCCCCGCCAACGAGCGTATACACTGTAATAACCGGCCCCGGAGGACACGCTGCAAACGCGAGGTTTTTTTTTTTCATTACTGTGCAGAGTGCCGCGGCGAGGAGAAGCGGATTTCGTTTGGCCGAAATTCCAGCACACACGTGTAAAATGCTTTTCATTATAGCCATTCATTATTTTAAAAACACTTCGCAAAAAGTAACTTTTAGAATACTTTTTTCCTTTACTAATTTTCGATAATACGAATAACGAATTTAGCGTGTAATTATATTATTGTTTGATCGAATACATAAATTGTCGTCAATACGTATTTAGAGGGGGGAGAGGGGGTTTAATAATTTTTTTTTATTCTCTGTTTATAAATTTTTACACAATTACTAATAAGTACATCCTATAATACCAATTATAAATACGTTATTATAATAATATAACGTGTAATCAAATATACTCGATTACTTGAGTGATGCTGAGTTCGAACATCGAACGCAACAAGATTATTGATATAAAACAATTGATGTTGTTTCATATATACCTACTATTGCTGCTAGTTGCTATTTATATTTTTTTCTGAAATCATTTTTAAATTTAAATAATGAATTTTATTTTTTTTTTTTTTTGTAGGTACTTTGTTTAAAATATACATTAAAAAGTATTCGGAATTCTGTCTGTCTGAAATGGGTAACACAAATCGGGAAATATTTTTGATTTAAGTACCGACCGGAGCTGATGAAATCCGAGTGAACGTACAGCGATCGAGGACTTATGAACTAGTTGAGTAAAATATACTGAAGCTAAAAAGCCGTTCGATTTTTGTAAAAATCGTGATAATAATCGTAATGGTGTGGTAATAAATTTAACGGAATTAATAAATCAACCAGTGGTCGAACACTGGTCCCGTGACCGACCCGAGAATACGAAAAGGTTTCCGAGATAGTGGTTGAAATGGGAGGACGTCCCCGTTCGATTATTTTAGCTCGAGTTAGCCGTTTCAGTTTGAATTCCTCTCCCCGGAGAGATTATATTCGATTAAAATAATTCCCGCTAAATACGTTTTAAACGTGTTTCGAAAATTATTTGGCGCTTATAACGCCGCAAAAGTGGTAATGGATGAACGACGACGATCTTGTGCTACGGCCAATGATTAGTCGTACGGACACCTCGTCCGACGCAACACTTTGCATACGAATGGGCTCCTGTCCAGTCGAAGAGCAGTCGGCTGACGATTTCCTACTACACACGCGATCATTCGAACCGGATCGTTGGAATGATTGTCAGAAATGACTGGCACTACACAATAATAATGTATACAGTAAACGAAAGTAAAACAGCTGTGAGTGTTAAAATTATACGTGCAATTAGATCAGATTAGATAAGTACGACGAGGACTGGTTTATTGAATCGCGTTTCATCCGTTACCGGGATGTAAATGTATTGCTAGGTAATTGTAAAATGACAAACATTCCGGTACTTATAACGTACTTCACAGTTTACATGGCCCGATATACCTCGGGCATTTTATAGAATGCTCGTAACGTAAATGTCTTCTTCATCGTCTTTTTCTCTCGGCATACCTACCCTCTAAGAGTTTTAGACGTCACCACAATATCACGCGTCACTCATCCTGCGTACACAATTACATTCCAGTCTTCAATAATGTCCATTGCTTTCAGATCCTCTGCAACCCCGTCAGCCCTTCTCTTCGTGGACGCGGTCACATCATGATCGTCTACCTCGAGGTTTCTCCGTTCCAAAACCGTTCTTATCCTTTCGTTTTCTTCTTAGGCGACATGACGGCCTACCCACTGCAGGTATTCATTGGCCCACGATGAAAATATAGTCCTCAATGTTCGTCATTTCCTGCATCTGCTTCGTCGAGCTCTCAAATCTCTGCGTCGAGAACGGCGCAACAGATTTTCCGCCACGCCCAATATGTGTTCGACTCCGTTCCCGTTTACAGCGTTTCCAAACGTCCGTACGCCAGTCAATAAGTCTTGTAATCGCAGTCTAATTTTTAATCTTTCGAATAACATTTTATACTCAAATACGTTACGTTAAAAACTTTTTTTTTTTCATCTTTATTCAAACGCGAATTATCCCATGGCGTAGTAATTAAGGGGGCCCCGCATTTGTTGTACACGTATATTAAATAATAATTTAAATTTAAATATATTTTATGAATGCGCAGAATCAATGTTTATTGATTTAATACCACGATTACAACTTGTAATCACGTGATCTCATGGTTCTTGTGGTGTTTTTTTTTTTATCAATCTATCGTATTATTTAACACAGACGTGCTATGCATTATAAGATGATTATTATTATTAAATAACAGTTTTGATTATTAGAAACTCCTTTGTTCCATCGTTAGTCGTTACCATTGTAACTGTTTTTGTAGAAATGTGATTACGAGTGTCTGTACCGATTTTAAATTCTGTTTGTGTCCCACTCCCACTCCAATTACACATTTCTAAATACTCCCCTGGATGTATCTGTGTTTGAAAAGGTCGTTTTTTTTTTTGGTGCAGCGTTTTCAAAACGTTAGCCGGACGCTTTCTCGCGGCGTCAGTATAAACACCGCACTAATGACGAGTTCCATTACCTCTGTAATACATATTACGTATGCGTATAAATAAATAAGATTGAATATTTTTTTTTTTGAAACGCTCGTGGAACAGCGCCCGTTTCGAACGAACCGCGTTGAATTAATTGTCTCTATAGTTTTTTTTTTTTGAGAAACCTCGTTCGACATTAAAACCCGTACGGATGACCGCCCACGACCGGGGCATAATATATAATATTTTACATATATACGCGCGTACAGAGTAACGTACGGCCGAGGATTCTGTGGGAACGAACGGCGTGTCGCGCGCGCGCATGTGTGGCGTCGTAATAGAGACCCGGCGTAGTATTATACGCGTGTATACGTTATAAATTACAATATTAGTGTGTCGACTGTCAATGGAACGTTTAAGAAGAACACACACACACACACACACACACACAAGGTATTGAAATTAATTAAGTCGACATAATAATATAACGTGTACGGTGTAGTAGTAGTAGTAGTAGTAGTACAAAACCCCGTCTCGAATATTGTTGTTTGACCGCGCAGCGGTTAGGACGCCTCCGACGACTGTCGCTTATATACAGACGTCTCTCTCTCTCTCTCTCTCTCTCTCTGCAGTGTCCGTCTGTGATTGTCTGTCCGTCCGTCTCTCAATAAAAACGCGTCTGCGTATACGTACCCTAACTAAGTGGGCGCCCGAGACTCGCATCGGTTCCCGGGCCGTTAAGTGGCGGTCAATAAAATAAACACACGGCGGAGACGACGGATAAAAAGTGATGGTGTGGTGTCGTCATTATAACGCGATAATCTCAGGCAGATAAGAGAAATAAGAACATAATAACAGAGGTTCTCAAACTCTTTTCAAGCTCTTGTCACTACTTCTGACCGTTTTTTCAAATTGCGGACTTTTTTTTTTTTTGGTGTTCTTTATCAGAAGAGCATCGTAAATCAACAGGCAAGTGTATCAGACTACGGAGGCCAAAATTAAATGAGGACCTTTGAAAACGGTCGTATAAATTGAAACGTCAGCGGAGGCGCGTCAGGTGTTTTACACGCGAGCGATATACGCTGTACTTACGTATCTATACCGACAGACCGTTACGCTGCAGATGAGAGTTTATACGTGATGGGTGCGCGACAATAGGACCTAAAGCCGCGTTCGATACGGTTTTTTTTTTTTTTTTTTTTTTTTTTAACGAGATTTAAAACACTGTGAAAAGACGAAGGAGAAGAAAAACAGAACGTTTCGTTATTTAATTTCAATTTATTTTTTACGGTTCTGCGTTCACCATATCGAATGATCTGTATAAACATCGCTTGAGAACCTCCGCACGAAAACCGACGCGGGGCTGTGAAATGTTTTTAATTTCGAACGTACGTGCTTTGCGTCCACGTATACGCGCAGTATAATTTGCCCCAATTAAATATTTACATATTACGCGTAAAGAAAAAAAAAACCCCGCTTTTTATATTTCGTCGTACTGCATATTACAGTGTACGTATCGTACAAAATCGGAAAAAAATTAATACCAATTACCCGCAGGATTCTGGGGTCCGTTTGGGCACCTGTATTCGATCGCGCTCTCCGCTTGGTTGATTCGAAATTTCCCGCCTGACATTCGTAATGTCAGTGTGTTATCATCAAACAAACCGAACACGTGCACTTCAGTGACTTTAGGTGGTTCTTCAGAACAAATCAATGGATGTTTTTTTTAGTTTAATTTCCGACAGGAGCTCGCGTCAAAATAAGCTTTTATTTCAGCAATTCCAGCTTTTTATAATTGCAATTTTTTTCATGTTGTAATAAAAATTGTAAATGTATTCAAATAAAAGCATTTTTTTCTGCGTTCTATTTCGGCCACTAATTAAAATCTATTGTAAAAAAAAATATTTTCTCTGATTATCTTAATCTCAATAATTTATAATAACTTAAAGTACGAGGTACTACAGGAATTAACATCGATTTTATTTAAAACATCGGGCTGCCATCGTATAATGTCATATAGGTTTTGTTTTATCGTTATAATTCCTAAAATACATACTCGGATTTTGAGATCGACGGTGACACGTCTTATGGTTTAGTATCGTATTTCTGTTCGAACTCTTAGTCTGTACGACCTATATCGTCTTAATCATCATTCGCTGTTTGTAATATCGTGTACACAACTCACTTTTAAGTCATTCGTAACAAAATATAATTCCGGATTTGTACTTTCGGTAAACTATTATTCCGGGAATGTAATATATCCATCCTTATAATAACTATAATAAGTATTAAATAGGCTCATGTCTCGTATAACAAGCGTCTGTTGTTCAATAAAACTTTGATATTAAATCGTTCGAAGAAATTTCAACGGTTTTCTTAGACTATCAACATCATCATTGTATTATTATTATATACTACCGGCCGTCTAGTTACAAGAAATCCCGATTTTGCAGGACAGTCCTTATTTTTATATCTTATCCCAGAATTCGTCGGAGAAATGTGCTGATTTTCGAACATTCACGTTTCCAGTAGGTCTTGTAGTGGCTATTTTACATTGCGCATATTGTTATGTTTTTACAATGAAACGCGGTAATAAATAATCATCGATTAACATACACAACTACTATACTGACTGCGCTCTAGATAATCGCGTTATGTTTCTAAATAATATTTCTTTTATTTTCCAAAGAACTATATAGAAGCGTCCCGATTTGGCTCTGAACAGTTATAGATAACCATATACAGAGTGTACAACAGGAGCGTACAAGAGGAGGAGTTTTAGGGATTCGAACCTGTCCGTTTTGTTCCCAAAATTTATGATATTTTAATTAACTAAACACGAGAGCAGGTCTTTGTATACCGTTATTGCGGAAGATCAATTCCATTTTGTTTGTGTTATTAGAATTTTTTTATTTTTAACCTTTTCTGATCATTTTGCCATGGTCATACGTTCGAGGTTTTCATCCTAACGTATTTGCCTCAACCTTACCCAGGGACGTAATTTGTGGTGGGGAGGGGAGGCAGCATAATATCGTAATTTCGAGTCCTCGTCATACGATCGAATTAAAAACACGTTTATAATAGCGCACAATTGCGAAAGCAATTATTTACAAAAAAAAAAAACGGAAAACTTTAAAACGTCGCTGAACAGTTCTGTTAACGGGATCACCGGTATAGCGGTCCGATAAATAAATAAATTGAATCGGTTATTTTGTAACGGCGCATTAAGTCCACATTTTGTATTTAGTATTGAAGAGAAATACGTCCGGGACACGGTGCCTTTCGACAATCAACCCGTAAATTGACGTGCCTAAAAATGCATACAAATTGCACGGATTTCTCACTTTTTTTCACGAAACAGTCAATACGTTTGATATCGCGTGAAATCCATCAATAAAATGATCAGATGTGGACTTAGTGCCTTTTCGAAATTACCGTTTCGATCCGTTTTAAAAATTATTAAATAAAAAAAAAGAAAGTCTCGAATTCCAATTCGTACGAGTGCGCGGCGTCTGATAATAACGTTATTTATTCGGTTTCTCTGCCCCCCGCGCCACGAGGGAGAGACACGTTTTTCGGCACGTTTGTACACGGAGAGATCGGCGGTGTCCCGGTGCCGCTCGTTATAATATTCTCTTATGATTTATTCTCGCCCGCGTCACAATACACGGCTACCACCCCACCCGTACAGCCGCCCCGCCGCTACCACGACCGCAGTATATACGGCGAGCGTGTGTTTTATTCTCGATCCTAACGCGTCACGTAAACCACCCCGGGAGGGTGGCCGGCCGGCTCCCGGAGCCGTGAAAAGACGGGAATATAATAAGAGAAAAGGAAAAAAATAAATAATAATAATAAATAAAACCAGTCGTATTGTCCGCAGACAGACCGCGACCACCGTGGCCGCCGCCTAATATGAGTATCGCGTCTGAATCAGAGACATATCCGCCGATAATATAATAATAATAACGACGACATGTCCCCCCCCTCCCCCACCGGGCCGCCACCGATGTTTCTCACCGGGGCTCCGAAACGTTACACGACGACGACGACGACGACGACGGCAGCGCAAAAGTTATTATATTTATGCACGTAAACACGGCCCGGTCTCTTTTTGCCCGGTATTCGGACTACGGAACAGGACACTCGTCATTATAATATACCTGGACGACGACGACGACGGGGGGGGGGGAGAGTAGACTACGCTCCAACAAACGTTGACACCGCTCCTACAACGTCCAACGAATCTAAACCTATGATTTTGACTCTTCTTCGAACGTATTTGGGATGAAGGTGCGCCGCTGGCGCGAATTTAGCGGCGCGTTTTAAAAAAATTCATAAAAAACAGGAGTATCTACTACACTGCACGCAGACACATCGGTACATGTATACGTCTTGTATATATCTTATTAATTTTTTACACGTGACAAAAAGTTACCTATAGCTTAGTCCTCGTCTCCTCGTACCTGTAGACATATCTATATAATATATAGATATATATAGATGTAGCTGGCAACGACGGTATAGAAGTGGGGGGGGACCTGGACGGGTGGTGAGTAGAGCCGGGTTCATGACGTCGTGGTAACGCTCTCGATGTCGCACAAATGTATAGAATGACCCCAGCCACAAGACATATACGTGTCAGCTATGCTCCAACAAACGTTGACACCGCTCCTACAACGTCCAACGAATCTAAACCTATGATTTTGACTCTTCTTCGAAGGTATTTGGGGTGAAGGTGCGCCGCTGGCGCGAATTTAGCGGCGCGTTTTAAAAAAATTCATAAAAAACAGGAGTACCTACTACACTGCACGCAGACACATCGGTACATGTATACGTCTTGTATATATCTTATTAATTTTTTACACGTGACAAAAAGTTACCTATAGCTTAGTCCTCGTCTCCTCGTACCTATAGACATATCTATATAACTATAGATATCTATAGATACCTATATATATATATATATATAGATGGCGTTGCCATCGCCGTTCCAATGTAACTGGCAACGACGGTATAGAAATGGGGGGACCTGGACGGGTGGTGAGTAGAGCCGGGTTCATGACGTCGTGGTAACGCTCTCGATGTCGCACAAATGTATAGAATGACCCCAGCCACAAGACACATACGTGTCAACTATGCTCCAACAAACGTTGACACCGCTCCTACAACGTCCAACAAATCTAAAACTATGTTGTTGGACCATTTTTTTGTACGTTTTTTGAAAAGTGATCAAATTTCGAAACTGTCGTTACTGATAAAAGGGACGTCCTACACAATGTCTGAATGATCCTACAATGTCCAACAAATTTGTTAGACCGGTCCCGTCGAAATCTGTCAAAAGTGCGCCGCTAATATAGTTCACGGAGGTTGAAAATTCGTGCGGCGAATTCGGTAATGACAGTTTTTACAATCAACACCTGAAAATTTAATGATAAAAAAAAACCCCCGAAAAGATTCGATAAAATGCAATATCTTCCGTTATAAAATAATAACGATAAGCACGCAATAACCAATATCAATTGTTTAACGTGAATTTTCGATATAAATTAACGTAGAACACGTGCTATCGTATAATACACACGAAAACGAACGATATTGTCGTCATTTACCGAAACATATTCGTATCGTGCCGTATAATAAGATGTTTAAAAACTTACGATATTGACGAAATCTTGAAAAGTTATGGCCGACGTGTTTGATTGTCGAGCTCGTTCGATGAAGATTTCGCGTTTCTCCTGCGAGATCGATCTCACGAAATCCGACGAATTCAACACCATCAAGAAATCGTTCCACGGGATCTCTCCAAAACCTTCCGGATCATACTGTCAATGATAAACGAACAGGTAACATATTAATTGTGTATTATTATTATTATTATAATAGATAGCATGTTGACGACCTAAAAATGTACTAAAAGTGATCAAAAATACATTGTGTGTATACAGATACATTTAGATTGAGTTACAAAATTTAAAAAATAAATATTTAAAATGTTTAAAAAGATCGTTTCGAATTGTGTACGGGCAGCCGCCGAATCACTAATTCACTACTGATAATATTTTCTTTTACAATTATACGTCAATGTCAATTTAACCTCGTTTGTCGGATTTGTTCGATACAATTTTAAAAAGGTAGCGAGCCGCGGGGTGTTGTGGATACCTAACCGCTTAAGTGAATTACTTGGATAAAGATTTTAGGGTTTTGTTTTTATTATAAATTTGAAAGCAATGATAAATCATTGCATTCGATAAAACGAATCTGAACGGAGCTTACTTTTCTCGTAAATATAGTCTAAAGTTACATATTTGGTGAAAATTTCGGGTTTCTATGACTATTAGTTTCAAAATTACAAAGAAATAAACAACAATCGATTGAGACGAAATTGCATTTTTAGCGTTTTTGAGTTATATTTTTAGGTCCTTTTGAGAAAATTGAAAAACGGCCTTTCTGAATTACCAACTAGATGCGAATTGCTACCGGAAACAAACCGTGACCGAAGAGATCGGAGCACTCCTATATACAATCTGTACACAGGATAGAAAAAAAAAATAAAAAAATAAACATCATTGTAAAAACAATAGATTCGTCGCTCCGCTTAGAATCTTAAATGTAACATTCGTTAAGCGTACACATCGGCGTGTCTGCAAAAACATACTGTGTAAGTATGACACGCGAGCACCTTTACGAAGTAAATCTAATCAAAAACAAAAACCCTCCAATTGTAATACAATTATTTTTAAAAATGTAAACATTACCTTTGAAATCTAAAATTTTACGCCTAAAATGACGTACAATTTACAAAAATTACATCTAATATGATAATTCTGAATCACGAAGGCGTGAAACGTGTTTTTACCTAAAAGAGCAGTATAGGGTTGATTGGTTGAAGGAAAAAAAATGCAGAAGTCAGCAAAATCCTACAATTATTTACAACGGCGGCGGCGGCGGAGACAACGTTTACTGCACAAAATCCAAACGTACAGCTGTAGCGTATCGGCAAATAAATGTGTGGGTATTTACGCACATTTGAACAGGAGAATAATCATTGAGAAGTGAAGTCTAAAAAGCTGAAAGACACTCCCTCCAAAAAAAAAAAAAAGAAAAAAGTGTTTTTGAAAAATTTCTCGAAAATATGAAACGGATATTTTTTTGTACCCAAGTCGGGGCCGCCACATTTTATTCTTTCCTAAATACGTGTCTGCGTGTAAATATTAAATTTAAAAAAATAAATAAACGTTTTTGCTGAGCTGGAAATATTTAATATAACCGAAATTAAATTTTTTGAGACACACATAAGTCGAATTCATATGTATAAAAAACGAGCGTCCCATAAAAAAGTATTAAGAGAAAAATATTCGAATGCTCCGGGCGTTTATACAATAACGACGTATATTATAGGAAAAAACCAAACTGATTTTAATACGTTATTTGGACAAAATGAATTTAAGCAGATTAGCGTAAACCAACATGATATACATAATTATACTTCACGGGTTAAATATGTTGCGAACTGTCTGGGTAGGTACTCTTTGTTTTACTCTACCTACTGATCAGAGACCAGTGACAGATTTAAGAATTAAATATCAGTCGAAAAATGCATGAAAAGGGTAACGATATTTCCATTTTAATATAAAATTATTATCCTATATAGTATATTGTGTATAAATAAACTTAAACGGGCTTAAATTTAAGGCGATTTATGGATTAAAACGACGAACGAAATTATAGTTTTAAAAAGGTTTTTTTTTTACAAAACGATTTCGTAAAGACTAGAGTAAACCCGCAGCGTGGTTGCATGCGATATACGAATTATGCTACCGAGTAAAAGCAAATAAAACGGTCTGAATACAGTACTGATGGTGTTACTTACTTTATCAAATAGGCATCTCCATTTCTGTAAAAAAAAAATAATAATAATAATAATAATCATTACTTTCTGTACTATACCGCCGATAATAATTTATTATATATATATATTGACCGCGTCATGCATAAGATACGTACATCATTCAGTATGAACTCTCTGAACGGACAACGTTTTATTGACGGTGTACTGGTCGATTCGATTCCCGAACCGGGCGAATCGAATGTCGCCAAAGGCGCTAACGGACCGTGATCGTAGAGATCCGACGACGGGTTGATCACGGAAACCATGAGCTCGAAATACCTTCGGCCAACTCTCATCGCAAATTCTCCTTCGAATTTATCGCTATATACACACATATATACAAAAAAAATTAATTCACAAAATTGTATTCCGTTAACAAATTTATATTTATATACATAAAAAAAAAAAACGAAAAAACTCTAAACTAATATAGATACACACATAAAAAAAATGCATGAAAAAATGTACGCGTTTTTCAACGAATAAAATTATAATAATTTTAATGATTTCTATACGCATTATTCAAATACGATCCGTTTGTAACATTTTTCTTCTTTTTTTTTATACCATTTTCGAATCCTTATTATTGTGTTTGTACTGTAATGCACAGGTAGGATGAAATAGGCGGTTTTACCACGGGAGGAGGAGGAGCAGGTGGAGGAGGAGAATGAAGAGGAGAATTGAAGATAAATCCCTGGTAATAAGTTAGACGGTAACATTATAGGTAAAAATCCTCGATTCTCCTCATTATCATCCTGCTGCTCCTCCTCCTCCTCCTCCTCCTCCTCCTACTGTGATTTACAGTAAAATAATTACAAATATCGCAATTTAAAAAAAAAAATCTGTGTTCTTCCAGTAATTAAATATACCTACGCCATTACTAATTAGTAGACGAAAACAATTTATTGCTGGGCGACAATTTCGTATTTATGTATATAATAAATAAGTACATCATACATTTCTATGATTTACGTACCAGTGCAGGTAAACACTGGGATATCTAAGAGTAATAAACTAAAGGACCGCGTTATTGATTCTGAGCGGAGCGAGCAATGTATTCGTTTTTGTACGATGATATGTTCTTTTCTTTTTTTAAAATTTTTTATGTCTGCAATCGAAAATTTTGCTCCAAAATATTATACAACATGACAAATTTTCTGAAAGCAAATTTTATCTAGTCGGGAATTCGGAAAACAATTTCTCTAGAGTCTTGAAACTTTTAAGGAATATGTAACTTTTTACTGTATTATTACAAAAAAAATTCTCAAAAAGTTATTTTCAATTTTGGGTTATTAATAGAATTTACAAATGTTGAAATATTTAAGTCATTAATTTTTGGTTTTAAGTGCCGAAAATGTCATACAATATCATTCGTACTTTAACTATATATTCAAAACTTTTTTAAAAAAAATGCTCTTCTTTAAAATGATTGAAAAATATAAAAACATTAACATATTATACAATATATATTTAAATTATACACTGTATATACTCTAAATATATGTATATTAGATAAATTTAATAAATAATAATACACCGAAACCCTTCTCAGAATCGTTTTTATCGAATGCAAAGACTTATCGCGTTGCTTTCAAATGTATAGTAATAACAAAACTCTATAAAAATGTTCAAATAAGTAATTGAAATACTTTAATTTAATTTAATTTAACTACTTTAAGACATCCACAACACCCGCGGCTCTCTTTGTAAATTTTTTGAACGAAAATATTGTTTTTTTTTCATTAGCTTACATTATATTATTATTTATTACCATTTTTTAAAATTATATTACGCACAAATAAGTTACTAAAAAAAAATGAACGGTAACTCTCGATTATTAAATTTGAAAGTGATTTTATACACATTTTCGTTTTTATTTTGGTGTAATACGTTCGTCGTCGTATAAGTTGCATATTATATAAATTCGTGGTAAAACATAATTAGTAATCTATTATTATCAAACAGATCCAAGCGCGTAGAACAAGGATGAAAAATATATTTAAATATTTTACGAATTATATTTTAATTACATAGTCAATGGGCTTAAAGATTTAAATCGAAGATACTATATTTCGAGTATTTTATATTTGTAGTACTCGATTTAAAATTTAAAAAAATAAACAGTTACCTAATTTTACGGCACGCGTTCAGACGTGCAAATGGAATAACTTTTTCTGACACAATACTGTCGAGTCTGAATTGCCTTTTAACGCGACGATCATTCAAAAACGTTTGTTTGGTTTATATCGTACATTTTTTTTTTAACCGGGGCAAATAATACCTAACTAGTAGGAACCTGTTAATTCTAACGATTATTATACCCAATATAAACGATACGTTGTAAATCGAATATAAAACTCACTAGAAATCTGATTATTCCAATAATAAAACGCTATCTGTCGGTAAATTATATAACTGCAATTCGAGTATATTCGGCTGCCTATGTATTGTATTTTCAGGCATTTTTTTTTTTTAGAACACGTACTTTCCGTAACGATTAGTATTTTACAATAGTTTCACGTTGAGTAATATTTTAATATTAATAAGATTCGATAAAAAAAATTTTTAAACGGCGAATTTTATGAACAACAAGCGCGTCAAATAAGAATAGAGTAAAATGTCTGAAGAAAAAGAAAATAACGCGAAATATTATTATATTATTTCGTGTCGCAGGTAAATGGATAGGTATACTGCAGTTACGATTCATTTTTTTTTTATAGTCTAACGTGATTGTATTTTTTTAAATAAATTTCGACGAGATTTCAAGTACGAAAAAAATATTATTACCCCCTCCCCCCGGACTTTTCACGCTTATATTATTATCTAAACATTAGATAATAATGAATTATTAAGCGTTCGTTAAATATTCGCGCCGTTTAGATATAATAAACATTTTCGAAAATCGAATAAAAACTCGGAATTATCGATTTCTTTTAAAAAACAACTGAAATTAAAAAAAAAAAAAATACGACAAACGAATATTCCTAGACACAACAGTCGACTGAGAAAATAAGTGCAGTATCGCGGTAGCGTTAAATGAATCACACTGTATAGGTATCAATTATTATACACTGCAGCGATATACCTGCAGCTACGTATAATAATTAAATATAAAACTACAAAATAAATGGGTGCTGGTAATAATTAGCAAAAAAAAAAAAAAAAAAAAAATATTCAATAATAAAGTAGAGAACACGGAAAACAAATAAAGAACAAAAAGTATATGAAAAAAATAAAACTATAAATTAATACTCGTAAATAATAAATTTATATATATATATATATATATATATATATATATGTATGCAGGGGCGGATCTACGGGGGGGGGGAGAATGGAGGAAATTTCCCCCAAAAAAAAATTAAAGTAGAAAAAAAATTAATAAGACAAGAACAAGCTCATCGACTTTTATAAAAAAATATTTTTTAAAACGTTCCAGTCATAAAATGAGAATCCAAAAACATCAATTTTATTAGTTCGCGATTTTGTGACGTGTTTCGTAATAAAAACTATAATGCCTATACTAAAAACAAAAATAACATTGATCTCAAATATATTTCAAATTTAAAAAGTCATTCAAAATCCGTTTGCATTTTTATAGCTGGCCGAAATAATATTGTAAATAAACGCTAATACTACCGTTTACTTAGAGTACTGACCGGCTGAGTTCATTATATAAAACTTGCAGCCGAACGTAACAGATATACGATATCGTATATTAGTTCACGAACAGCGACGAACATAATATTTGTGTACGCTCATTTCTATATAAAAGGTCTTTTGATTATAACACGATTTTTGAGAAATGTTACGTTCTGAGATGATGCCGAAACAGACGGACGGCTGTCTAGTGAAACGACTGGTAGAAAAATTCGAGTCATTCTCTGCCGTTGAAGGGTCGCCGCAAAACTCTAAAGATGGACTCGCGATGATCAACGATCCGCCGACGACACAGCGATGTGTCAAGAAGACGTATCGCCGCGAGACGGTGAGGACAGTAGAAGCGAAACCAGCACGTTCTGTGAGTACTAACCACGGGATCACGAAAGAACGGGGATGTGGAGACGGCTGGGAGACGCTGAGACCTATTAAAACATCAGCAGCAGTAGAAGGAGTCGAACCGGTCAAAGTAAACAACGGTATGGTCGCGTACGATGGAAAAACGTTGTCAGACGAACACCTCAGCAACGGACACGACTCCGTGGCCGCGACAGATCTTCGATGTCGTCTCAATCGTAAAACGTTAGTAATTTGCTGTTTTTGCTCTGGGCATAGCCAGGGATTTTGCTGCAACACTGCAGGGACGTCGGTAACACCGAACAAGACGGCAGGCAAGAAGCTGCCGCGATTTGTGAAACGATTGATCGAACAATTCGAAAACGTTTGAACGTTGTTTTATCAAAAAAAAAACACAAAATACTATTACATATTTTTGATCCTATGTTAACAAAAAAAAAACAAAACATTTTACCGAAAAATTGCAATACAAACGCGAATTTGATTTATATTTTCCTCTAATTTTCACGCGTTTAGATGTATAATGTCGATTATAATTTTTGTTTATACCAATCGTGTACGTAAGCACGTTAATATTTGTAAAGTCTTCTGTTCGTTGTTTTAAAAATAAACGAGTGTAATGAAGTCTTTGGGTATTACACTTCAATGTTTAAATCGCGAAATGTTCGCGTGTTTAACACTGCTTGTAAGTACGATCAGATTGAAACGACATTATTGCAGTAGAAATGTCAAGAAATAAAAATAACTTGTTAAACTGGTACTTGAGTCCGTTACAAAATTCATTATTAAAATTATTTTAATGTAAACCAGATGGCGCGCTACGGCGCGGCGGCAGCATAGACATGCGATGGGCGTGGTCGTTGACTCACGACTAACCGACGCGGCCGGTTTGTGGTGACGTCATCGGAAATATAAACTGTATAAATACGGGTGTATACAGTGTCTAACGGTTTAGTAGTAGCTGGTTCGCGCTAAAGATGACAACGTAGTTGTCGAAATACGTATACGCGTTAAAAGTGTATTAGTTTCGTGATTTTGGATTTATAGTGTACAGTACAAAAAAAAAGTGTATCGAGCCGCCTAGGCTCGCAGGTGTTGTGGATATCGTGTAAGTGAATTACTTACTTGTATACCAGTAGCGGTTTTGGCCAAATTTCAAGGGTGGGACGATTTTTTTTTTTTTGGCCGAATACGGATGGAAAATTAAAAATATGAAAGTAAATTGTACTGGTCACACTGCATCCGATAAATTTAGCCATACACAGCCGTTGCCGGATGAAAACCCGTGTGTACCAGTTGTCCCGGAGTGATAAGAAACATAATTTTACATTCCGGAAAACAATCAGTTGGTATTTTCATTTTACAATTGATCTTTTTCCTTTTAGGTCATGTTTTCTTATCACTCTGGACTAATTGGTATGGTCCCGATGAAAACCACTGATATAAAACAAAAATATTTTATATCTATGATGAAAACAAAATATTTGGTTTTTTCTGGCCGAATAGTAGGTAGTTATAATTTCTAGATTTGATAATTTTGGTGAATTCAACCGAAATCCAGGTGTAATCTGACCATTTCCATCGGGCGAATTTTTTCTCCTATATAACGGTCCAATAATTCGCCAGTTGTTGTCCGAAACATATTCGGCTGATGTTGGTTTTAGTCTGACCATAGATTAGATGAATACAGATGAATCACTCAGCCCAAGAACAAAAGAATTGCAAATACGCTCTTCTGATTGGTCCCCCCCTCCTACATCAATGTAGGCGCACACGACGATACAAATTATTGTGTTGGTATTATACAATATTATAGTACAACTTCTTTATCATCTCAAATAATATTATCATAATAATGGTTATCACCTGCCGGTAAAAATTTAACGCAGATTAAGCACCGAATTTTTTTTCAACTGTGTGCAGTATGAAACGAATATATTTGACACGAGACATTATATGACACGATCGCCAAACCAGAATTCACTATGTAAACAACACAAATAGATTACCTCACGGGATGATGCTATGGGACCTCGAATTTCCAGCAGAAGGTCTATCGGAAATATGGAAATCACGATGGAGGGACTCAGGGGTACGAAGTGTCGCCCTGATTGAAAACCCAGAGGCAAGAGTTCCTGGTTTTGATCTCCAGCGGACGATATGGACAAAGTTAAACCGTATAAGAACTGAGCAAGGAAGATGCAAAAGTCTGCTTCACAAGTGGGGAATGGAAAAATCTCCTCTTTGCTCATGCGGAGCTGATCAAACGATCCGACATATAGTCGAAGAGTGTCCAAACACAAAATTCGAAAGCGAAGAGGGGAAACTGCACGAAGCCGGGACGGAAGCAATCAAATGGTTAATAGATCTGGATATACTATTATACTGAACGTGATATTGTTATTGTAATATTTAAAAATTTCAAACCTTAAATGTTTAAATGCTTAAATATTTTAATTATTATTATTTATTTAGTATTTACCTATAGTTATTATTATTACTATCATTATTCAATGCTTTATTATTACTTCCATTGTCATTTAATACCTTATGTTCATTTAAATTAGCCGATTGTCATATGCAAAATAAAATAAATAAAAAGTCGACGCGTCTCAGACAAGCCAATGTGTGTTGTTTTGAAAAAAATAAGGACCGCGTAGTAATTCGCCATCTAAACGCCCACATTAGCAAACGTGTGTTCTCATCTATACGTGTTGAAAACTCGTACAGCTCCTATATATAATTGAATAATGTAATTATAAAAATAAAATCATTAATTTTATAAATAAAAGATTAATTAAAAAGATAGAAATAGGTACGTGTACAATTTTTTTGTATTTTTTTTTAGTTTCGTATTTAATTAACTAAAGTTGTACTTATACAGTGAAACAGTATATTATGCTATACTCACGAGCACGACACTACACAACAGCTGTGTCCGCAGACACGCGAAATCGCGTGGTAACGCGTAAAACAGATACAAAGACACGGTTAAAAAAAAATTCGAATTGAATAAACCGAAACTCGAAATCAATCGGTCGATTTTTAATGCGGAGAAAAACTATATGAGTCAAAATTGTTAAAAAAAGAAAAAAAATTATTCATTATTATATTTATTTATTTATTTTTCGTTTAACTTTTTAATTTTTGCCAAATCCCGACACCAGCGCCTCCATAAGCCTTCTCGGCGGATTTCCAGGAATGTTTATAGAACTAAGTGCAAGAATAATTGGATTCGGGTGGTTTAAAAGGCGACAGCGGAAACGTTTGTAAGATGATGTGGTCACTTCAGCGACAGTCTGTAACCCTATTCCAAAAATATAACTCAAAAACTACCGACAAATTGCATGGAAATGGTAAAAACGCGAATTGGTTAAAATCGATTATCGTTATTTCTTCGTCATTTCGAAACTAATGGTTATAGAAACTTTTTGTTATATTGAGGAAAACTTTTTTTTAAATTTTGGACTATTTATAGCAATTATAGTTTTTTTATGAATATTAAATACTTCAAAACCTATAATAATTGCTATAAACAGTCCAAAATTAAAAGAAAGTTTTTGAGAATTTATTTTCCTTAATATAATAAACAGTTGCATATTCGATGAATATTTCAAATTTCTATACCAACTGGTTTCAAAATGTCGAAGAAATAACGATAATCGATTTTGACGAAATCGCGTTTTTACCGTTTTTATGTAATTTTTCGATAGTTTTTGAGTCCTGTTTTTAGGCGCTTTTGAGAAAATCAAAAACTGACCTCTCTAAAGTACCAACTAGATGCAATTTGCTACCGGAAACAGACTGTGGCTGTAAAGATCGGAGCATTTCTTCTGCTGGAATTTTTGGTAAAGACATAAAAAAGAACACAGCTTTGTAAAACCAAATGGATTCCTCGCTCTGCTCAGAATCTAAAAAAACACTTCAATGCAATACCTTCTACGCTATTTCATGTATAATAAAACAAAAAAATATTTTGTTAAAATAAATTATACGTCGAGGTATTATATACGTATATATAGTCAGCCGAGCGCATCATTTGTTACAACGAAGTGACATTGACGGTCTAAAAAAAAAAAAATAATATAATATACTACCGGGGCTTGACCCTTATTTCACGTAACGATATGAAAATATAAAAAAAAAAAATTCTTTATTTTTTAGCGGTCAGCCGCTCACGAAAACGAACTGGGTCAAGTCACCACCGCCGCCCACGTTCTTTTTTTCCATTCAAAAATAAAAACATCAGACGCTTACGACTCATCGTCGACCAATATAAAGCGATGATAATATTATTAAATATAACCGAGTCGAGGCCGGAATATGTTTACACGCGTACCATCGTACGCGCCAATTTAGTCGAACGCACACAACAGCTGAAGGACGTCTTTTTTTTTCTCCTCATCGTTTCGTTGTTGATGCGCAGAAGAGTTATTTATTTATCTTTTTTCCAGAATATCCTTTCGATTCCTGTATACGTTTATTTTTATTGTTTTTTTTAATTGCTATACTGCGCGTGTGCAGCGAGCCGGTTTATACAAGGTGGGACAATAAACATACCCGGGTTTTGAGGAGCAATAAAAATAAAACTGCACTTATAGACGTGAAAATGTTTTTATTAGATTCGTTAGTTCAAACAGTTTTTTTTTTGAAGCTATACTTCTTATGGAACGCCTGAGCGATGGAGGTCAACGAATAAAAAACGTAACGTAACGCTCCGCGTGCGCGGGCTACACTGGAGCCCCAGCACCTACAAATATTTTCTTAATTCATTGATAAAATGAATTTTAAAAATTGTTTTATCGAATATATTTGATTGTAAATATTATTTCGACTGCTTTTATATTATATATTTTCTCTTGTTTTGAATATGATTTCTGCCAGATGGCGACCTTCAGCAGCTATACAATGTTGTAGCCGATTTCTGAAGCTTCTAGCAGTATTTTGACACATCTCAAGAGGAACGGCGTTCACCTTCTCGATAATTCGGGTCTTCAGTTCTTGTAGAGTATGGGGACGGTGCTTGAAGACTTTTTCCTCGAGATACCACCACAGGAAAAAGTCACACATGTTCAGATCAAGCGAGAGTGCGGACCATTCCACGTCACCCCTCAGAGAGACGAGACGAGCAGCGAACATTTGTTTCAATTTTACCATAGAAATGCAGGCTGTATGCGCTGTAGTATCGTCTTGCTGAAACCACATGTCTCCCAGGTTGGTTTCGTCACTCAACTCCTGTAATCGAGGCTCAACAAAATTATCCGGCATGAAAACATAGCGTTGTGCTGAAACTGTCACAGTACGGTCATTTTCTTCAAACAATTTAAGGCCCAATGATCCCAAATTTGGACACAGCGCACCAAACAGTAACTTTTGGTAAGTGAAGAAACCTCTCATTGAGTTTCCGTGGGTTGACGTCGGACCAGTACCGACAATTTTGTTTGTTAACAACACCAGTAAGTTGGAAATGGACCTCGTCAGCGCTCCAAAAAGTTAACGTTTCAGGAATTCAGTTAAGAATTTCTTGACAAAGATTGAGGCGGCTTACATAATCAAGGGGTGTCACTTCCTGAGCGAACATGATCTTGTAACGGGTGGAACAACAAAAAAATGCAACAAACTGAGTGCCTCCTAGCAGAGAGCCTAGGTCTCACCAACGCCACAGAAAAAGCAAAATCGGTAACCCAAAAAAAAAAAATTAATTTCAAACCACCTTTTACGCGGTTAACTGAGCTGACCGTTTTTTTACGACCATTCCTATGTCCTCCGGCACGATAATTATAATAAATTAAACCGTGACGCGCGGTGTTCGTCACAGGAAATAAACAGCTCAGCCGTTTATTACAATGTATCTAGGCGCGGGGTAACTGCGCAGCTACACCTGTGAGCGATGACAACGCGCGTATATTAAAAAAATAATAAAATAACATTCGGTACGTTTTTTTTATTATATAAACACGTCACAGAAAATTTAAATTATTATTACTAGGGTTCGGATTTTCAGGCAAATGTTTTTTTTTTTTTTGGTAAGTGATAGAAAGACAATTTTTATACATATAAAAATGTGTTTCGTTTAATTTCTATATGCTAGTGGGGATAAACATCATTTTTGTCCTTTTGTTCCCCCCTATAAACGCCTTTATTCGCCTTTTTTTAAAAAATATTTTGTGTTAAATTATCAATTTATTACAATAATTTTTACAATTCTTTTCAAAGTCTTCGAATATTTTTATAATAGTTATAACGATAAGAATCTAAGGTCATAATATACCTACGTCGTATAGATTACGATAAATACATTACATATATATTATAATATATATATATATAAGATTTGGATAAACGTCGAGTATTAATATATTTTAGATTTTCAAATCAAAATATAAAAAAAAATGTATAGGATTTCTTGAAAATACACTTTTACTCGATAGAGTAACAGGCCCGAATCACGCGTCGTATTACTCGTAGGAAAATAAATATAGTATAATTGGTTCTGAAATATAAAAATACGCCGTTGAATTAAAACGTTGAAGTTTTTTTTTATTTGAAATTATGTAGTATGAAAATATATACGAATAAATATATATATTTTTTTTTTTGTACATGCTTTACAAATTATTGTAGGTATGTCTTACATTTGACAAAAATCGAATTACACACCGCGCGTAAATCGTATTTACCTATATACGAGCTTATAAAAAAAAAAAAAATTAATAAAAAGTAAATTTGAATGCATAAACACGTCATACGTAATAATATATGCGTCGATCCAATTGCGAAGGGCTTTTTTTCACTAGTGCGTGTTGGGGTTAAAACGAACGTCCGCGCACCACATCACGCGCGGGCAGATTGCAGTGCGCAAAAGGCATCCCGTCAAAATAATGAGGGTGGGTGGCTGCAGGAGATGAGTCACACTCAGACGGTCTTCTGCACCCTCGTCCGCGAAGAACGGCGTACAAGCGCACGCTGCACGTTCAAGAACGCTGGCGATTTTTTTATTATTTGTCCGCCTTCAAATCATTTGAATCGGGATTTGCAAAGGACAAACAAAAAAAAATCATTTCGTTTTTATCGAGGTATCCCGAGTGCGTCCCGTTTAAAATTTTTACCTTTTTCATAGCCCGAGTGCGTCCGAAAAATGTTATCAAGGTATTATTAAATAGCCCGAGCGCGTCCGCTGTAATTTATCAGTTTTATATTGAATAGCCCGAGTGCGTCCGTTATATTTCCTGCTGGTACGGCTTAAAATAATCCGTCGAGGGAAATCACCATTGTGAGTTTCAGTCGCACAACACCGTTGAGATTAATAACTGCCCGTCCGTCATAATTTACCAGTGTTTTGTTTAATTGTAATAATGGTATTGCCAGAACATAATATGATGGGCCAGCAAATTATGACATCACAAATTATTAAAAAATGATGTACAAAGATGGAATCGTTCTTTAAAGAGTTGTAAAACGTATATAAAAACTGGTGCACCCTGGGTGTCTCTAAATGAACTGGGACGCATTCGGACTGCATAAGAAAAACTGCCTTTTTTTCTTGGGACGCATTCGGGCTACGCAAACTAAACTGCCTTTTTTTCTTGGGACGCACTCGGGTGATACCTTTTGCCGGACGCACTCGGGACCGGTAATACTGAATTGAGTCCATGTTACTTTTATGTGTTTGAATTGAGTCCAGCTTATTATCTTAATATCTTTGAATTGAGTCCGTATAGATAAAATGTCATAACTACCCAGTGGCGGCTCGTACCTACGTGCGACGGTGCGACCGCACCCCCTACAAAAATATCAGAGAAAAATTATAATAATAATATTCATAAAACGGTCTGATTATAATAGAATTTGTACCTATATAAAATTCACTATCATTAACAATTATTATAAATGCCGTGAAATCGTGTAAATATTATTTCAATAGTATATAATATAATATAGTTCGCGTGTAGGAAAACAGTTTTTCAAAATGCGTACGCATTAAAGATATCACACTGACGACACTGTAAATGTACCTACAGAGCTATAATAATCACAATCTAAACTAATAATATATTACTCGTTTTAAATTTTATGTACATATATAATACGATATTT
The DNA here is from genome assembly GCA_032441835.1 of Slavum lentiscoides. Lineage (NCBI taxonomy): Eukaryota > Metazoa > Arthropoda > Insecta > Hemiptera > Aphididae > Slavum > Slavum lentiscoides. The sequence goes on from CM063718.1 coordinate 2,200,313, forward strand.
TTCTGTCTTGGCTGTGATATAATGTTTTTCTCTCATATTTATATATATATATATAATATAACCTCGTATATATATATATATAGGTAATAAATAGCACTTGGCCGTTTTCACATAAAAAAAAAAAAAACACGACGCGTAGATATAAAAGAAGAACGCCCGTTTTTATTATTTTTTCGTTTCTCTGAACGAAACGTTATTTAGCTAATGGATTAACATTGAAAAACTGTCAAATACGATTTAAGGTGAATGAAAATAATAGTAATAATAATAATAATAATAATAGAAAAGAAACGGATATTTAAACTGAAAAGAAGGGTTCCGGTATTATAGTCACGTTGAAAAACACGACGTAAAAATATAATATATTATACGAGACGTGTAACAGCAAATCGTATTATATAATATTATAATATTATTATGTTCTTTAGAATAATACCCCTGCAGCAGACAGTGAGCTCGAATATAGCGATCGACTTTGGCTGCGAGGGTCGGACAAAATATATATATTCTAAAGTGTCGAATCTCCTCCTGCGTACAAGTATATAATAAATACGTATACGTATAATATACAGTAATGTTCCCATCGATTTTTTCGAGAACATACTATAAGTTGTAGAGTGCCTGAATAAGCTATTTTTTTTTATGTGTGTGTGATAAAAAAGAACGAATTTGTTACGATAAAAAATTGAATTGAAATTAATTTTTTTTTTTAATTTCTTACAAAAATCATACGAGTCGAGTATTTAAATAAGTTGACAAAAAGTTTTGTTTAGTAATTCATCGTCTGCGTCTTTGGGTGCGCTTATTAATGACGATTTCAATGTAATACGCAACGGTCTTTTGTGGGGAAATAAACATCCATCACAAAAACAGAGCAAAATTAAAAACCAACATTTTTTTTATTTTATCCCGACTTCGCAAAATCGCTTGAGAGTATACGCAGTGTGTACCCGTGGATTTTTTTCTTTTTTTTCTAATAAAAGCTTGAGAGCTGTATTACGAAGTATACGCGTATTATACCCTATCGGATATATGCGTCATTGACACCAACAAATTGTCCGTAATAGGGGAAAACGAACAATGCTTAACGTCCATGACCGTATAAAACAACGCGTCGACTGCGTGGTCCATATTACACTATTACTTATATATAGGGAACAGCTGCGGCCAATGTTGATTGACGATGGGAAAATTTAGAATTACCGAATGACGAAAAAAAAGAAAAATAATACAGTAAAGCGTATCGATTAAACGCTACGAAAATGTATAATATATACAGGAATAAAAATTGCGTTTTTTCTATTATGTCTTACATAATATAAATTCGCGTAAAACACGACTCGTTCAAACACAACGTTTCAACGGGTTAAACTACGAGATTTAGGTTGGGTTAGGTTTGACCGAAATCAGGGGCGCATTAAGCGGAGGGGGGGCGGCAATTTTTAGGAGGCGGCGGCACACCGATCATGGGACATTTGGTATTATGTTTTAGTCTGTTGGAATTTTAATCTGTACTGTAAATTTAGAGGCGGCAAATTATATTTGCTCCCCTCCCATCCCTAAATATATTGAATCTTAATGCGCCCCTGCCCGAAACACTGCTTAACGGCTTACTGGGCAGAGGGAGCATTGCCGATAACAAAAAACGAAAAAAAAAATGTTAGGTCAGGTGAGGTTAGTTGAGTTATTGACATTAACCTAGACATTTTTTTTTCCTGTTCAACAACGTGCGTATTTTTTAATTAAAACTGTGCTGGGCGACTTTACTCGGTAAAAAAAAAAATAAAAAATTGTTGTCGCTCAATAAATGGAAGATAAATGGTTTTTTTTAAATTCACGATATTTGTAATTCTCTTATTACTTTGCGTAATTGATAAAGTTAAATTTTTGAAATTGTTTATCAATACCTAATTCCGTATGATAATTTGGACTGTGAAATTAAACTGTTTTTTTTTCTCGCATTTTACACTTTCTATGTAATTTTTCGGTATAGTTTTTGAATTTTTTTTTTGTTCTACGTACTTTTAGAAAATCGAAAAATGACCTCTCCGAAATACAAACTATAGATAAAATTTGCTTTCAGAAAAGTTGCCGTGTTGCATACTTCGAAGCATTCGTTCTCGTTGAATTTTTGATTACAGACATAAAAAACATTATAAAACCAATGCATTCATCGCTCAGCTCCGAATCTAAAATTTGACGGGAGATAATTTTAATTTAGCTCCACGGAGATAAATAACCCTCTATAATTTCTCTAAAATTCAAGGAGCACATACGATTTTTGGGAGAATAAGCACCTTCGAACAACATTTTTTCGCGCTTATACCAGTGTATAGCACCGAAAAGAGGCTTGGTTTCGGAATATTTTTGTTTTAATGTCACTCAGTAAAAATTTCTTTAAATGAAAATTGATTTCGTTAAGTGACATTTTTTCAGATTTTCAAAAACCCCCCAAAAATAAAAACATTTTTTTTACGTAACTTAGCCAAAACTTTTTCCTTATTATCGTACGATATTCCGAATTTTTATTCAAAAATCTTAGAACATTTCAAAAAATTGGTTGAAAGCGACGCATTTTCGTTCGTTTCATATCGACGGGCTTTGTTCCCCGAAAATCTCGTTCGGCGACCATTTTTAGAGTTTGCACGACGTCAAATGCCGTTATTTATACCCACCTCCCCCCCAACTTTCATATTAAAGCTTTTATTGTAAAAAACGGTCGCAGAAAATTCAACATTAGCTCATTAGATGCGCCGAACGTGTACTGCTATTATTTGCTATAATATCAGTTACAAAAACAGAACCCGATATATAGGTACTCGTAGATATGTATATAAAAAAAAAAAAAATTTTATTAAAATTCCGATAAACGAGAAAACAATTAACGCGCCACGAAAACGGATAAGGTTTTGATTCCGACGCCGATGCTGTACCGGTGGTATAATATTTGTGTGGTTACGAAATTTTTGATACCACTTGCGGTCACTGGATTTCTATTTTTTTTTACTCGTGTCTCGGATCACTTGCGGTCACAGAAATCTATTGGAAATCGCCAATAGGAAATTTACGAAATTCCGACTATTATTCACGTTCCTTCACACTTTTCGAGGCTTATATAGAACTGGCAATATTTACTGGCGCGTTAATCTGTTGTCTTTTTTTTTTCTCTCGAGAAATGACTGAAATTATACATATATATAGTTACATTAGTAAAGTCCTACTTTACACGTTGCTGTTTAAATCAGAAATACAACATACCTATTTATATAACATAATGATATACGTATCATCATCGTATGTAAAATATAATCTATTCTAATTTTTGACTACGATATAATATTAAAAATTTTTTTATAAATCGCTATCGTTTCCGCGTGTTTGTAACGTTTTTTTTTTTTTTAAATTCTTCCACTTTCATATTCAAAAAAAGTTCGATTACACAACAAACGCTCGGCTTCTGATTATCCGGACATTTATTTAATTCTAAAAACGTTGACCGAGGCCTATTCAATTGCGTTTATTGAGTTCACCTATTTTGACCTTCGACAAACTGTTCGTATTTTGTCCTTTTATTATTATTATTACGATTCCGCGTTTCTTTTTGGCGCATTGGAGTCGTGTAGCGTCACCGATCAACGACGAAATAGTCAAAAAATATTTTTAATTTATCATTATTATGAGGATTGAGATTGGTAATTATGAGCGAACCGTCGTCGGTATCCGAAAATTGGTAATAAAATGCGGTATGAATAATAGGGATTTTATTTTTCTGAAAATCTACGGTACACAGTTTTAAAAAAATAATCCAGTGATCGCGAGTGCGACCAAATAAGATTTGCACCGTTTCCGGCTCGATCGTTTTACTTACCGTTTTTTTTTTTTACCGCGTATATTTATTTATTTTTTTTTAACTTAGTAAATGAAAACCACTGGTAAATTCACAAAATAAAAAGAAAAAAACAGGGATCTCTCCAAACAGCTCTCGCTCGTGTAATGTACTGTATACTTAAGGTACCTAATCTGTACCCGATTAACAAGAATTATACAATATCTGTAAAGAGCGCGTGCGACCCCGCAGCACATTTCGTGTTTTACATTTACGTTGCTTATAAATATCAGCGTATGATATATATATATATATATTATGTAAAAATAAAACACAATATCGTACACCAGAAATAGTGACTTTAGGTTTTATTTTTTCCCCTTTTACGTTCTCGATACGTTGCCCCGGGGGACGAGTGGTTTTTTTTTTTTTTTTTCATAGAAAAGCATTACGTCGGTCTCGCTCTAATAAACTCACAGTAATACGCGTTACGTTAATGTCTTGCACCTTGCGACGACAAATATGACCATTCGAATTTAATCGCTCGCCGCCGGAGTTCGTGGACGGAAATTGTCCGTAAAGAGACCAAAAATACATTGCTCTACGAGCCGCTATTCACGAGTACGTATATTCGCTAGTCATGCAACTCCCAATACCGCGGACGGTGCAATGCCCCGGGAGAAAGGGCCTCGAAGCTACATTTTGGCCCGCCCCAAAAGTTCTTGGCCCGCCCTAAAATTTATGTAAATTATGTAAAGACTCATAATTATACGTAATTGGTCATTAAAAATTATCTTATAGAAATATTAAAAAGTTATAACATAATGTACTGGTGGGTATTTCGATTGTAATATAAATGTTAACAGAAGATTAACCGCGTCGAAAAGTACTCCAGCATCACAAATAGACGAGTAAAAATATTGGCCTCCCTCTAAAATTTGTTGGCCTCAGCCTGGCCCACCTTCGGCAAAAGTTCTGGCGCCGCCACTGTTTCGGAGCCTCGTATTTCTTAATACACAATCAAGCACTGCGTTTCTAATAGTAGGTACCTAATACGAACAAAAAAATGTGTATTCGATGGATAAAATGTGATAATTATTTTTTAAATTATTTTTTTAGAGTCGAAGACTTAAACGCACACAGAGTGTACCTTAATAGAATATATTAATATATTAATTGATGAGATGGTACACGTAACGCGAATGTAAAGTGTAGTAGTCGCGGTTTTAATTTGTGCAGTCTGCAAAAATTAAAACTTTTTTTTTTATTCTTAATACGCAAAGAATTTTTATACGGTATGTTATACTGTCGGTTTTTGCGTACGATTTTTAAAAATACTGTTCCGGATCTTTGGTCGGTATAGTAAAAAGCCTAAAGATCTTGTAAAAAAATAAAAGCAGTCGTGGGTCTGCCGGGGAGAAGCTATATGTTTCTAAAGAGAAAGAAAAAAATGTATCAGCTAATAGAAACGTAGCGTTCTGACATCAGCTCCGTTGACGGAGATCTCGCAAATCGTAAGTGATGTGCAAATAAAATGTCCGTGATTGGGCGATGCAGTTCTTTTCATTTCTTAAAATGTAATTATTCGAATATTTTTCAATAAAAAAATGGCATAAAATAATATTCAATAATAATTTTAATAAAATCAAAAAAATGGGATAAATATATTGGATTTGATTTTTTTTAAATTCATTTTATTTGTCATCAATGAATTAAGAAAATATTTGTGTTCATTCATTGGATTGTCAAGATTTTTTTTTTTTTTTAATATAGTTGAAATGACGTAGTACCTATAACTTTCAGCCCTTAAAACCAAAAATTGTCGCTCATAAATAAGTCAAAATCTAATAATTGCTATAAATAGGCCTAAAATTAGAAAGAAAAAAAAATTTATTTACGTACATTATATATATAGTGTAAAATTGCATATCGGTGTAAATAATTTCAAGACTCCATAATATAGGACCATTGGTTTGGTAGTTTTTCGTGCCGCGTTTAAAACCCGTTGATAAATTAGTTTTTCTCCCAATTTCCCAGTCGTTTTGAATTACGCATTATAAGGAAAACTACTGAAAAACTATATCGAAAAACGTTTGGGAATAAAGTACACACGATTTGTTACCTGAACGTAACGAGATCATCCGAACATTCTTTCTAGTCGAAAATTCGCGCTCAGATAATAAATAAATAAACGTCATTGTAAGACCTTGGCTCAGAATTTCTTTCAAAAAAAAAATCCGTATTATTATAACAAATCTAATTTTAAACCCCTTTATAATAATGAACCTATTTTCGATTTGGCGTGGAGTACGAAAAAACAACGAAAAAAAAATTTACGCTCTGAACGGATACGTATTACAGTGATTAGTTATGCACGCAGCTGCTGTGTGAAGATTGAATTATAGACGTGTGCAGACCACATCGACAGGCAGTGTCGATTCTAACAAAAAAAAAAAGGGGAGCCCATAAATACACCAAAAAAAAATATATATATTCTACAATATTTGATCAATTTCTTGTTTTGCGTACAAATAAAGAACAAAAATGTTTCAATTTATTGCACGTTAATTTCAATTTTAATTAAAACGTGTAATTACAAATAGCTCTATACTCGTGCAAATATTAAATAGGTATACTAAAATATTTCTATTTATTTTTTATTCGCAGAGAACACGATTTTCAGGCTTTTACATTTTTTTTTTTTTTTAACAAAAAACGCGCAGAACTTTAAATATTCGTTTGCCGGAAAATCTAGCCATTTAAATATCATAATAAACGTATCGACACGCACAATAATCACAAATTAAAAACGTTTCACGTTCTGTGCTTTATTATCACAAATAATAACGTAAATAAAAAATCACAATTCGAGGCCGACGCTTTCCTTGAATAAGTTATTTGAAATCGTCTACGATATTTTCGAAACGTAAATCTCTATAAATAACCAAATTGGTAGTTCGACGAATATCAGTAATAACAGTGATTCAAAGACGATCTTGAGTCATAAGACTTATCTCTGTTTGGTTTTGACGATATAGTTGATTTAGAAAAAGAACGTTCGCTCGTACAGCCGTGAACGGTTACGAAAGAGGTTAAAGATTTTTTTTTTTTAACGTTACAGCGTATATTTTCGACGTTTTATTTATTTGAAAACCAATCCAACCAGGAGGGAGCCCAGAACTTACATTTGAACTGCAGATAGTGCAAAAACATTATCCTTGCCCGCGGCTATACGGACTTAAATCAGTGTTCGAATTTGGAGGATGCGCGCAGATGGACGGAGCTGCTCTACTATTTTTTTTTTTTATACTGGACGGCCTAGTCCCTTCATTATGTTGAAGTAAATTTCTTTGTAGAAAGTTTTTTATTATTATTATCAGAGCTCTTCTTCGAAAACTTTACCGATTCGAGCACTGCAGTGGTAAATATACAGTGGAACCTCTAAATATCGGACACTCTCGGTTGGCCGAAATTTTGTCCGCTATTTGAAGCAGGGGTCAATATTTTGTGGCGCGAATGAAGTGTATTTATTGTATACACCAATTATCGATTATTTGTATATATTAATTAAAACTATACGTATATATATTTAATGTAGGCAATAATGAAATATTTTATTTTGTGTTTTGCGAATATAATTATTTATAAAACAAGTAAGCACACTTAATATTTTTAATTTATCAAAAGGTAAATAAACATTATTTTTAAGTTAAAAAGTAAGATTATAATATTTAGAAATTACTCGACGACGATATTATTCAGTGTCTCAGTTCCCTACAAAAAAAAATGTCTAAATACACCTCTGGTGTACATTGTAATAATTACAGACTTGGGTAAAATACTTTTTAAAAGTATAATAATATGACATAGTCCGAATACTTCGTGACAATAGTATTCCCTAAGCATTTTGAATAATTTACAAAAAGTATTCCGAATACTTTTAGAATTTTTTTACTAGTTTTCAGTAACACGAATATCAAATATAGTAATTATATTATTATTCAATCGAACATAAACAGTCGGCAATATATATATATATATATTTAGGGAATTTAATAATTGTATTTTCTGCGTTTAAAAATTAACACAATAAATAATAAGTAAATTAACGATACCGCGATTAATTATGAAATATAACACAATTATAATAACGCGTAGTGTAATGAAATACAGTTGAATTTTTTTAATAAGGCTGGGACGCTGTGTTCAAACGCCAAAAATAGCAAGATTATCGATAAAATAATATTGACGTTGTTTTGAACGTCTACTGCCGCTCATATTTTTTTCTGAAATAATCACTTTTTACACATTTAAGTAGTAAACAAGTTATTATTTTTATGTAGGTACACTATTTAAAATGTGTTTAAAAAGTATTCGGAATACTGCCCAAGTCCGGTAATAAAATATACTTAGACAATATAACGATAATAATAATCACCGAAAATGTAGCCATAAAAGTGTTCAGTTATTTAGAAGCGTCCACTGTTTAGAGGTTTTCCTGTATGATGGTGTCACGTCAATTCATCGCGTATTATTATATAATGATTTCTGAACTCGATTTGGAACTGCTATTCGTTGGTTTCTGAAGATTTACCAAGAACGAATAATGCTGTTGAAGGATGGCACGACTGTTTCGCGTCGATTTTAAATCAATATTTCGTCCGAGTATACGAAAATTTATATTATAACGTTGAAAAAGAAAAAAAAGGAGGAAAACACGAATAAAATAAAAATCTGGAAAAAGAAAAAAAAAATGCTAGAGAACGTCCACCAGCAGCAATAAAAAAAAAGTACCATGATAAAGCTCAACGTGTGAAGCAAATACGTTACGATTTTGAAAACACACCTGTCGACGACTGTTTGTACAAGGAATAGCTCATACAGTTTTCAATTGAAAAATTTTTTTGTATTAATAATAATGTGTAATACCGTACATTATATGTGAACGACAAACAATATTTATTGTGATTAAAAATTTCGTGCGATTATTTAAATAATTACTATATTAATAAATATCTGATAAGATTTGGCGATCATTTGACGCGCGATGAATTTAGCCGCGATCATTTGACACACATCCTTTCCTATACGGATGTAAGTAATGATAAAACGTCCCCGTTCCCGGTAGGAAAAAAAAGAAACGTCCGCTATTTGGAGATGTCCAGCGGTGATGTCCGTTAAGGCAGTGGCGTATTTGAGACTTCACCTCAGGGAGGGCGATGGTAAAAAAACTCCCCCATTCCCATCAATAAAAAAAATTATATGTAGGAATATAATTATTGAACAAAACACATTTTATTTATTATCATTTTATTTATTTAATTTACAAAACTAAGTCTATATATTTCTCTTTTTACTATTAGCAAATGTATCAATTACATCATCTACATTTAATGTTATAGTATGGTGAATATTAAGCAATACCAAACCCGTTAGGCGATCTTGCCCCATTTTTGATCTCAGCCAATATAATATAAAATAATATAATTTTTTTAAATCTCTCAGGGGGGCGATTGCCCCTATCGCCCCCTCAAATACGTCACTGCGTTAAGGGAGGTTTCGCTCTCAAAAAAAAAAAAAACAGACGCGTTTACCGTCGGCTAGCCAGTGGTGTAGTGGAGAGCAGCTGATCACAACGCTGAAAACGACGTATTTATATTGTGAAGGAAGAACTGCAGCAGGACACATGCGCCGCGCGAGCCTCGTGACTCGGCGGTCCGACGGCGCACCACACCGCGCCACTGATAGCGAACAGACAACACGGGCGCGCGCGCACGGCGGTCGAGTAGTAGTCGTCGCACCACACTCGACGCAAACCGCGTACGGACGCGAACGGCTCGCGTTCAAAACTGCAGCGCGCGCGTCCGACAAGAGTTTGTTGTCGTACGCCACGCGAAATCGCGCGGTGGGACGGGCGGCGGCGGCGGCGGCGGCGACGGGGAAACGCGACAAAACGAGACGAGCAAAGGTCAATAACGCGGCGTTATTGTTGTCGTCGTCGTCGTCGGGCGAGGGACGCCGCGGCGGACACGTGGGACGCGAAACCGCACGCGCGGACAGAAGGCGCGTTGACGTGGTTGCAGGGCGGCCTGAGATTTAGGCGAGTCCTCCTATCCGGCCTCCGTTTTTTTGATTCATTATATAATATTCGTTACTACACAGGCGGATATCGGTGGGTACTTGGGGGGGGGCTTAAGCTCCCCCAAGTACCATATTAGAATGGTAATGATTTTTTTTTTTTTTGTCTAAGATAACCTTCGGATAGGTAAAAAAAAAAAAATTCATCTAGTTGAGATAAAAGATAAAAAAAATATTATCTAGATAAGTGTCGACACTGCAGCCTTTGTGATCAATCAGCGTATAGCTTTCGCCGGCCCTGCGTCTCCGCTATACACCACTGCTCATCAGTGGCGTATTTAGGGGTGAGTGGGGCCAAGGAGGGCAACTGTCCCGGGCGGCACTTTTTTGGGGGCAACAAATTTAACTGGGAGCTTTTTTTTTTTAAAAACAGATTTATAACGATTTAAGCAGTCGTAAAAAAAAAAAAAAGAACAATAAAAATGTTAGTTAGTTTTTTTTTTTTAATAGGCAAATCAAATTTAAGAAAAATTGCCATTGTAGAAAAACCGGTGAGAGGAAGAGGGCATAAAAAAACGTGTCCTCAGGGCACATAGGCGGATATCGGTGGGGACTTGGGGGGCTTAACCCCCCCCCCAGAACGCAATCAGACCACACCAGACGTCAACATAAAAAATTGTGCGTTTCAATAATATTTGATATTTATAATTTTTATTTTATTTTGTTGGGATACGAGAACGGTCTGGAATATTCACGGCTTACCGTTGTTGGGAAAACCATATTTTGTAGGTATATCGATAATCGAGGAATATTCCAGGACTCGTTTGCGATACCTGTAAAAGTTATAAATACGCATAAAAATTAGTAGCTATTCAATATTTTATTTTTTTATGTTCTTATTACCTATATAATAATATTATACTTGGTACCTCAGCTAGAATAAAGTAAAAGTAGCCACTAGAGTTAGTATAGGTGAAAGCGACTAAAAATGTCCGTTTCCACTAATGGCTAATGGATGAGAAAAAATGTTAAGCCCCCCCCCCCCCACGGATGTGACCAAATATCCGCCTATGCGTCACTATATACAGCTGTCGGCCGCCGTGCACTTCGTGCTACCGTGCCCGTAAAAAACGATGGATGCCAAATGTGATATTCAAATTTTGTTCAATTCGCGTTCATTCCGATACTCGGTGTCGAAGTCCTTCGCACACGCTAGAGTTTTTTTTTTTTTTTTTTTTGCCACAACTCTATAGCAATAGAGCTGCCGCAGTGATAACCTGCAGAGACCGTGTACAGAGCTACTGCCAGAGCGAAATTTTATGCTCTGGCGTGTGTCATGTATCTAACGTGTAAACGGCGCGCGAAATCTAATCTGGTTCATTTGGCTGCTATCTCCGTCGCTCTGGTGGTCGGCCGACCATATCTTTTACTCTAGGTATACATATATACTACGTAAACGTGATGGTACATTTTTTTTTTTTTTGGAAATATTTTTTTAAAAAAATACCTACAAAATACGAATACCTATACGAGCACACGAGACAAATGGATGCTAAATAACGCAAGGTTATTGCTAAACGTTCTCGCGCAGAGTAGCATCTCTCATGCGCGTTTTTTTTTTTCTATACATGGACCAACAACGTTCAATAAACGCTCAAAGTCAACTGATGACATACGGGAAAAAAATTTTGAACACGGCAGGTTCAGCACTTTTTAATTCTGCATTAATATTTTTCATGAAATCCACTTTATTCATTTATCCATTTATTTTAAATAAAAACAACATATATACTCGTATAATATTCTTAAATGTTATGGACGTTTCGTCGTGTTTTTACAATTTTTATATAATATATACGTAAATAAAGGTTAGGACTTGTGCAGTTATAGTCTGATAATAAAGTGATTCATTGCTCGATTTCTAATATTTCTCTGAACACCTTACGCAGGCGTTAAGGCGTTTAATAATAATAATAATTATATAATGTGCTCAAAAGAATTTTACGGAACTGCGTAGGAGATACAATATGTAAAAATTTTCCGAATAAAAATAATTAATCTAATTGGTTTTTTTTGCAAATAAATAACTGTATTTAATCAGTCAGCAAAACGTTAGTATAAATGGAAAATATTATTTTATATTCTGACTTTCGAGTGAAACGGTAAGAAGCTATCGCAACGATTTTACAATGACGTTTATTTTTTTTTTTTCTGTGTACAATTTTTCGATTATAGTCAAAGTGGCTGCGATCGTTGCACTCGGTTAGTATAATATAATAAATTACGCTCACGACCGTAACGACTGAATATTGCGCCCGGGGCAAAACTCAAAACCGCACCCTTTCGGTTTCAACGCACAAAACTATTTAATAGTTTATTGATTTTATAAATATTTTTGAATGAATTATCGTTGAAAATATAATCAAACATAATATTATCATATTGTTGTTGTTATATTAATTTCTTAAATTTTGCGCCCGATGCGCAGGCTTCTTTCGCCCCTCCCCCCGCTACGGCTCTGTATATATTATTACCCGTAGCCACAGGGGCGCATTAAGTGGGGGGCAAAGGGTGCGTTTGCCCCGGGCGGCAATTTTTAGAGGGCGGCACACTGATCATGGACATTTGGAATTATATGTTTTAGTCTGTTGGAATTTTAATCTGTACTGTAAATTTAGGGGCGGCAAATTATATTTGCCCCCCCCCTCCCATCTCTAAATATTGTTTCTTAATGCGCCGGCCCCTGCGTACCCACTATATGTATTATTATTTATTTATATTCTTTGTACAATAATCGTTATTTATATATAATGTTTATTTATATTAATTTGTATAAATACATATACATAGCAACCCGATATTGTATTTATTTACTGCGGTTTGCTATATACAATCAGATTCGTTGCGATATGCGAATAACATAATATTTATTAACCATTCGTGTTTTGTTTTGTAGGAGAGACGTCGTACGACGAACAAATCGCGGTTATCGTATAGGTATATGCGCCTATAATGTTAAAAACCGCGACGACGATATGGGAATCGGTGCGAAGGACAACACCGGGATCGACCGGATCACCGGCGCCTCCGGCCCACTCGCCAAACGCCATCCGCGTCGCTCTGCGAATGGTCTACTGGGCGACAGTACTGTTTCCGTGCGCGCGGCGGCGGCGGCGGCGTCGTCGTCGTCGTCGTCGTCGGCCTCGTCACCGTCACCGGACGGCGACGAATGGCCCGGGTCGGTAGTGGCCATGGTTTCGGAAGTGTCTCCGGTCAGCCCACGGTTCGTCGGTCGATCACCGACGGCGATTACGCCGCTGCCGTTCTTATGGTTTCCGGACGTTCGCGACGTGACGACGTCGCCCCGTCGTCCGACACCGACGGTACGGACGAACGGATCGAAGAACCGAAAACGTAAAACGAAAAAGCCGAAAAATAAACGGAACCGAAACGGCAAAAAGAAGAAGACCGTACTGAAGAATAAAGTGCGTGTGTGTTATTTATTACGTATTTAATTGCACCAAGTGAAATCCTGAGACTTCGGCTGGTGGTCCGATTATTATTATAATATTTTGTAATACCGCCCCTCAAGTGGTTCCCCAGCACATCTGACCGCGACGAAAAACCGTTTACGGATTATTATTATTTCACCGCAGACGATCGTCAGACTCGAAAGTACGCCGAGAACGGAAGACTCGCCGCCACCGTCGTCGCCGCCGCCGCCGCCGCCGCCGACTTCAACGGTGCGGGCGCAGGGAGTCGTGCCGCGATGCGCCGCCGCCAACGGCAGATTTATAGACCTTTCTGTTGGACTGGTAAAATCAATCGAATTTCAGTTAGCCGTGACAGTCGTTTTCGCGTTGTTGTCAGCCGTGATCATCGCCGTATACCGTTGCTGGACGAGACGTCTCGCACCGTTCGACGTGTTGGTCTGACCGGTGGCCCATCGTTTTTTCCCACCCCCCCTTTTTTGGATATTGTGCGTATACGCAATATTACTACCGCGTTATTATTGCTTTTTACGTTTTTTTTTTTCTACGTTTATACAAACCAAAAAAAAATGTTTAATAAACGATTTTTCATATCATACAATCGCGTGGTTCTTATTATATATACAGGCGTGGCTAGAATTTTGCAACCGTCGGCCAGTTTGAATACAATTTAATCAAAAAAAAAAAACGTATAGGAGTTCAATGCGACGTATTCAAAACGTATGAAATTTATATAAGTCTTTGGTTTTAATTTGGGTTTTTTTTTTTGACTAAATTCAGCCGCTGATATACCAGGAGGAATATACATAAAAAAAATCAACAATAATTCTCATTGATAATCGGTTTTTATAATTTTACTGAATATAATACAATATGAGCGTTCTAAACACATAGCCGACTTAAAATTAATACATTTTTATACTAGAAAAAAAATAATAAAAAATATTTTAAAAAAAAGAGAAAAATTATTATAAACGTGATGAATAAAATAACATTATTAATGAGACGTGTGTGACTGACTCGCATTAGTAAGTGGTGGCAATAGTAATGGTATATGAATTTACGTGGTTACTACGGGGTCCGAATCGGAATACACGAAATAAATTTTTTTATAATTTGAAACTTAAAAAATTCAAAAAAAAAAAATTACAATAAATTATAACTAATTTCTTATGAGTTACGGTGTCTCCGGAAAGTGCTCGAGATGCCCTTAGGGCACCGCGGTACACAATTTAGGAACCACTATACTGTATGGTGTCCATCAAAGATGTGCTTATCTGCACGTATCACAAGAATGTGTACGGTCAGGGAAATGATGGGAAAAACAGTCCCAGAGCGTAACTGATGGATCGAACCAGAGAGTGCGCTGAGAGCACGGTAAATAATTTGAATTCGAAACAATAGCCAGTTTTAAAATAACTGCGATATCGTATAAACACGTTGAGGGACAAAAATTGTCCGTAAACCCTTCCCCCTAAAAAAAAATTCTGGATCCGCCACTGATAGCGTACGCATCTATAAAGTATAAGAAAACCCACCGAAAAAAAATATATTCTCTGGCCAACTGAAATCAGCAGGATCGGGTGCTCTTCGCCCACTCGACGCGTGCACGCGGTACTACGTGTATACGAATGGGAGTTTCTAATTGTCTTTTTTCTGTTCACTGCATGATCTGTGCAGTGCGCGCGAATGTCGAGTGTCGACTCGGGAATACGATGACAGTACGTATGCGACTATACACAGCCGGAGCGACGAGGCCATAGCGGACGCAAAAAAAAAAAGAAAAACCACTCCGCAGGGACAGTGCAAACCTGCAGCGATTCGGTGATAGGGAGAGACGATATATCATATCGGTTGTGTACATAAAATAAGAGGGGCTGCGTAACGTACGGAGGAGAATGATAAAAAGAAAAACAGAGAAAATAATATCAGGACATCATTAAAAATCTGCAGGAAAGCAGTGACGTGCTTACGAGGGGGGTAACACTCCCCAGGACCAGAGAAAAAAAGGTTGAGAATTATATAATTGTAACAATGATGTGTTTTTTTTTTTTATGTCTGTACCCAAAAATTCTACCAGAAGGAGTGCTCCGACCTTCACGTGTAGCACTATTTTCCGGTAGAAAATTGCATCTATAGTTGCTACTTTAGAGAGGTCATTTTTCGTTTTTCTCAAAAACGCCTGAAAACATAACTCAATAACTACCGAAAAATTACATGAAAACGGGAATAAATTCGCGGTTTCGTCAAAATCGATTATCGATTTTTCATCGTAATTTTATAACTATAATGATCACAGAAATATGAAATTGTCGCCAAATACGTAACTGTATGGACTGTATTGAGGAGAAAAATGTTTCAAAAAATATCGAAAATCGTTAATTCACAATTTCTTTTTATAACCATTTCAAATTTTTCGACAAATATATATGATATAGTTGATTTATTTTAATAATATGGTTGAATTTGAAATATTATGGGGAATGGGGATGAAGTTTCAATGTTTTGTATACAAACCCCTCCCCAGAGATAAATTGGAAGTACGTCACTGCAGAAAAGTGTATATAGGTACAATACATAAGGAAAATAATATAAATGTATAAGAATTGAAAATTCACGAAAATACAACACGGGAACGTAATACCATTGATTATAATATATTACTATATAGAGTATAGATTGCTCACTGCAATATAAAATATTAGTTGCGCGATAAATGGCGGGTGCCGCTATGCAGCATTCCGCACTGTACTTCAGTTATGGCGGATGCCGCAATAATCGCTAGTGAGGAACTAATCGAAAGTATGCTGTTACCACGGTAGATAATTTACCGTTTCTAACCAAGATTTTAATATTTATACGTTTTTAATTTTAATATTTATTTGATTTAAATCCAAATAGACGTCCTATATGAGCCAACGTGATCCTCGAGTATTACAAAATTTTAAAAATGCTTTCATACTTTTTGAAAAAGCCAAAAAAAAAATAATTTGAAAAATAAATGATTAAGTGTAGTACCGCCATGTTTTATTGGAATTAAATGGACAATAACAGCCCTTGTTGATCTCTACGAAACAGAACAAATATTATTTAATCAATATATACCAAATAAAGAACATTTTTTAATGACAAACAGATGAACACAAGATCCACTAGAAAATCTATTTTCTATAATTCGGCAGAAAAACGGTTATAATAAAAACCCTACTGCTCGAACATTTCGTTGTTCTTTTAGTACAATTTGTTCATACAGTTTGATGAAATGTTCTGAAAACCGTAACTGTGTAGAAGACGGTAATAATTTTATTAATAGCGGCATATTGAATAAAGTTCAAATTGAGGCACTTCAAAACAAAAGGATTCAAGATACAGAAAAGCAACATGAATTGATAAATGATTGGGACTATGAATCTGACAGCAGTTCTAATTCTGTAGTAATAAAACATACAAATGTTTGTAATGATAGCCACTCATTATCAATATATAATTATTAATTATATAATAAATGTTGTAAATAATAGAGTGGTTATCATCATATCATAATTAATATAATTATTAAAATATCGGCGATGGAAATATGGCGATATTCCTAATCAGTCCGTCGCCGACTCAGTTGTTGTCACCCATCTCGTCGGCAACGACATATAGCATAGGTATTATAATAATAAAAATAACAATATATATTAAAGTGTTTTCTTTTAAAGTCTTTCTTTATTAAAACCAAAACCCTTCAAACATTACGAAGAATATCAGCTCCGCTCGAAAAGGTAAGAGTATTAATTTCAGAATACATATTGTTATCGGATCCTCGGACCTCCTACCCGAGCTAATTAACATATAAAAAAAACTTGAATAGTAAAATAAAGGGGATAAAGTGACGATGTTTCATTATCACTTTTCCGCCCATTTTATTTTCCTACATGATTTAAAATCATTAGAATGTTGTACGACCATTTACTTTGCAGGTTACTTAGCATTTAAATGTTTAAATAAATTCAATTATAAAAACTGCGAAAAAAATATTACTACTTCCGTATTACTACTACTAATATTACTACATTCGTTTAAATGATCACTCATCTACTGGTAACATTCAAGATGTTTAACCGTAAACGGACCGCCAACACGAGAGTTTAAAGATACCATCAACTATCCTTGTGGACGTAACAAATATGTGTTTCAACGTTTTTAATGAGCATTTTCAAAAAATAAAACATGAAAAAGAAATCATTTTCAAACTGTTTGAAATTTCAAAAACAAAATTTAATAAAAAATATTTTAAAGTTTTTGATTCGTCACCATAATATAAAGAACATTACTTGTATATAATTGAATTGTTATTTAGAACTATAATATTTAAAGAATGCAAATTAATCAATACAGAATTACACAATAAAGCTGTCCGGCAGACTGCAAAACTGAGGTGTTACAACACAATAAAAACATTTGTGTAAATTGTAAAATGTATCAATTTTTTTTCAAACGTTTGTTGTAACGCTTTACAGCTTTATAACACTCTTTCTTTAATATTAATTTTAAAATTTTCATTTTATTGCTAAAAATATAATGTGTTCAGTAAATTCAATGTGTTTTGTACGTCATTATTAAACTTTATATCCATTTATTTCATTCCAATCCCGTACTTTGTAATTTTGTGTTATCTGTGTTTATGAACAGTACGGACGATACGTGTATGACGACAGTCAACGAAAATAGGTTTTGGTTATCCCAAACATACATATAAACACTACAGTCGGCTGGCCTCCGGAAACAAAATAATATACTATATTATTTACTAATAAATATGAATACATAGAATATTCCATAATCAATGGTAATATATAAATGTAATAAAGTAAATAATATATATAGTAATATAATATATATAAAGTAATAAATAAATCAATGATACTTACCTCCTGCGATATTTGTACACGACCTATTACAGTATTTGAGTATTAGTTATTACCTACATATATAAGGTTTAAGGAACACTTATACGCGTGTCAAGTGCGTCTTGACAGTTGACTGTATTAGCCCTTCTGAATATTTATTGGCAAGTCGTCGAACCACGAAAAAAAATAGGTTGAATTTACGAGTACTCATATATACCTAATAAAATTAATAATAGTAATAAATCTCTGTTATTTAAATTTTCAAAAATATAAGTTTTATTAATCGCTTTTTGACGTCGCATAATATTTTTGAAATTCTTATTCCAAAACACGCGTACTCTCAGCGGGTAATCGAACTTTTGAATCCCTCCCATTCATATAATAATGCGTTTACCTACGCTTCTGAATACAAAGTACTTTCGACAATATTATAATATTAATTTTATAACACTGGCCCGGAAGCGTATTACCAAATCCAATGGAGCGTGTCACAATATACCTACTTAAACGTCATTCCATTTTAGTTCATTAAAAAACCTGACGAATATTATTGCGTCCACTTTGGATTTTATAATAAAAAATTACCCAATTTAATCGGCGCAGACAATTTCTTTTCTTTTTATTAACAGTATAATATATTAAAATTATATATATATATATATATATATATAGTGTATTAATGCGACAACGATTTTCGCACAGCACAATAATTAATATATTGATAATTTATTTAGATACCTTTCTTTTCTTTTTTCTATACCAACGTCAATACAGCTAATACATCTAAATTACTAAACTAAATCAATATACAGCATCAATACAACTAAAACAGTATAACGATTATTCGTGACCCGGCTTGAACAGCCCGCCGGCCTTGATGTCTCGTGCATCCTTACCCCTCGTGATCCGGCATCCAAATAATCTTGCAGCCTCGTACTAGTTCATGGAACCGGCTGCCTTTGCCTGGCCCGTTCCTTCAATTCCCTGATTGACATTATCCTCGAGACTAACTTGCTAATCATCATCCAGGACCGAGGTGACGACAACATGGTATCCACCAGGTTGTCTGGCCTGAGCTCATCAATACTGAGTTCGCCGCAGGTCTGCCTCCTCCAGTTCTCCCATGCATCGCATATGCCACATATTACGAAAAAATAATAGAATATACTTATATTCACTACAACACGACAACAAGGACTACAGTCGGTGACATAAAATCGGACATTTGTAATTTCCAATCATAGATAAGAATACTGTTTCCATCTATTAAGTTATCGCCTAATGGTCGACAATAGAACGATAAGAAGTGAAGAGATTGCAAATAACAAGGTAGGTACCTACATATTATATGATTAAATAGTGGGTTTTTAATAAACTCGTTATTTAAATAGTTTAAGGGGATTGAAAGCGGGTATTTTCTCTCTTTGTCTTACACACATGAAAAATAGCAAAATAGACGTTTCGTACTTACAACGTACCGATAGATCTATTGGTGCGATAAGAAATTTGAAAACAGATTTGAATTCCTCGTGAATTTTACTACAAAACGACTTTCCCACTTTTTTTATTTTCTTTTTTTAAGACCTTCAAAAATGAATTATTAACAATTTTTTTTTTAATTTGTTCGGTTAATTTTTTTAAGGGTTTATGAAAAAAAATGCAAAAAGTGGGAAAGTCGTTTTGTAGTAAAATTCACAAGGAATTCAAATCTGTTTTCAAATTTCTTATCGCACCAATAGATCGATCGGTACGTTGGAAGTACGAAACGTCTATTTTGCTATGTTTCGTGTGTGTAAGACAAAGAGAGAAAATGCCCGCTTTCAATCCCCTTAAACTGAAAATGAATAAAAATGACCTATTAAGTAAAAAAAAGCCGGAAAATACAAAAAAAATAAAAATTAGTTATTTAGATTCACATACTGCTGAAACATTTTCGGCCAACAGAGCATCGTCTATGAAGTTCTAAAAAAAAAAAAAAAATGCATCAATTTCCGAGCCAAATGAATTAAAAATTAAAAAGCCAATTAAATGAGTATTGACATCTTTGAGTACGGCGCCGTGACACTCTAGGGCAGAGAGTCTTCGACCTTTTTAGACAGCGAGCCATTTATTCACTTTTTTTAAAAAACTCGCGGGCCACCTACGTAGCAGAAACATATATTTTATAAATGGTAATATGCCGCCCTGCAATCTGCATATATAATATATATACATAATATTTAGTAATACACGGTGCGAATTATCTCCCCCTACAATATTACACTAACCCGTTTTGTTTCACAACACCGAAATTCATATTTTCTTACGTTTAAATCGGTTGTACGCAACACTTTTTAGGGTTGTGGAATTGCTCAACAACTTTCTCGTGCGGTTTATGCGCCTTCGACTACAGAGAAATTAACAGCAGTGATGAGAAATACATAGAGTTCTATAGAGGAACAAATTATATGGCGAATACATAATGTACCCTGCAGCTATACGTCTTGTATTTTTTTTATTTATTTGGGCTAGAATTTATATGCAGCGTAAAATAGTAAAATATACATTTTAGCTTTATTAAAATATTTAATAAAATTAGGTATAAATTTGGATTTATATTTTTTAAATTTGCCAAAGCACCATTTGACTTAAATTTCGCAAAATATTTTCTATACGTAATGAAAATCTTCATCCGTATTATCGCCTTTTAATGTATTACACATTAAAAGTATTCGATTTTTAATCCTTTATCTTTGTGTAATACGTTTTGAAATTTCTCATTGACCTAATACTTTTTGGCCACACGTAATTCTGACCCATCAAGCATTCTATGAGATAACACAGTTCCAATACCAATAGGACTAGCATCACAAGCAATCACTAATTCTAACTTCATACACAGGAAACAACAATTGACCAAATACATATGATTAAAGGAGATATACATATGATTGTTAGTGGAGAATTTAAAAAACATGTATAGGTACTTATTATTATTATTATTAGCAGACTTGGACAACCTTATGACTACAGAGATACAGTTTGGCAGGTAATAACTAAACTTGAAATCCTAGCAAAACTGGTTAAACTAAAAGGCATACCTACTGTATAGTATACCTACTCAAAATGCAATATTAAATTCAACTCCGAAATGTCTGAGGATTTTTCAATGGAAACGAGTTTAATAAGACAGGGAGATGCACTGTCCCCGCCTTGTTTAGCGTTGCCCAAGGGCCAAGAGTCAGTAGGTAGTGAGAGAGGTACAAACTGAGACTAATTAGGTTTAAAAATCGCTGAAGATCGTCAGGAAACAATGGCAACATATGATTAATGACCGAAAATAATACAAGATGAATAGCTGAACAACTAATAAATGAAGGCAAAACCATTGGCCTATAAGCCAACAACCAAATATTTAACTGTATCTCAAAGAGAACATATGCGAAATTCCTCAGTAATTGGGAACTTTACCTTCGAAAGAATATCAAACACCTAGGAGTAAATAGACATTAATTAACAAGCAAATAGCCACGAGTAGATCTATCGGAGAATAATAGGTGGAAATAGGTGCTATTTTTTATTAGTATTATTGTTCAAGTCAAAATTATTGTCAAGAAGAACAAAAAAAAAACTATATGAAGTATAAGTACCTACTCATTAGATCTATAGAACTGAACGCGTGTGGATCATGGGTATCAATAAAGTCGGACTAATAAAGATATTGATAGTATTTGAAAAGAAAATCGTATGCAAGATCCATGGTTCCAAAAAAAAAAAAATGAGAAGGATAATACTCATGAACGAATATCAAATGCAGAACTATGGGTAATGTTTAATGAACCGAATATAAGTTCTCAAAGACGATGGCTAAGCTGTGCCGGGCATGTGTGGCGAGCGAAAGGTAAGGTTAACAAATACGATAAATAGGTAACAATATGGAAACCAAACAAAAAGATTAAGGGGGTAACCGAGACAACAGTGGAGTGACCGGACCAGGGAAGACCTCCAACTCCTGAGAATAAGGAATGGAAAACAACTAACTTTGGACAGGGAAACATGAAGACATAGTAGAAGCGAGTCTTACAAGAAATGAGACGAAAACAAAAAGTAATAGGTTAAGTACTCGAAATAAAAATAATAATAATATATGAATGACATTATACAATTGTGACCACTGACCACTAATTCTGTTCTTGTAAATCTCTATTAGACATGAAGAAGAAAATATTCCAAAAATATTTGATATAATTTTATATTGCTATATTGCTCACATTGACCAACCATAATTAATTAAATATGATTACAAAATACTATTATCCCAACCAAATTTTGTTCTTCATTGAAGTATTTGAAACATCCTTTATTTATATAATTTTTACTTCAAAATTTTGCATACTTTGAATTCGACTACAATTTTAAATTTATTTTACCCAAAAACGAATTTATCATAGAACTTTTTGCAAAACCTCATGGAAAATAGACAATAGTTTTACTAACATTGAAGATAATGTAGACAACAATAATATTAACTAGAAAAACTTTATAGTACATAAAATAAAAAAAATTATCATACAAAGAAATGAATGAATAAATAAATATCGATTTCAGACCACAAATCGTTCACTATAAACATGGACTAAAATGAGCAATGTCCATGAATTTCGAATTTGAATTTTTTACTGATAAACTCTAAAACTGTATGACTCCTAAAAATGGATTTTTAAACTTAAGGGTAAAGGGTTGATCTAAAAATGTGTATTTGCCACAATCCAAATACCACTCGACAGGCCACCACTGTAAAATGTAATTAAATTGATAAATAATAAATAACTCAAATTGTACTATAACCCCAGAATTATGACTTTATGAGAATTAAATTTCCCAATTAAAACTGCTCAAACTTGTTCAAACTAAATAAACTTTCTTTTACGCCGATAACTATTGAACTATTTTGATGGGATCAATAGAAAACAAAATGGTTTTTATACATGATAAATGTTCTGTTTTGATAACAGTACACAACAATTATCTATTTCAAATACATAATATTTTTTTAACATTATCTAATAACCTAAAATAAATACAAGTGATCAGAAGATTTGTCCAAAACATTCACATTGAATTAATTACAATATGTACAATTAATTAAAAAAGAACAAAAATAGTATAAACAAGCCAAAATTATTAAGTCATATTTATAAACATATGACATACACATATATAGTCAGGTAAGAACACTCAAATTAACAATATCAACAATGTGGAAACAATAATAATAATAATAATAATTAAAATAATAATAATAAGAGAATTATTACATTTAAAATAATGTTATAAAAACACGTTTTCTTTTACAGAATTGCACGTTTGCTAACATAAATGTCTGTGAAGTTGACAAATAACATGAAAAAACAGTTTATAAGAAAATACAACCCACATAAAAATAAAAACATTAAAAAATCTAAGGAGAAAATATTTATCTTAAACAAATAAAACAAAAACTTAAACTTTTGTAATATTTTGTTTACAAGACTAACATATTGACTAGGTTTAGAATCATTGGCCACACGAAAAATTATGACTTTTTATGATTTTTTTTTTTAATTTTAAAATTGTCAAAAGTAAATTTCATTTGTAATATTAAAAAAGTAATTATTTCGCATTATTTAAATGTATATATATTTTTTTTATTTCCTCTACAAATAGAAAATTCCAAACACTAATATATAACTATGTGTAATGGAAAAACGAACAAGTTAAAATCAAGAACGAAAATCACGTTATTGTAACAACACTTTAAACACTTTTTTTTTTTTTGAAAGGATAAATTTACTCGATTTACTTTTTCAATATAGAAATATAGTCCTCGTAAGTGATAAAAATATATATGTATATATTTATACACAAGTCTGTGGGCAAAACATGATATACAAATATATCATTATTATAATTTGTATGTAATTACACACATATCATTATATAAATATTTAATTAAGAATACCGACATCATTACCCAACATTATGTTTATAATTTATTTGCCTAGATCATCAAAGCACAGGTAATGTTGAAGTTGTTCTCATTGGTCCGAATGAGACATGTTTTGATGGCCTTCTTCTTTGATATCGCCAACCGTAGCGTTGATCATTTTGTTATCCTTTAATGAGATCAACTGCAACACTTGTTCGCCGTTTTGCCCGGTGATGGCTACCAACTGATGTGGTACACTAATGGTTTCTACTTCACCATTTGACGAATCCATCCCACCACCGGGCTCTGACTTGGGCATGTGCATAACTGGCGTGACGACCTAAAAATAATAACCATTCTCATTGTTAAAACACGTCTTGACACATTTGAATGAACTACTGTCGTACCTGTATGCTACCATCACTAATTTGTTGAACTACAGTTTGGTATAACGATGTATTTACGGGGACTGTAATCATACTTGATACTGAAAACACAACACTGTACAAGTTAAGAAAAAAACAAAAATAATAATGAAAATGCATAATAACAATACTTATATTTCTTAATATTAAAATATTCATTCAGTTATAATTTTTGTTTCGTTAATTAATAATGTATATTTTATATTCATATTTTCTTTTCTTTTTTTAATATCAAAAATTATTTACTAGATATTTTTCAACGGATATGTAAAAATATTTACCTTGTCCATCATCACCAGTTATAATTATTTGGCCTTCTTGATTCAACGTGGCCTCAGGTACATTGTTTAATATATCTACAGTTACACCTTCTTGATTTTGACCTTCACCAATGGTGTGAACAGAATGAACTGTATGGCCGTTAGCTCCTTGAGTAGCATTTATCTGCGTACATGAATATTTTTAATACCAACTAAACCGAATAGTAAAATGAAAAAACTTTTAATTTGTCAAAACAGTACTTACAACTCCTTGAACATGGGCCTGAGTTCCATCAGGTAATGTAATAATTGGGTTATTGGGATCAACATGAAATATGGACATCGACCCATCTACATTACTGATGGAATGAAGAAATGCTGGAGAATACTGCACCTATCAAACATTTTTATTTTAGACGTATTCAATTTAGATGCATTCCATCCAGAACGTACCTGGGTGAGTTGCTGCTGTTCATGTGCATCTGGTGAATTTCTAGCTTCAATATTAGTTGCTTTTGGATTGAATTTGAGCACAGAAGTAACAACTGATTGACTTGCAACATTGTTAACAATCGTTTTTGCTTCGTCTTCTTCACTAAACGTAGGCAATAAATCTTCTCGCCCATGATATTTATAACAGTTTATAACTATCTGGCGCAGTGCTCGAGTCCAAGAAATCTAATAATAAAATAATTAATTAATTCAATATTTTAAAACACTAATATTAATTATTAAAATAATAAAATGTATCGCTATTATTTATGGGTAGCTAGACAGGGATGAAATAAGCGAATACGAGTTTAACGTATTTTTTTTCTTCTTTAACGACGACTGCCTTGTGATACACATTATGGCAGTAACAAACTACTAAAAAGTATATGAAGAATGATATTATTTATTATTAAGTTAATTGTTATTCTATTTGTCGGTAAATGTTTAATAAAAGTGTTGTGCTATATTTAACAGTAATAATTACTCACTTTTTGTTTCTCGTCTTCACATCGAGCATCCATTCTAACATTTGCCCATGGTAATTCTTTGGGCCACCAAGGTGGCCTGGTAGTTTCTCTGCCCCAACCAGGCTTCCCTCTACCTAATAAATAAAATAAAAACAATTATAATTATCGTGTGAATTTAAATTTCATACATTTTGACTTGTAAATATATATTAACAATGGTACATTTTTTGTAAATTATTATTCTTAATCAATAATATTCATAATAACTCTTTCAATCACAGTATTACAGTTTGTAAAATATAAACAATTTCTATTCAGCAACACATTCATAATAATCCATAGTGAAAACTGTATAGAGTACATATACTCACATCAAATATGACTATAATTTGTTATAAATAATTATTAGTTTGAAGAAATCTTAAGATGATGCCATACATACGCTATATTTTTGTTTACCAAAAATACAAATTTTTATAAAATTGCCAAGCAAAGTTTATATTTATTGCTGCACATTGTAGTCTACAACCAATGCATAATAATGAAAATTATAGAAAACGTAAAATATTTGTCATAAAACTGTCAATCGCCGAAAGAACTCTGAACACTAATCATGGATATGGAACCAAATATTCACAAAAATAAAAAAAAACTCACTCCTTTACCCATATGAATTAATAAACAGCAAAATAACTTTTTTCAAAACACAAAATTTGTTTTATAAAAACCAACTTAAAACTATAAAATAACATTAGATTTAAAGAATTAGTAACATTTTTACTATTAAAAATCTTTTGTAGAGACTGTTGCTATCCTACAAATTAAGTAGCCATCTATATAAAGTCAACATTTGATTTCTTAACTATAACTACAAAAAGCATTATTAGTTATTTATTGGGGGGAGGTTTAAATTATAACTAAGGCACGGATTTATACACACTAAAAAAACCATGAAATATGCACTTAAAAATAAGTATTTAAAGAAGAACCCGTCTTAAATAGTAATAAAACAATAACCAATTAAATGTATAAACAAAAGTAAATAAGGAAATTAAATCTAAAAATATATAAATAAATGAAAAGAATGTAGATATTTTTATTGCACTATTTATTTGGTGCAGAGGATAGTGATCTGTATAGGAAACTGTAATATAATTTTGTTTTTCCTTGAAATTTATCATACTCCATCCCCCCACTTATTTTGTTTAAAATTATTCATCCCTCTTGGATTTTTAAAAATTTTTTTTTATATAATTTGTAGTTATTATGTTGCCTAATTTTTTTTAGAAAAATATCTTTGAATCATTTTTTTCTTTATAAGAACTATTTTGTTTTCTAAAATTTTAACATTCAGTAGATCTAAAGGTCACTTAATCACAATCATAAAAATATAGTTCACCACCAAGGTCAATAAAGTCAGTGTTAGAGCCTTTTGTTAAAAAGAGACTTTTTTTTGCTTACTTTTCAACAATATGGACCGTTCACAATTTTGCCCTCCCCGTTCGTAAAACTCTAAATGACGACACTGCTTCCATCCCCCACTTCGACCACTGATCACACACTAATGCAACGTAATCAACCAATTGATGTCATATAGCAAAACTGGGAGACAGAAAGCGGCCGGTGAATCAAATTTAATTGTAAAGTTCCTAAAAGGTATTTCAACCATTTAAAAAAAACTAACAAACAGGCTAGTTTTCAATAACTTAAATTTGTACTACCAAAAATGTTCGCGGAATCAATATCAAATTAAATGTCTTAATGCGTAGTGTTTGTTTATCTGACTACGACTTTATCGGTTAGTGTGAAAACTTGATCAACACTAAATGTCAATATGTCTAAATTAGGTTTCTATAATTGTGTTATTTATCACTGTGATCGTAACTCGAATACAAGTAATTGTTCTAGAGGTGACGGTATTTTGCTATCAGTAAATAATAAATATTTTTCTCACGCATTAACTGCGCCAGCTAATCCAGTAGAACATATTATATTTGTCACTGTTCAAATAAATCTTAAATATATTTTAATACGAAATGTTTATTTTCCACCTCATACAGATATTTCAATGTATAATATACATTTTGACATTATCAATAATTTAGTATGAAGTCTGCCAAACGTAAATAATGTAATTATAGTTGGTGATTATAATTTCCCTAAACTTCAATGGCTCTTCCTAGTTCTATAATATTATATTAAATATAAGTAAAACCGAGTCGAAATCTTTTAATCAAAATTATTCTTTTCAATTTCAATTCAAACATATTGTAATTAGCAATAGTTCAAATTCTTGACCGAACTTCTTCCAATTTAAATTTCATATTTCAATTAATTCACTTCTTTCTCGTAATAATTATCATCCAGACTTACTCATTCTATTCATGACTGTCCTGATTTCTTAAGTTGTTTATCCTTCTTTATTCACACTCATAATAAAAGGTCTAAGAACTTATTTCATTTAAGCCTTTAAATAACTAGTTACACAAGTAATACCTCCCATAACAGAATGACAAAAACTGCAGCAAACAATCTAGAGAAACCAATTTGTTCATCTCACCACCAAATTTCTATTCGTTTAAAACTTATTGCAAATACCTTTTTTTAGTAATTCATTGTTATACTATGTATTTATTCTATTGTCATTATTATATTATTGTTATTATGTTTGTCTCGAACGATTGTTAATACAAATCGAGTCTGTGCGATTAGGCGTCACCCAATTAAAATTTATAATATAGCTCCAAAAACTGTAAAATGTCAATATATGCATGAATTTTTTTTTTTTATTTATTTAAAACGTTATGAAACGTATATTTCGTGCATACTCAACAGTTAGCATACAAATCCGAGCCCTAATTATAATGTATAACTCATGGTGTGGTACTGGCTGAACTAGAATCTAGAATAAAATATATCTTACCCGTGGAATACTTTAACATTAAAGGTATAAACGCTCTTAATTGAGCTTGAGTCATTTTTTCAACAGGAGTAGGAATCCCATCTAGAATAAGTGGTGGTAGCTCATACAGAGTTGGATCATCTGGAATAGGTGGTGGTGCATGTTGTGCTAATGCGGTATCTAGTTGGTCCATAATAGTAGTACGCAAATTTTTTACCTTCACACATAAATTAATAATTAGAGTAATAAATTGAAACACCAAATTTGTATTTTGTAATATATACTTACAACATCTTCTAAAGGTTTTGCACCAAAACACTTGAAACCAGTGGTTTCCTTTCCGGGCGTTGCGACTAAGACAATTGCTTGTTGACCAACTCTTGTAGCAAATTCATCAATGGTAACCTAAAGGAAAATATAATTTGTATCGTATACAATACAATTCTATGTGTAGTAATAATTGGTATCTCACCTTAAGTTTACGTAGTAACCGATTGTGTTGTCGTTTACGAATGGATGGGTTTGTCTCAAATGAATGCGGCCTTTTTCGCTTTTTCGATGACACGATTGCAGCAGCAGCAGCCATTCCAACAGGTCCTGATCGAGACAAACCATAACAAAGACCCCTATTGTTCGACGATCCGCTATTGCATTTTTCTACCAGCCAAACACAAACACACACACGCAAAAAAAAACAAAAAATAGTGCAAAACAAAATAAAGACAAAACATGCATAAAATTAAATCATTTTGGTTGTACATATTTTAAAACGATTGTTATAAAAAAATAATAATAGAAAATTATAAAGAAAAAAAAGAAAAAAAAAAAAAACTTAACATTTTTAGGTAGTGGTTCTCTATAATATAATAACTGCACAGACTTTCTTAGCGCAGTATTCTATCTACACGAAAAATGTTATTTTACTCTATCTGAATTATTGTCGAATTCTAATTCTCTACGTTCACCTTTCGTCTTACAATTGTCGATCTCCTAGACATAAATAACGTAAAATTATGCTTGCCTCGAAGTAAGGATTTATCTATTTTAACTTTTAATCCTTTTCTACACATTTTTAATGTTTTAATATTTTTTTCAAATTGGTCAACACAAATATCACTATCAAGATTACACTCTAATCTGACACATCATGTTGACTTCTACCAATCCGTTACACAGTATCAGTCACCATGAACATATGAACTCCCCTAACTGGCATACATTTGGATTTTCCAAAGACCGGTGACGTAAGAACTGTATTTTTTTATATAAGTTACGTTTACAATTGTTTTTAAAACATTCTTTAAATTTACCATATTTTATTATTAAAATTAATTTTTTATGCAATATTTTTGTTTTTGGTAATACATCTCTACACACATATTCTACACACGGTCTACTATTATAAAAGTAATGTACATGTATAAATTAAGTATTGATTTTCAAAACTAAAGAAAAAACGACAACCAATATAATTATTATTCAAATAGATAAAAATTTTCATGTAGATAACAATTATACCACTACCCAATTTTAAAAACGAATAAAATAATATGTAATAGGTTTCTATTTAAATGTTTTAATTATGTTCATAATTTTAAAGTAAAAATATACTGTCGTGTTAAAAAAAAAGCCGTGAATAAAAATTTAAAAAAAACTAGTGCAAATTATTATTAAAACACAAATATTAACATAGTATAGCTGCTAACCTGCTGCAGCTAGCTGTGCGGTCACGTCATCTCCCATTGCTGCAGACATCAAATCACTTTGACTTTGATTGGAATCTCCATCACAATCATCAGACGATAAACATCCATCGTCATCCAGATCACTGTCTCCAGTCATGTTAATGTCGTTTCCACTTCGATCCATCATTGTAACGGTATTATTTATAATAAATTACCTAGGCATTCAATGTTGATTTATCATTACAATTATTAATTGAAAGACTTATAATAAATAACCATGTATTTTGATATCTTACACGTTAAATACGATTCGATTGAAAAACTTGAGAATTGACACAGTTTTAGTTTTCGGCTGAACGCGATGTCTGAATGAAATCTAAATTCAACAATCTGAAACACAAAAATATGTATACCTACATTATATTATCTATACAATACTTGTGATCATAAACAATTTAATATAGGCATGTCATATATATATATATATATAAAGCCATAATCAAAACGTGTTACTTAGGGTAACATATTACGATATCTACAACAATATCTACCAAAAAAATCTCTATACTTTTTTGATTTTTCTCTGTATTATATACTGCTTTATTGAATTTATATTATTTTCAACTTGAGACCTCACTGAACAACAATTTATTATCCAGAGGAGGCATTCGGTTTATCATACGAACCAATTCGAAGTTTTTCTCTCAAAATATAAGAGGGACACTGCTTAGTCAATTCATTTTGTACAGGTATACATATTGTTAATATAACGTAACAATTATTTTTATTCGGGTAATATATTATTTAACAATTTAATAGATAAACGTTTCGTTTACATCAAATTTTAAAATAAGATTTATTTTTATAATAGGGTTCTCTCTATTATTCCAATTTTTACAATCGTTTAAGAATAAATCATAATATTAATATCAAAATTCAGTAATAGTAAAAATTAATTTAACGGCAGATATCACCGACACCACAATAAATAGCATACTGGACCATCCTGTTTGGTTTTAGGAATTATTCATAAACATAACACAAATACCCATATACTATTTATATATTCATGCAATTTTTTTTTTTAATATATAATTTACTATGCTAATACATTAGATTAGCAACACAAAATTGTCTTTTGTTTTACATTTAAGAATTGCAAAAGGTCTCGCAATATCTATTACGAACGTATAAATTATCTCGGTAAGTATAAGGAGCGTATTAACACGAATTATTGTAAGACACTACAGGAAAGAACAACTCTGGCTCGTACTCCTTATTGGGCTTTGTGAAATAAAACGAAAACAATTTGAGAAAACGAGAATAGATTAGGAGTGCTAATATTCAATTAGTTTTACTGCTCTTAAAATTGGGATATCTACTGCGATACAAAAGAAATAATACTTTACACTAATTAAGTAATTAATGTATACATTAGGTAAAAACACTTTTCCGAGACAAATAAATATTATTATATAAAATATTTTGAAAACATCTTTCGTCGTAATTAAAATATTGGATTTTATCTAGTATTCTACGTATCGACATAATATTTTGTATAAGCCTTACATCATATAGGTATAAATTAATATCAGAAAATCAAAACACAATCGTATGTGTGACAACAAATTAATAGAAATTCGAGCCAAATTCACAATATTACGTTACTCTGAAATGGAAAAAAATCCCATTAACATTTTTTTTTTTTATTTGCTATACAGCTCATTAAGAAGACCTTTCACACGCTTCCACCACGTATTCTTTTGCACGCATTTTCCATCTGTATCGACTCATCGATTTCTGTAATGTCTTTCCTATATAGTAACCTTTGGCGAGGTCTTCAACTCGGCGATCGCTTTCATATAGTTGAGTTTCTGATCGGGACATTTTGTATAAGACTTTTCCTCGGCCCGCCAAAATGGCCAGCCCCACTCCGATTGCTTTTAGTAATAATCTGATATTCGTCTTGTTGTACGACCCCTGTTTTTAGACAACCGTTTTTTCGTCTCCCATATATTTTGATTTCAAACATTTTCCGCAGAACTACTCTCTGTCGTGCACTGCGTCTAACATGCACACGCATTACTGTCAGCCGCGCAAGACAAGTATACGGTTTTTCTTTTGTGTCTTTTTACAATAGGCTAGCTAGGAGCTGAGCGTTTTGTTCGCACCGTCAACTCTTAAGCTCTTGTTTGTAGTAATTATGTTCTCGGCCATATCTCATTACGATTAATATCGTTTCAATCGACGCGATTGTTTTGAGCGAAATGGTTTATATATACACGAAGAGAAAACGAAAAACGTCACCAGACCCGCGGGTCTGTGCTGTAATCTTGATGCAGATTTGTTGTGTATTAGGGGTGGTGAGCCTCACCATTCCGACCCGCAAAAAACTTTTAGGTGAGTTGGGGATGACACGAAACAAATCACATAGTCGTAACGCAGAAAACCTACTTTAAATACCCAAAGTGTGTAGAACGAACAAGAGTAACGGAAAACACTATTAACAGTGGCGGATTAACGTATAGACCAAGCAGGCCTGGGCGCCTTAATTTTAAATCGTATAAAGGGCGCTGTTCACGATGTCCAGCACTAGTGGCAAAAATACGAAATTGGCGTTTTTAATAAGTGAGAGCTGTAAAAATCTTGCAGACCGTTTCTCTTCTGACATTAAAAGTGAAAAATTACTGAACGATGAATGTAATCATTTCAAAAATTATGATCTAAACCGAAGATTCCATTGATTCTTCGTATAAAATGTTATACTTTACAAAAAAAAAAAAAAAGAAGATTACTATGATATTTTTCCTAACCTAACTGTGGTTTTGAGAATGTATTTATCTACAGCACTCACAAATTGAGTTCAGGAGAACGTTCTTTTTCGGTTCTCAAACGCAGAAAAAAATTATTTGAGATCAACAACTACATCAAACCGATTAAATGCATTATCTCTTTTACACATAGAAAATGAACTACTTCAAAGCCTGGATTATTCTGATATAATAACTGAATTTGCCACCAGGAAGTCCAGAAAGCCAATTATTCATTGAATTTTTTTTTTAACGATAAAGTTCTCAATATCTAATTACAATTGTTTTTTTTTTCTTTTAATTTTATATAATTTTTAATGTAAGCGAATTATGTTTAAAAAAAAAAGGTATTATACAAGCGAGTTATACAAGAAGTATATTAGGGCAAAATGACCTTGTTTCTTGTTGATAAACAAAAATGAAATTTTAAAGGCGCCATTTTACACAGGGCTTAGGGGCGCTAAATCTCTTAATCCGGCACTGACTATTAAGCAATTTAAGGGCCGAATCATCAACGATCTGCCCACCGCGTACCGTGAAACGTCACGTAACTCCATTTAATACAGTACTAATTAGTCTCGTGCGTATTCCGGTGCCGTCAACGCACGGGCGGTATACACACAAGTAACGCGACCGCGTGCGAGAATCATTTCAGTGATAACACGAAACGCGCGCGCGATAGTGTTTCTGTTAAACCCGTAGTTATGTGACACAAACAAATTTATTTCTATTCTGTGACACAAACAACAACAATATTATAAAACACGGGTTTGTGATAAGAAACTCGGGTGTTTTTTTTTTTACACATAAAAACCGACAAAAAAAAATTCGTTTCTTCAAAAACAACCGCCGCGCCGCCCCCGTCCCACCGCGCGCACCGAAAAAACCAAAAGTCCGGAACGCCGCCGGGGAAAAACTTCTAAATTTCTAAACATATTATACTTTGCAAAAAAAAAAAAGGCGCGCCGACGTCGTCAGCGCACGGTGTCCCTACTGGGACACGACCGACTGCACGGTAAAAACAACAAAACGCGACCACGGTCGGCAGCAAGTGGTGATTTGCTCTCGCCTGGCGCAACTCCTAAGGCGCGCAACTACAAAACACGAAGGCGGCGGCGGCGGCGGCGTAGAAGGTAGCCGCCGTACGGGACAGCCGCAGTCGCGCGCGCGTGTGTGTCGATTAGACGCGCGCGTGAACCCGTCGCCGTACGCGTGATAAAACGATTATTATTTTACCGTTAAAAACTGAAAAAAAAACTAACGAAATATCGTCAACGGCCGCGATATTTCCCCCGGGGACAGTAGTTGGTGGTGGTGGTGATGATAATACTAAAAGAGTACGGCTGCGTACGCACCTGCGTGACGGGAGAACAACAACGGCGGCGGCGGCGGCGGTAGCGGCAGCGGCGGCGGTAGTGGCAGCAGCGGCGGCGGCGGCGACGGTGACGGTGGTGACGGCGGCAACAAAGATGACGACAACCGGTGCTGCAGCAGCAGCAACAGTACCCGTGACGGCGGAGGCCATCGCCCGTACGCGGCGTCGTCGTCGTGGAAAACCGCTAAAAACCGGAAAACGGTCAATTCCGAATGCGAAAACGGCGGATTTCGGCTGCGCGGCCGATATTTTTCGCGGGGGACCGGAAATAAAAATTCAAAAAAAAAAAAAAATAGCTTCGGTACGTAACGCGCGCACGAAAAACTAAATGGGAACAAAAACCGTACAGCGTACGTCGTACGTTGTATTATATATTGTACGCGACACGGACGACGACGACGACGACGCCGCCGTATACAGAGACACACGAGACGACGCTCTCGTTGTTGTCGTCGGGGACGCGGGCGGCGCGTTATTATCGATCGGCCCCGGCCACCCGGCCGATCGATGCCGTCGCCATTTTGTTGTGTGCGTACACACACACGCCGACCGCGTTCTGTCGTCGTCGTCGTCGTTACGTCGAGTTACGACGGAGACGGACCGAGCGCCGCGCGATACGCGACGCGTTTTGTGCCGTCGTGCGTCCCTTTTTTTTTTTTTTACTATAGTTTCTCTTATTTTAAAATATCTCCGTACTACGCGCGTTACGCCCGTGTAATATTATTATTATTATTATTACACGCAGCCAAACGATTTCTATAATAATAATAATACGTATGTGTGTATGTAAAACGTACTGGTTTTTTTTTTTTTCTGTGTGTGTGTAAATTAATACCCGTACGAGCGTAGTATATTACATTATTTTTGTAATATTACGCGGATGCGGCCCCCGATAACACAGCAGCAATATTTATAATTCTTCGTAGTCGTTGTGGCGGCGGCGGCGGCGGCGGTAGTCGTCGTCGTCGTCGTCGTCGTCGTCGTAAACACGCGTCTGCGCACTGACCCGTTCCCGTCACTTTGCGTTACTTCGCCGCCCCGGCGACACGTCGCGTCGCCCCTAACAGAGACACACGGTATCGCGCGGCGCAGTCGTCGCGAAAAACTCGCGTTGTCCGTCCACCACACACGGAATCGCCGAAAGTCGCGCGCGCACACACACACACCTCGTCCCGCGCGGATCCGTTTTCGTTTTTCCGTCCGTTCGGCTTGTTCGAGCGCGCGTCGTCAGTCGGCCGTGCGATCCCGTACGTTTCGGTGGTTACTATAGTTTCGCGCGCGCGTTCGCCGTTGGTTCGGCCCGACCGCGTCCCGCCACCGCCGTCGCCGTTGGTGCGCATGCGGCCCGCCATCTACCGGTTTCGGGTAAACCGATTATTTTTCAATTTTAATCCGCCGATTTTCGAATTCGTAAAACGAGAAGCCGGGGTTGCCGTTATTTATTATTTCGCGTGCGTGATTAAAATATTGTTGTCGTTCCGGCCGTGCTCGTGACGACAATAACGGCCGACGCGCGTTATCTAATCACCGTACTCTCGTTCTTATCAGTAATCCGACGTTGGGGCGGCCTGTTGATCGTTATTATTATTATTTTTTTTTTTTGCGCACACGCCATATCGCGTTTTATTGCATTTCGTTATTGGGGGCGGGGGCTTGGAAGCGGGTAATTTTATTCTCAATTGTCTCGCGCGCACAGACGTTTCTCACTTCCGGCGTACCGATAAGAAATTTGAAAACGGATTTGAATTTTCTTCGTGAGGTGTACGCGAGATCGATTTTGTCACATTCAAACAGTTTTTTTTTTCCCACACAAATCCCGCCGAAAGTAATCGAACGAATTTAAAATGAAAAATTGCCAATACTCAATTTTTTGTTTGCAAAAAATTTTAAAAGCGAAAGAGTCGATCTGTAGTGAAATTCACGATGAATTCAGAATCCTTGTCGCATAACTAGGTCGATGATCGGTACGTTGGAAATAGGAAACGTTTACGATGTTTCGTGTGTGCAAGACAAAAAGAGAAAATACTCGCTTCCAGTCCACACTGAGTATTTTATACGCAGGATTTGCTAGTCGGGGTCGATGACTATTGACTGTAATCGACACTATGGATGACTATACATATTATTATTATAGATAAAAATCAACTCGGTCGGTCAACGTATTATAATTATTATATTTCAAAAATATCGTATAACGCACACAATTTTCTACTACGTGTACCATCTCGTTCTTATGTTACTGCGTTTAATATTAAATCGATTGCCTACTGCAATTCATTTCGTATAATTCAAGTTTGAAATTTAGAATATCCGTACGGTGGACGTAATACTACGGTTAACAGTACGAGTTAGTCGAGACGGTTAATTTATATAAATCACAGATCGTTTTTGTTTTGTTTTGTTTTTTTTTAATTTAACGTTTCAAACTATCGGTGCAACTTGTGATGACTCTCGGGCACTTCGTCGTCGTCGTCGTCATATTCGTCCGTATCCTCGTCGTCGTCTTCGTTAGAATGCGAATATTCACTGTTGGGATTGTTGTGTTTTGACTTGAATACTTCTGCGTTTAAAATAAAAAAATAAAATGAATAATTTACGATCAACGAATTAAAGACGATTTATTTACTTTTCCGACAGAATTTCCCAAACCATCCTTGTTGACATCGACAAGTCTTATTCGCCGTACAATAACCGTGGCGACACGGTCTCTTACAGTTATTATACTGTTTTATGGGTTGGCCGATTTCACAGTGATCCCCTTGGAAACCAAAAATGCATCGACATTTGTTCACTCCTTTACATTTTCCACCGTTTAAACACGGTATAATGCACTTGGCTAAAAAACCAATGTTTATATTTTTTTAAATAACTGAACATTATTTAAACAGAAAAAAAAATACATACAATATTCACACCGTAAACCGTAGAACCCCTTAGGACATTGACATGTATCTTTTTGTATACATTTTCCGCCGTTTAAACATTTTTCCGCACAAATACCTGTAAAACAGGTAGATATATAATCCACACGCTTTTGCTTTTTTACAGGCTTTGTTTAATTGAAAAAAAAATGAGAACAATGATATGGCAAAAAAACGCGTTTCCCAAAATGATTTGTCGAAGAGGTTTACACGGTGCTAGCAAAAAGTTAGATAGTCTCATTAGAGTCAATCATGCTGGAGAACTTGGAGCCGATCGCATATATGCCGGGCAGATGGCAGTATTAGGTGTGTTTTTTTTTTTAAAAAATCAGTTACGAATGTTGTACTCGACACTATTATTGTTTTGTTTTCTTTGTAGGAAACAGCAGTGTTGGCCCCAAGATAAAACACATGTGGGAACAAGAAAAGGTACATAGACATAAGTTTGAACAACTTATAAACCAACGTAGAGCAAGACCGTCATTTCTGTTTCCCTTTTGGAGCTGTGCAGGTTATGTTCTTGGAGCTGGTAAATATTTTTGAAAAGAAGAAAATTAAAAAAAAAAAAAATTTTAAACGAAATATTACGTTTATAGGTACAGCGCTTATGGGTCCTAAAGCTGCTATGGCTTGCACTGTTGCTGTGGAAAC
The DNA here is from genome assembly GCA_032441835.1 of Slavum lentiscoides. NCBI lineage: Eukaryota > Metazoa > Arthropoda > Insecta > Hemiptera > Aphididae > Slavum > Slavum lentiscoides. The sequence continues at coordinate 2,238,538 of CM063718.1, forward strand.
GGTCATTGTAGGCCATTACAATGATCAACTACGAGACATGATGAATGACCCGGAATCTGACAAAGAGCTCCTTGAAACCATTAAGAAGTTTAGGGATGAAGAACAAGAACATCACGACTGTGGCATTGATCACGGAGCTGAACAAGCACCATTTTATAATGCATTAACACATGTTATCAAAACTGGGTGCAAAGTAGCCATAGAGGTGGCGAAAAGAATTTAAAGTTATCGACAACAAGAAGTATTATGTGCATAGTTAAATGTTAAAATCACTATCATTTTTATTATTATTAAATGAATAAATATAAATATTCTTTTAAAAGCTGTTTACCTCCTTCGCAGTGTGGTCCTTGGAAACCCAATGGACACCGACAAACACCCGGCGCAACGCATGTCCCGTTATTCATACATTGTGGATAACACAAAGCCGTTTTACAATATTGTCCCATATACCCTTCAGGACACTGACACATTTTCTCTGCATTGCACCAGCCGTTGTTCTCGCATTTTTTATCGCATTCTAAGTCTGGACCTAGGAAAATAATTATAATAATTTGTTTTACATTCAATAAATCAAAATCACCCGGCAAGTTTGAATTATTTCCCAAAACCTTTTAGCCGTTATAGAAAAGACCGGCAAATTATTTAGCTGATCAATTTTCATAATAACTAAACGTACACTACTTTATTATTAAAAATAATGTGTAAATTATTCGTCGCGTTATAACTTAAAATAATGTAAAAATATGTTAATGTTTCTTGCACGTGAACAAAACACCAGATTAATGTTAAAAGAGCGTCCGTGTATGAAAGCAAATTTGCCCTATCCCTCAACATTTATTCTGTTAATCAATTTGTCATTGTGAAAATGTGTTTGAAACAAATTGAAATTAAACGTTAACGGATGAATATTTTTAATTAAAATAAAAAAAAAAAAATATTTTATCGCAATTACCTAGACCTCGATGGATTTCTGTGGGTGCCTTTGTAGACATTTATGCCGATTACACTAAATTATGGTCTACACATACTAATTATCCAGGAAACTACCTGTTTTGACCTGTTTACGCACATGTTAAATCGTTTATTTTTAAACTACTACTGCAGCTAAAACAATATGTTGTATAATAACAATGCCGGTTAACTATTTAGTATAGGTAAATTTCATTATTATTATCGAACATTTTAGTTATTGATTAATTACATTATATTAATGAAGGCAAAGCATTGTTTCTTACTTGTACTTTTACTTGTACCTCTAGCCATACACTCTTTTTTGAGTTTCACTTTTAACGGTGTGTCGGGTAAAGCACGTCCTTTTCTGTTTTGTATCAACAGACGTATGCTGAAACTGGCTATACCTGAATTGTTACCCGAACAAGGCAACAATATACTAAACACTGAAATAAAGAAACAATATTATAAAAAACACAATTCAGTATATCTACTGAGAGCAAACAAAGATAGAAATTCGATATTTCGACAGGGCCGTATAGGCTATAGACTAGGTAGGTACATTAAAAATTAAGAGCAGTATTGTAACAAAGTTATAAAACCAAAAAAGGATTTTAACTCCATTCTATAGATAAAAGTTACAGTATAGGTGTAGTATTAATATTAAATTAGGGACTTGGTATAATATCTACTGCCGCCTGTATTATATTTGGGAACGGCTAATGTATTTTCTTCCAAATGTCTACTATATATATATATATATATATATATATATATATATGTATACAAAGTACAAACGTTTGTAAATTGTAAACAAAGGAATACCAAATGACTAAATTGTATTCGTTATATAATAATATATATTTGAATAATGTAAAAAAACCATATTAAAATGATAAATATTGGAGAAAGAAAAAATCAACAGAACAAATATATTAAAGAGCTTAACAAGTCTGTTTGAAAATAAAAATAATTTAATATTCCATATTAATTATAGTTATTACTAGGGCCCGGCTTTCAATGCAAAGTGCATCTTTTTTTGGGTGGTCTTAGACAATGCCTTTCCAAGCATATAATTCGTGTAACAGGCATTCCAAAGGTGACTTTTATTTTACATTTTTTGGTGTTTCATTTTTTTTCATTTTCACGGCATTTTTTAGCATTTTTCAGTCATTTTGTTCGGTTTAAATGCACATTTGTACATTATACATATCTCTCGGACAATAGACGATTGTTAGTGTTTGAAAATATCAAACAATATATGCTATAAATAAACTGCTCAATGCAATGCTCAAAATTTTAAAGGTAAAATTTAACATAATTTTATTATGGTACCTATGTTTAGAATGAATAATACCAGTCAATACCATCATCAGCAGTCACAAGTTAGATTTAATCAATTTTTTCCGTAATAAAATAGGTTATAAATTATTCAATAAAACAACACATTTTTAAACGACATTTTTAGGTTATTTAAGGGCACTTTTGTGGTAAAATGCATTTTTAAGGACATTGTTTACTATTTTTTTAGAGCACTTTGATGGTTTTAGACTTTTAGTGCATTTCAGTCCGGGTCCTAGTTATTACTTTTGACCGTGGCGAACAAAATTGAAATTATTATTACGATTTATGATAAACATTTAGTTCTACGTGTCATTTAACAGCCATAGAAATTGTAGATTTATAAATTATTTATTATCTAACGTCATATAATAGTTTAAAATGATCAAAATTTATATAATACGCAGTTAATTGTAACTGAATATCAAACACTCGTGAGATTTCTTGATGTACAGTTTATCTAGAATCCACTGTTTGATATAATAATATTGAGTAAGGACATAATACCGCAACAAATTGTACACCAACAATTTTTTTTTTTAATTTGAATATATTGTATAGTTGCAGTAGGTACGCTATTTCTACATCGAGCTATTAAGTTAAAATAGTTACAAAGTATATTATATAGGCGATATAAAAAAAAGACGTGTATGCGCATGATGTAATGTTTTTATTTTCTTACAAATACTCAATATATTAGGTATGTTAATAATTAATTTTTGGTTATTTTAAACCATTGCCAAATAGGTCATATTAAACTATACGTACGCAGTACATGATTCGACATAAGATAACCTAATATAACCTTCCTCGGGTACCTGTATGGGTACAATTTTTTTTAGCAGTATTTTTTTTTTATCAATATAATAACATATTATTGTACGAGCATTACATATTATACGCTAATTGTCAGTGGACTCAATTTTCATGACTTTGCGTATTATATTTCAAACTACATCGCGCAATAAATTATTATTAAGTGAAATTACGAGTGTTGGCATTTGAGTAGGTACCTGTTTGACAATATAGGAAGCGTTTATTATCTCTAAATTACTCCTGGACATAATACGAAATTAATTTATACATTAATATTTGTTATATAATATAGCAATAATATTGCTAAACGTTATTGTAACTTGTACGGATTAAAATTAAAAACGATATTTGTTTAAAGTACCTTACACAACATACTACAATGTAGGTAATTTATATTACAAACAGTAGTTTATAGACAGACTACAGGCTATATCAAAATATCTCGTGGGTGTTAATATCCAGTTTTATATACATATAATTTATTGTTGTAAATAAATAGGCATACTTATATATAGGTATACAGCATACAGTGGCGTATTTAAGAATCGCCCCTTGATCCGTGTTTGTATATAATAATAATTGATGATTTTTTGTATTTTCTCCGGTCAAAATCGCAAATAGTTTATTATTACTAACTATAAAATTCAGCATTAATAAACCAATACTTAAAAACGACAATCTTCGTGGAAAAATATTATTGCAATCACAGTGAATTTCGGACCGGGTAGTTGCGTTGGAACGATACAATAATAAAGATTTCTAACTTAAGTATATTTAACAGATTCTAGAAACTGTGACCTGCGTCTGTATCCCTACACAGTAGCAGACACGATCTCAGCAACGAAATAGTTTATTTAAACAAAAACTTAAATAAACAATATATAATTATTAATATTACACTTTCATCTGAGTAGTTCGATACTGACAGGATCTTCCACAGGTGAAGTGAAGCACCGCGAGTCCTAACGGTCGATTATAAAATGTAATTGATATAACGTAACTATAAGTGTAATTTTTCACTAATAGCTATACACGTTAAAAATAATACTTAAACATTATGAAAAAGATAATTAATACGAGACTAGATGTTTCTGCTAGCTCTTTCAGACCCGAACTCTCCTGACCGACTCGAAAATATGTATTCTAAGGCGTGTGGTCTCGTGCTGACGTCACTATGCAGTGGCGGATCTAAGAATCGATTTTGGGTGGAAATTATTTTCAAAAGTTGTTCCACAAATTATAGATTTAAAAATCATATTTTTAGTTACCTTTATGTTATTACTATTTTTTATGAATTACAAAATCTCACATATATTTATTCATAGGATATAAAAATTACACAATAAACGAACACATTTCCTCGGAGTTTGTATTGGTATCCCCACACAGTAATAGCAAAAATATTGATAAAAAGTATAGGAAATACCTTCACTAATAAGAGGACGACCTATTTTTTTTAACCGACTTCAAAAAAAGAGGTGGTTCTCAATTCGACTGTATATATACATTTTTTAATGTTTGTTACCTCATAACTCCGTCATTTATGAACCGATTTGGATGAATCTTTTTTATATGAAGGAGTATCGCTTCCCGGTAGTCCCATACCAATTTTGTATATATTGGCCTAGTATTCTGCCAGTAATTTCGTTTTTTGTATTTTTGTATTTTTCATATTTTCCGATTTCATACCGAGTAGCCTAGTGGCTAGTATCTTACCTAACCACCCAGACAAATGTAGGAACAGGAATGACGATATGATTACTATAACTACTATGACTAAAAAGGTGAAATAAAAATATTTTTTTAGAAAAAAAAGAAACAGACTTCAAAAAAATGCACTAAAGAGTATGAAATAACCTTTTTGAAATCGGCGCCGAATTTCAAAAAACATTACATTGCAGAAACGCATTTTATTAATACATTAATTTTTTCCAATATTTATATTAGATTAATAAAATTCGTTTCTGCAAAGTAATGTTGTTTGAAATTCGGCGCCGATTTCAAAAAGGTTATTTCATACTTTTTAGTGCATTTTTTTAAAGTCGGTTTTTTTTTTCTAAAAAATATTTTTATTTAATTTGTTTTTGGAGAAGGAAATCACCAGGTGAATTTACGTCAATCGGCCATTTAGTCGATAGACTTTTTAGGTTTGTCGGTAAAATACAGAAAAAGTCTATGACTTTTTTTTGTCTTATTAATTTTTTTCTACTAAAATTTTTTTTGGAGAAGGAGGAAATTTCCTCCATTCTCCCCCTTGAAGATCCACCCCTGCACTATGTTTTATCTACTAAGGTAAAAATTTGAAAAATCCTAGCTACACCACTGTAGGTATATATATATATATATATATATATATGTGTGTGTGTGTGTGTACTGCTTTGACATTTGGTAGTAGTAGCTATATGTTCTATTTTCATTTTATGTAGTTCATAAAAACTATTCAACTGTATAAAAGTAGTTTATGTTCACTAAGGGGAGTGTATATAATTACAATATGCATAATGATAATATGGTTTGAAGTCTCAGATTAGACTTCTTTTTTTTTAATGGCTTTCATAAAATAGTCAAAAATTAGGAACATTATACCAACACGTTTTTATTTCTAAAATAAATTTTTCTTTTAAAATTCAAACATTTTTTTTTTACCTTTCGGTCTCTTGGGTATTTTCCCTTTGGTCTTCACGGTGACCGTGGGTGGTTCCAGTATGTTCTTGTCATCCGATTGCAGTATATCAAACGTGTAATAATATTTCTTGTTTCCAGACATCCATGTGAAATTTACATAACCCACCTGTACGTGTAAATTATGTTAGTGTTTGTATTTATTGTGCCTTAATTAATAAATCGAAAGGAAGTAAAAAAAAACACTTACTTCCGATGGAATTACTGGTAAATACTGTTCAAAATTTTTATCTAAAATGTATGGCGTGACTTTGCCTTCCATAATCGCATATATTGGCATTTTAAGCCCTGAAAAAAAATAGTATGCAAGTTAGAGGAAGTAGATATACTGTAAACTTTAATTAAACAAATTTTGTTTTAATTTGTTTTTTTAATTTCATTTTGTTTAGTATATTTCGATGTAAAACTTAATATGATAAAATATTAACTATTAATTATATATGTATAGCCAATATTATTTATTGTGTTTGTGTATATAATTGTATATATTTAATATAAGACGTTTATAGTAATTTTAATTTGAAAGTATTAATACCTACGTAAATCGTATTGGCATTCAAATTTAAACGTAAATACTATATAATTATTATGAATAAATACTAAATAGCTATACAGATTTACCTTTATCATGAAAATAAATTGTATAATAAATTCGAGCGGTTTTTGTAATTTATCGGAAAACATCCAACATTTTATTAGTTATTACATGTTGTTATAGTACGAAATATAAATACGGTTTTTGGTAAATTTTCTAATTAAGTATAATAATACGCACGCTATTTTATTATCCCTAAAGTCGGTTAAAAAAAAAAAAATCCATTTTGTAAAAGCGAATTAGAAATAATAATCTATATAATAGATCCACTCTGTGGTACCTATACCTTAGTATTTTATCCTATAATGATACATCCAAGACTAATAATAATCATATGTAAATAAAATGGCTTATACCCGTGATAATTTGTATGCAAAATATAGTTTATCTATGAAGCATAGTATAATATGGGCAAGGATATAGATGTCATTTATATGATGTAGGTAAACCGAATTTATATTATAGGCACCTAGTGATTTGTAGTTGTTGATTTCAAATTTGTTAATTCGAATTAAATAAGTTTAAAGTTAGATAATTATAAAAATTGAAATATATCAGTGAACAAAGTGAAATTAACTCAAATTTTCCTTTTATATAATACGTACAAATACTGAACATAAATTTATAGAAATACACATTTTTCAAGGACTATTATATGAAATCTGAAATTTGTGTCGTCTATATATATATATATATTCATTCTAGGCGTATTACAGCGTATATACGTTCGTCTCGGATGTATTTAGATATGCATTATATACACATAAAATACGATGACACATTTGATCTTCGACAATGAAAATTCAAAATTAAACTAATTGAGACAAATGTAAAAAAAAACCTAAATAGTTGACGTTTATGCGAGGACAGTTAAAAACTTAAATTTTAGTATATATATATTAATATTAAACCGAGATAGTAAATTATTTTTAACTTTTTGACTTATATTAACTCATCAATGTCCTGCAGCCTATAGCAAATACATATAGCAGGTATATACACATCCTTTAAATTGAATATATTATAGATGTATAAAAAATAAATAAATTCTATATATCTATATATAAAATATAAATTATAGTACGTCACCGCTATCCCACGCGTGGCCGCAACGCGTATAAAAAAATTCAATAAAACGACCGGATAATAAAAAATAAAAATATGACTCAGTATTGAAAGCTATATTATAATATCCAATCATTTCCACGGTCAGTCGTATCTTTAGCGGTCGGTGTGAGTATAGAATTATTAATTCTACTATTTATACACGATTTACGAGTTCCTATTTAATAATACAAATCTATTTTTTTCAACTATATGTAAACGTATAGTTCGTAAACCGTTATTACAATCTATAGCAATATAATAGAGCTGAAGCGTTTTTTTGTTTGAAATCGTTAATCTCCGGAACTATCAGTCGAATTTGAAAAATTCTTTTTGCATTTGATAGCCCAATTATCGAGGAAGGTTATAGGTTAAAAATGAAAAAAAAAGTCAGAAAGAACGCTAAGCTAAAACGATATAATACGGTGACGCGGTGGGCCGACAACGTCCACAATATGTCAGTTAATGATGAAATAAGTTTTAAAAAGTTGACGAAGTTTTATTCGCCAGTCATAGATCGACGTGTTACCTTATATCTGAGCTAAAAAGGTGGGAATTAAAAATAGGAAATGGAGATGTTTACGTTAAAAGTGGATTAGATATAAGCATTAGACAGGTATAGTTGCGATAAATAAATTAATCCAAATATCTATTTACAATAAGCATGTATTAAATATACATAATATACATTATGTATATAAATATATATATATATATTTATACAGTGGTCGAAATGGGGGTGATAAATAGGGGGGATGCCATCCCTCCACTTCTTTTAGTTAGCTTATTCCAACCCCCAATTTATTTTGTTTAAAATTGTTCATTCCTTCTGAATTTAAAAAAAAAATTTTTCTTTTTATAATAAAATTTGTAATTTTTATGTTGCCTAATTTTTTTACGAAAAATATCTTTGAACCATTTTTTTTTTATTCCTTGTATGGAACTATTTCGTTTTCTAAAATTTTAACATTCAGTAGATCTAAACGTCATTTAATCACAATCAATAAAAATATAGTTCACCATCAATAGGTTATAATAGGGCCTGTGTTAGAGCTTTTTGTTAAAAAAAAGACTTTTTATATTTTGCTTATTTTTCAACAGTATAATGGACCGCTCGTAACTTTGCCCCCCTTTCAAAACTCGAAATGACGACACTGCTTCCATCCCCCCACTTATTTTGATTCACTTCGACAGCCACTCAATGAAATCGGTTCTTTTCATGAAAAGTCGACACCGCGTTTTATGAAATGGAAATCGATTTTTTTTTTACGCTTGTTGAAAAAAGAAAAAATGTATTGTATAATAATAAATAGTGGACACTTTTTCATGGAATAGCCCGTCAGATTTGACGTAGGGTAAATTTTTTCATCGCGTGGCCGCCATCCGCTTATAAAGCGCAAAAAAAAAAGATTTCCATTTCGTGAAAAGAACGATTTCACAGTTGCTCTATAAATATAATAATAATTAATAATAATAATAATAATAATAATAATAATAATAATAATAATAATAATAATAATAATAATAATAATAATAATAATAATAATAATAATAATAATAATAATAATAATTAATAATAAATAATAGTGTATTAACACGGGCGCTCACCACTGTACATTTTCACTTGCTGTTCGTCGATCCACAGGGACAGATTGTCTTTTTTCGTCTGTTGCTGTTGTTGTTGCTTGTGCTTGAGCGTGCACACGACGACGGCCGTGGCGCACAGCGGCAGCACGTACCACGCCGCGGCCGGTAGACGCGCCATGTGCGACGGCCACGACGTGAGCGTTTCGCTATGATATATAGCGACCGCGTACCCGTGGGTCGTCGTAGTACGCTGTATATAATATGCGATGAGTACACAATATTATTATAATACGACGCGTATCGCGCTTATTATTTTGTAATAATAATAATAATAAGAAACGATATACGCGTACGCGTGATGCGGGTGGACGACCTACACGCGCGATGAGCTGTGCACGATAAAAGGTCACCCGCGTCACCAGCTGCGCGGTAGCGGTACGGGGTTGCTGCCGACGTCGCGGGGACGCGCGATTTTTTTTTTCTTCTATTATTATTCGTGGCCGCACGCGCGACGAACAGATAATATTTTAGATGACGCGCGGACGGTCAGTGGCGGTTTGGTAAGTGTTTATTAATTATATTTGTAATATTAAGGGACGTCGCGTCGCGAGTCGAGGGTGCGTCTGGGGATAACGTAAGACGCGCGATAACCGTCGAAAAAAAAAATAATAATAATAATAATAAAAACGGGAGATCGTTACGTATTTTATATTTCGTGTCGCGCACGCCGGTCGGGGCGACGCGTCGTGAGAAATATAAAATCCCGTCCGGCCCGGGGTAGTTGCGCGTGTGTGTGCTTCGAGACGAGCGCGCCGTGGTGCACTGCAGCAGCAGCGAGTGGCGGCGATCGCACGGGTTTATATCGTATTATTTTCACATTTGGAGTGGTACCGAGAACCGCCCGCGAACCAACTGGTTTTCTCGCCTAACCTAACCCAACTGACCGGACGAGCGCGCGGCGCTCGCCCGACGATACGTCTGCTGCTGTTCGACGTGCCGCGATGACGTTCGCCGCATATGCTGCCGCCTGTCGTCGTCCACCAGACCGGCCGGACCTGTTCGTCGTCGTCGTCGTCGCGCGTGTTTCAGACGTTTCAGTGCGTCCGTCGCCTCGGCCATACTCTTTTTTCACACATACACACACACGCCGTCGCGTGTCTGCGCCGCGTTATACACCCACACGGCCGCCGATACACATAATATACGGCGCGTGTTTTATTGCCGTCCACGGTCGATTATCGCGCGTAATACATAATATATTATACAGGGCGTTCAAAGCGCGTCCGTTTCGTGTTTATTCACACAATGACAGTGGCGCACACGCATTACTTTATGTAATATTTGTGAGGGGTCGTGTTCAATGAAATTGACGACTTTTACTCAATAATGACGATTTATATAGAGGAAAAAAAAAATTTGTCTCGCTTCGCTCGAAAAGCATTCCGTTAAATCTATATATATATATATATAAAATTCAAATACCACTCACTCACTCATTCGTCGGTACTACGTACTCGACAACTACAAAACGTATATGAACTTGAAATTCGGAATAGTAGTGGTTCCTCTATAATGAGTCTAATGCTTTAGACGTGTCACGTGCAACAAGAAAGGATTTTTGAAAATATTGCGTTTTACTGGATTAATTAATGCGAATTGTCTTATTGGTCGGCAGTCTTGCAAAAAATACTGTATTTAAATACTTTTTAAAAAAGTATTCGCATAAGAAATACATACAAATACTAGTATTTAAATACTTTTTTAAAAGTATTTTTTACAATACTGTTGGTCGGCACTATTTCATTAAACTGCATTATATGTAAAAGAACAAACAAAACATACAAGATAATCAAATAAGAGTAATATATATGTAAGAATTTAATAAATTATTGTATTTTTAGTGATAATTGAACAAGCTGTATTCATAGAAGAACCACAAATTATACGTTAGCTTCGGGTACATAATGTATTGTGTTTGTGTATAAAGCTGCGTCCAGACGGAGGATTTAGGCCCGGTTCGCCGAATCCCGTTTCTCTGAAACCCATTTTGACGAAGTACCGTTTTATCGAATCTATTACTTTAGTAATTTCATCTAACCACAATTATTTATAAATAAATTTAAAATTTAAAACATTAATCAATTTAAAAATGTGTAATACTCTTATAAAAATAAAATAATATATTATATATAATATGTGTGTGTGTATATGTATATATAAACAAATTCAGAGGTACTACTAATGAGTAGTTTCCTCTAACACGTATCCATGTAATAAATACCACTAAATTATACAAAAATTTACTTATTGTACTATTATTCAAGTATATAGATTGTAAATATTTGCTTTTCAAAAAAAAAAAGATATGTTATTCATCATAAGACATTATAACTAATTAATAATTTCTTCAGAGTCTATATATACTATGTAATATACTTTTTTCCACATTCATAATCATAAATGCGTCTAGCTTTTCTTCGCTCAATGAATTTCTAAGTCATGTTTTGATTATCTTTAACTTGGAGAATGACCTTTAACGTCGTGCTACCTGGAAAATCAAAATAATTAACTTAAATATACCGTACCAATAAGTTTATTAGCCGCACGGTTGAAGACAGAATATCAATAACCAGTGTCGTGAATTTGATATCGGAATTTTAATGAACCGTTTGTATTATCACCCAGTTACCAAGATGGCAAGATAAAATCGGATATACTATGAAATCGACTAAAGTTGACTCGAATTCAATTAAACCATAGAACCTATATATGCCTTATGAATATGGTTGAAGAGTAGGCCACGCGCACTACACATATCTCAGGACGCGACACATATTTAACATCGTGTTTGTCGTAGGTAATAAATAATATTTGTATCGATACATAAAAAAAGTATAATTTTAATTATAAAATTAGTTTTAACTTTTCTGATGACAGGGCCGGTCACAGAGTCATGACCGGGCTCCGGCCCACCGGGAAACTTTCCGGCCTCCCGGTGGCACAATCCGTCACTGGTTTTATGAAAGAAAGACAAAAAATTAGAAATGCGGGAGTCGATCTCAATAGTAGACGACTTCACGACGAATTCAAACTATAGTTTTCGAATTTCTTATCGCACCACTAGATCGATATCAGTACGTTAACAGTCTATTTTATACTACGTTTCATGTGTACAAGACAAAATACTCGCTTCCAATCCCCTTAACGTATAGATGTCGTAAAACGCCGAACTCAAATATTTGTTTTTTTAAACGTAAAAAGCTGTACAACGTGACTCATACATAGTTTACGACTGAAATTAGCTTGGTGTGTTAAAAATATACATGGAAATTCGTTAGGCTGCAATAAACATCATATGTACCTACATATATACAATAAATAATGAAACCTGAATCCTGACGAAATAGATTTATAGCTGCAGCTGGCTACAGATGATTTTCTAACCAAATAAGGAACAATGTAAAATGTTTCTTACGACTCGTACCTACGTTTTTATATCGTATAGTTTTTAACAAATAATTATAAATATCTATATTCTCTATATACTAATAATATGTTAATAATATATAAAGAGAAAAATGCTATTTCTTTTTTTGCGGCCGATAAATGCGTAAAATATATATATATATTATGATGAATAATTTTCCCAATCATTTTAAGTAACCGTATCTAACACTTCATGTGGTGGGCGTTCAATATATCGACCATTTTAAATGTGTTGTTATTTTTCGCCACTTTGCTCTTTACTTGAGCCCAAATTAGCTCTATCGGATTGTATTTACAATAATAAGGTGGTAAACGAATTACTTAAATACCTTTTTCTAATGCAATTTCATCCAGTTCATATTTTTTTCGCATGGAATTAAGTTTTTAACTTTTTAGCGAAGTTCCGGTAGTGTTTCTAATTGATGGAATTCCACGTTTTTTTCTTACATTATAGAAAATGGAAAATATATAAAATTAATGTAAAACTAAAATAAAAATTTATTTAACCCTCCGTTAGTCGCATAGCTGTCTAAAAGACCGGTAGCTCTGTAATTTCGATTTTTAAATTATTTAAATTGTAGTTTTGTTTTGTAATTCATAGTACCTTTTTTACGTATAGAAACAATTTTAATTTATAAATATCTAGCATAAATATTTTATAATTTATTACTGAGAAGTTATTTTTTATTGTTACGTGTCATAAAGACCGTGAGCGACTATTTTTGTATGATAATTTGACGTTTAATTTATCAGAAGAATATAATATATTTTTAACTCATATTTCTTGGTTTTGTAATGTAATTCTTGTTTTGTAATAATATGTTATTATCGTTCTTATTTTATCGATGGCTCGTATGAAAGATCTTAGGTCTTAGATCATATTTGTTCGGTAATCTACTTTATTTTATCATTGACAATACTCACGAATGGTTGTGCTGATTTATCCAGGTACTTATTACACTATACTAATACTATACTATATTATATTAGGTATACATTACACGTATATTATACGTACAACGTAGTTATTTGTAAAACAAAATATTTTTTTTTGTACAATTTTTATTCATAAAAATGAATGGAGAACAAATACGTTTTATAATACGTTTGGCAAGAGGAAAATATATTTGAGTTAGAAGAAAGTGATGACAACGAAAGTGATTATTTGGAAAGTAATGTTCACGATATTGAGTCGTCAGGACAGTCAGAAGCTGAATGTGAATAAAAAAATATGTATATTTCAATCAGATTTTACATAAAAAAAAAGACCTGATCATAACGACCGTGTGCGACTAACCAAGTAATGTTTTTAATGCGACTAACGTAGAGTTAAAAATAAATTAAATTTAGAATAAATTTAAATGTTTTTTGAAAATTTTATTTTGCATATTTTCGAATTTTTAGTGTATATTTTAGGGTTTTTAAGTGCATATTATAGCGCTAAAAATGAATTTTTTAAGAATTTAAATATCACGAATCTGCGCGTGCATAGTGTTTTCCGATTATTATAATAGCGATTATACACACTGCGTACATGCGCGATAGATCTTTTTCCAATACAAAGAACGTAAAAAAATATAATACGCGTTCAGAAAGTCACGAATAGGTACCTATATATATATTATGATGGTAGATAAGATATCTAATATATATTATATATATATAAATAGAAAAAAAAGAAAAATGCTGAATACACGCACAAACGGCATATACGATTCATTCTGAGCATAATATATATACACACACAATGCTTATATTATATAAAAATACAATGTGAAGAAGAAAAAAAAAAATCAGAAAAGAAAACTCGTTTAATAGGACGGCTCCATATTTGGCTTATCGAAACAGGTTTACGATAGATATATTGTATTTTTACTCCGAGATAAAATGTTATATTATTATATATATATATATATATATATATATATATATATATATATATATCCTTATATATATAAATAAGAACAGGTCTTCTTTTTTGTGTACCAAGTTTGTGTCTATTGTGACGACACTCGAACTTTTTTACGATTTTTTTTCACAGAGTTGTTCCAAATACTTCACCGATAGTGTCCCCACGTCGACCATTTTTTCATCTGAGGAGATGTATTTTATTTAAATGTTACGATTGTTCGGCGAGGTATTTCAATAAGTTTACAATTTTTTTTTTCATAACTAATTACATTTTCGTTTGAAACTGTGCACGGGCTAAGCCGGTAATTCAACTAGTTATATATAGGTATTATTATTATATAATATACAGCGCAGTCGCGCAGATATTATTATATATATTAATACAATCTAGACCAGCGATCACCAACCTTTCGGACCTCACCGTCCACTGCACTAAAAATGCATGATTTATAAAATTCCGCGGACCGCTGTATCATACCAAATTTTTTTTTAAAAACGGGGTGGGGGGGTAACGAAGTATTGTGTGGATGTTACTTAAGTGAATTATACTTGTACAGATAAAGTTTTAGAGTTTAGTTATTATAGTATACAAATTTGAACGTTCAATAAAACGATTCTGAGCGAAAAGTATCTCGGTTATAATACTGCACTTGTCGGTAAATTTAAAGTAGTAATAAAAACGAATTATTGTGTCTTGAGGTTGTCTAGATTTTTTTTAATATACTCGTAGTTGAAATAACGTAAAATTTATATGTCGTATAAAAATTTATCAAAATTTATGTTAAATTTATGACAAGCACTGTCAGACGAACATTATCTTACATCCTTTATTCTCACTAAGCCAATTCTTTATTACGTTATGTTTTTTTAACCATGTCATAAATAATAATTAATTTTTTTAGATTCTGAACGGAGCGATGAATCTATTGTTTTTACAATGATGTTTTTTTTTTTTTCTATCCTGTGTACAGATTTTCGACCAGAAGGAGTGCTCCGATCTCTTCGGTCACAGTTTGTTTCCGGCAGCAATTCGCATCTAGTTGATACTTTAGAGAGGTCATTTTTTGATTTTCTCAAAAGCACCTAAAAATATAACTCAAAAACGCTAAAAATGCAATTTCGTCTTAATCGATTGTTGTTTATTTCTTCGTAATTTTGAAACTAATTGTCATAGAAACCTGAAATTTTCACCAAATATGTAACTTTAGACTATATTTACGAGAAAAGTAAGCTCCGCTCAGAATCGTTTTATCGAGTGCAATGACTTATCATTGCTTTCAAATTTAAAATAAAAACAAAACTCTAAAAACCTTTATCCAAGTAATTCACTTAAGCGATATCCACAACACCCCGCGGCTCGTTACCTTTTTTTTAAATTTAATTTTACTGGCCGATAAAATATACGACTATACGAGTATAATAAAAATTGTGTCTATTATTGATATATTTATATACAAAAATACCATGCTATACGATAAATAAAATAAATAAATAAATATACGAAAAACTCCCGAGACACCAGCCACATTTAATCGACTTCCATTGCTCCGATACATAAATAAATATCGAGTCACCACCATTCTACCCATTTCTTTTGAACCTAGAACTCGGGTGTAAAGAAAATTAAAAACATTCACCTATAGTAAAATTATATTTTCCGTTTAATATTTTTGTAGTTTGTACATTTACAGTTTACTTAAAATCAATTGTATTTGTACACCTATATTAGGTAAGTAGTAAGTACCTACTCAAATTTCAAACTGCAGCGCGCTGCAAGTGTTAGTCAAGACTCGAGGGAGCCGCGGCACAAAAGGAGAAAAAAATTGATACACAATAATAAGTAATAATAACGGTGATAATAGCGTTATTGGTGACAAGTGCTGCATTTTGTGCTTCAAATTTCGACGTTCTAAAGAAAATTAATTTTATGGAAAACGAAACTGAAATCTGGCACTTTTTACAAGCATTTATTTAACATTTTAACTCCACGTGTATTGATGTATGTATGCATGTTTAATTCAAATCTTGCAAGCCAAATCTGAACCACTTCGACACTTCCTCTCCAAACTTAGGATTTCGAAAATTTTCACTGTTATTCGGTTCTGATGACAATACACTAAAATGATAGAAATAAGTAAAAATCTGATGCTGCAGCCAGGATTGTCTCCTCATGAAGACACTTCTCGACGGTTAAGTAGCATGGACAAAACCAAACATGACTTTCTACCGTATTTAGTTCGGCGAGACAGGCGTCGATAGCATTGATCTGTAACCTTTCTTGGAGAAAAAAAACTACAAAATTACACCCGGATCACAGTACTCGTTAGGCATAAGTAAGGTTCAATCTGAAATAAGTGGCACATAGACTTAGCACCCAAGTCAAGGTGAGACCGTGCCGAGGAATGACTGGCATCAGGGTCTAAAATGATGTCGTGAACGTACCGCCTCAGAGAACCAAAGCGCACCCTGTTGTATATTAGCCCTTACAATTTTACTTCGAAGCTCGGGGAGGGTTGACGGTTATTTATTTGGTACTCGTGAGACTAAAATGGGAAAATAAAAGTAAAAAAAAACTATTTTAAATCTTGTCGCGAATTTCCTTAACCTATCCTTTGAAATAAACCTCGCGACAAGCTTTTAAGTCGCATAAGAACACACCTAGTCATACTGATTATTATAGATAGTACGTGTCAATTTATCATTCTTTAACTGATGATATTTCTACAGAGCAGCAACCCTTTTGTTGGTTTTGGGTTTACACAACATTATGGATTTCATTAACTCCTTAATTTATTTTCCTTATTTGTGCATTTTAATAAAAGCTTGTTTTTAAAACGTTTTTATTTTTTATTTTTTATAACTTCTTTCCATACATTTCTAAACGAAAATTCTTTGAACTTGAGTCAAAGTCGAGTTCACTTACCATTATTACCCGACTTTAACGTTCATCTCAAATAATATTTACCACAGTGCATTCAACAATAACACTAGATCCAGGAACTCTTCAGCATTGACATTCAAACCAGACTTTCTCACTCTTCAACGAAGATCAAGTTCACATATGATCACTTACCACAATTTTGGACACACAAGAAAGTACAAAGCACCCGTAGGAATTGGCCAACAAGACTGAATTTTTTTAAATAGTTACCTTTCACTGCGTCTTGTAACTACAAGACATGTCTATATATATATATATACATACATACAGTGGCGTATATACGGGGGGTTTCGGGTTCAAACCCCCCCCCAGGACCAAAAAAAAAAAATTGTGATATTATTATAAGGCCCGTTGCGCGTTATAACATGTTTTAATTTTTACACTGTACAACGGTGCACAGGTATTGTGTGCACTATCGGCTCCTACTCATAAATTCCTTCATGCGCTGTACGGCCGTTTGGCCCGGAGAAACCCGATCCAAATATACTTTACCAATAACGAAAAAAGATTTCATAACGAAATTATGGGTGCCGTATACCAATCAAAATAGACATTTGATCGTACAGTGTACACGCTACACAGTCAGTTGCGTGAGGACATAATTACATATTACCTACATATTAATATTGTCATTCATTAATTTGTTATTATCTCGATCGACTCGATCGGGCAACGGAGAAAAACCCGATTACGTTATAATCGTTGAATTTCGCGTGAACGACAATAATACGGTGAAATTAATTCTATTTTGATAGCACTATCGTAAATGACCAAAAAAAAGGAGACTAGAATTTTTATTATAAATATAATAAATTATTAATATTTATACGTGTAATGTGTTTCATTGTTAGAAAAATGGGTAGTTTTAAAGGGATGGTTTTAGTGTTGGTTATTTTTTAACCCCCCCCCCCCCAGAGCAAATTTGAATGTACGCCACTGTATACATATATATATATATATAAGACTGAACTTTCTGCGTTGGCTATTATTATATTAAACCAAATACTGATTACAAGTGGATGTTAAGAAGACAAGAATAGCTATTTTTAAACTAGAGCCAAGCAGTTTGAACATATTATTAAGAAACACAAACAATAATTGTTACACAAACAGTAATTATTACTCATCCCTCCGATTTATTTTGTATGTAAGTATTTAATTTCCATTTCTATGCAAAACTACCATTTTTTCGTCTGATAATAGGCATATAACAAATAAATAAGTAAATTAAATTAAATACACTTATACATACATAATATCAATGTCTCTTGAAAAATATGCAAGATGATCTTGAACTTACACAGGGACAGGAATGGATAAATTACATTTTGAACTACCTTGTCAAGGAATTATTAAATGAAGATCGAAAACTTTAACCATAAATGATTTTTAACGAAAATTATGGCTAGAAGTTGTGATATGAGTACTGCAATGATGAATCAAATCGTAACAATTGCTCGAAGCACTGAAAATGAAGGTTTCGATCAGATAAATAAAACAGACATAAAAACCACAATCTTCAAGAAGTTTACACTGGGAGATATGACTATTGTTACAAACAAGCCAACATAATCTGAACAGGATTGAATGAGAAAACAGAACATGTGAAAATTCATTTTTCCTATAAAAAGAATTTTTATGAAAATGAGATTTTTTTTATTGGTGCACCAACTTATTGAAAGTGTCCTCGAGACAGACCTACTCTCATGGAGAGCACTGACATTCAAAATAATTAAAAGATTACTGGTGTCAGTTCTGCAGACACTCATAAAGAACATTTATCACTTGTTTCACACTTTCACCCTACCTAATGTTATTGTTGTAATTATGTTACAATCCTTTTGTTGTACAGCATTTTTATTAAACTTCAACATTAATACTGTTCTCTAAAATCTCAAACATTAAACCTAACCCACTATTTTACATTGCTTTAAGGACTCGTTGTTCGCACAACTGTCCTGATATGCGCAGATATCAAGAGATGACTGTAATTTATTTGTTAAAGAACAATAAATTTTTTTTTTTAATGACATTATGTTGACTTCTATATTTCTCCGATAAATGCTACATCAAAAATACATTGCATTACTTTTGCCATTTAATTAGGTATTTTGACAAAACCTAATAATTTATTAAAAATACAAAATTATATTATAGATTAATACTGCAAATGTGTAAAATAGATCTTAACTTAAAATAACAATCTGTGTTTAAAAATAATAAATTAAATATAAAATAAATTGTAGGACACTGTAAATTTTGTTTTAAAAAAATTCTACATCTAAGTTACATTATATACTATAAATGTGTGCATTAGTTTATTTGAAATGTGTGATACTAAAATATTAAGTGTCATTGTTGAATATATCTATAAGGCAAAATAGGCATGTCACATAATTCTATTATTGTTTTCAAATAAAGATAATATTGATTGACATAGAAAAAAATTATATTAAGCTTAACTAAGATCTATTTGTATCAATGGAATGCATGCTTTACATAAATATGTATATTAAAAAAAAGTGTTCATATAAATATAATAACAAGGAGTATTCTATAAAGGGCAGTGAAAGGGTGAATATTTGATTAAAATATATATCTTAATATATTGTTTGTATTAAAAACTGAATTGAAATTTATAAAAATAAAATAAATGTATATTTTTTTTTTCTAGAAATATTGTCATGAGACTTGAATCACTTTGTATGATGCATTTCGTAGGTTGGCTTCATTTTAGATGTTGAGATCGAAAAAAATAATAAAGAAATCTGTCACTGTTAATGAGTAATATCGATTACAAAATAATAATACATACTAACATATAAAATTATTAGAATCTCTCTATATATATAACATAACAAATATTCAAAAAGGTATTGAATGAAGCACAGGAATAAAGCGTGGCATATTTAAATTAACAGAATTAATCACAACAACAACAAACCATTCAATGAATGGTTACACTGTGGTACAGAATAAAATAAAAAGTTGTCATGTCAATAATATTTCTGGTATGTACACTTAATTCAGAATTAAAATACATTTATAAATGCATTAATTATTTTAATACATCGAAAATAATATTATTTATATATTCAAACTGTAATAAATTACTTTTAAAGTCTATTGTTTTTTTTTCTGAACATAAATGTTTTATCACAGACAAGGAAATACTAATGATATTAATAGACATGTTACAAAATACAACCAGTAGTTACAACAAAAGACAGCAGTAGCTAGCAACTTAACAAATATATTTTCAAGTGTTAAATAAATAAGAATAATACTGACATGAAAAGCTTTGGTTTTTAGGACAGGGAAGATTTGTTGTAAAATGCATAAAAATACTTTATGTAAGACCTAAGCAAATGAGTAAATATAACACAAATATTTATTCAGAATTATACATAGGTAGCAGCGGAGGACGAACCAGTGACAGCTTGAAGTGGAGACTGTGGTTGAGTTTGAGACTGCTGTTGTCGATTTTTTCTAGCTGTGCCATACTGACCAATAAAAGATCCGTCCTCAGTAAACTGAGCTGTATAATTTTTAAAAAATAATGAGATTTTTACAAATATTATATTTACTTTCATGGTTATGTACTCACACATTTAGACAAGTGTGGCGAAACCGGCCGAAGTGGTTTCGCCTTGTCTTTTTTTACCATACAAGCCAATGAAAGAGCCGTCTTCATTCATTCCTTCTACACGTGAAATGGAAGAAAAAACAAAATAATAACTAACATGCAGGAAATTCAAAAATACACTAAATATACAAATATGTGCAATGTGATGAATGTAATTTTTTACATAAACTTAAAAATAAAATAATAGTTAATTTAACATTTGTAAAACCATAAGTTTGAGTATATATACATAGAACAATATATCTTATTTGTATAGATTATCAAATAATACCAAGGGACATTAATTTTTTTAAACACTTTTATTAACAAAAACTTTAAATATCGCAAACAAAACTACCAATGATTTAAATATTTTTAGATGACACATTACATGCACATATATGAAACACATATATGTTACACTAAATATAAATTGTGAACTGTGTGAAGAAGTAGTTATAAACATTGTTTTTTTTTAAGTGCAAAATCAAATGAGATAAAACAAACAGCAAAAAGAAAATTTTGTGTACAAAACGAACAATGACACAAAGTAAAGCAAATGCGATTAGGTATTATTCACCTGTGTCTCCTTCACCGTACTCTGCCATTGAGTCCTCATCGCTTTCTGGAGATTGTTTTTCACTTCCTGATCTTTTGGCACCACCAAGTCTAATAAAAAAGTGAATAAAAATATTTGTTTAGATAAATATTATTTATTAATAACTAGAAACATACGGTTGTGAATATTCATGGAAATGAGGTTCATCAGGATAATCATGCCTGCCACGGGCGGCTTCTGATTCGTGTACAACATATTTCCCACCTCTATTACGTTTTACAACACATACGATAATTAACAATATGATGAGGAATAACAAAGCCAATAGCATTGCAATAAACCATCCTGATGTAGCCATATTTTCACTTCGTCGAATTATTGGATCTAAAATAACAAACACATAATTTTATAATTAGTCTTTTAAGGATATTAAAATATGACAACCAAATTTAAGAAAAGTAAGTAATATGTAGGGAATCTCATCATATTCGGATTATTTTAATTATTTTACAAGTCTCACAAACCGCACATACAATAGAAGTGCCAACAAAATGCAGTTAACATTATTGTGATTTATTTGATCTCTCTCTCTCTCTCTCTCTCTCTGTGTGTTTTAAACTTATATTATTATTACAAATTATATAAGTTATAATAATAATAACTATTATAGCAACAGATTCTTGATAAAAACACAGTTCTTTGTTTAAAAAAAATATACACTACACCTGAATTTATTGTCTCCAATCTATAATGGGCAATATACAAAAATAATATATGAAATTGTGACATTTGGGTTGGAATTTAAAGTTCAAACACTTATTAAATGTAAAGAAATTATTTTTGGATGAATTTATAGAATTTTTGTAAAAAGATTATTTTAAAAATGAAAATCTTAAAATACTGCAACTTCTTTGTCAGACAATATTTTACAAAAAAAATATAAAATGCACTCAAAATATGTCTATTCAATTCTAAGTTCTACGTAATGTTATTTAGTTACATAGATGGAGACAAAAATGTAAACATAACCTCTTTTAAAATTTTAAAAAATGAACAGATTTATTTTTCTTAAAATACTTGGCCATCTTCAGAAAACTTTCATTTTTTAATGTTAATTATCAATGATAAATGTCCATTTCAGGCAGCTGACAACCCATTTGAAAATTTACTTTTTTCATTTTTAATAGACATATGGACTGCAAGTTGTAGTTTACAAATAAAATACACACGTAAAGATGGCACAATATATTTTATGATTATTTTAAATATATGTATATATTTTATGTCAATTAACTAGGAAAATGTACATAGGTTTATATTAGGACATGTAACAAGGCACCAAGGGCCATATGCAGTCTGCCGGTTGAAGACTTGATATAAAGAAAATAGAAGTGAATTATGTCACTGTATATAATTATTAATTAATAATATTTATATAATATACAGACAATTCTAAGGTTAGTGATGTCACAGTATGACACAACCAATTTTGGTTACCATGCACCATACACTCATACGCTCTTCATCAAAAGATTACAGATATATCATTTATATGAATGCATATTATAAAAGTAAAAATAATTATAACAAATATAATAATTAATTTAAATACATGTAAAATAATAAAATGTTTTAATATTTTTAGTTCAAAAATTACCTGTGCTCGATGCTTCAATTTCAACAACATCAGATTCTCTCATAGTGTCACCATCTACTGCAACTACAACAAATTCATACAATTCTCCTGGTTTTAAACCTTTTACATCAATCTCATTATCTTCAAGTTCAGGTTTTGTTTTTTCATACAAATTATCACCTTTGAGCCTAAAAAAAAATTAAATTTACCAAATGATAAATAATAATTTATAGAAAATATACACATAAAATAATTGTAAATATATATTTACTTGTATTTTACAAAGAAATGTGATCCAGGATTACCATCAAGTTTTGGTTTCCATGAAATACGAACTGTATCAAAAACATTATTATTAGCTATATGTTCATAAGTGAACGTGGGAATATCTAATTCAGTTCCCTCTGGTAAAGGAGGTTTTGTTTGCTGTTCAATGAAAAACCTATTGAAGGAAAAAATGATTACAAATCTAATATATAAAAACCTTTTCATAAATAAATATATACATACGGTTCACCAACACCAGCCTTAGTAGTTGCTTTAATATAGATACGATAATTAGTTGCTGGTTTTAATGAAGCTAATTTAGCAATAGTCTGATTTGAATTTGTAATAGTTGGACGTTGAGTTTTTTCACCAACTCCTTCTTGAGTCATAGATTCATACGAAATTTCATAGCCAGTTATTATTCCATTTGGTTGTTCTGGTGGTTGCCAACTTAATAAAATTGCAGATGATCCCCATTGTTCTGTTTCAACTCCATGAACAGGTCCTGGGACTAAATATATACAAATTGCGTTATTACAATTAATAATATTATTAACTATTATATTGTTTTTTTATAATTAAAAAAAATTAAACTTTATGTACATGCAATTTCATATTAATTGATTACAATTTTTATTTCAGTCATATATTTTGAACCAAATTTTTACTTAATAAAATGAAAATAAATATGAAATCCCATAAAATTTACCTCCTTCAGGAGTCACAACAGTTATTGGTTGACTATGGGGTCCATTAAAACGACTGTTATATGCAAGAATACGCACAAAATGTTTAGAATTAGGTAAAAATTTTTTGATTTCTGCTGTTGTTGTATCTGAACTAACTTGTTCTTCAATCACATTATTTTCTCCATTCCTCTCAGTCCAAAATTGAATCTAAATCAATTATTACATTAATATAATACACTAACTAAAACAATTTTCAATATATTTACTTTATAGCCTTTAAAATTGCCTTTAACAGATTCAGGTGAAACGGGTTCCCAACTCAATATTGCACTCCTACTTCCAGTAACATTTATTAATGTCAGATTTTGAGGAATATCAACAGGAACTATAAAAATGTTTTATTAAAAATATGAATTATAAAAAGAACAATTATTTTCAACTTACCATCTTCCCCAGAATATCCAATAACTTCTTCTTGAGGAACATTAGATTCACCTTTTTCATTAGATGCAACTACTTTTACTTTGTAACGTTGATATGTCGGTTGATTGCTGATTAGTAATTCTTTTTTATTATAATCAGTAATTTCTTCAGAATTCCAAACTTGGCCAGGTATATCTTGTTTCCAATAAACTCGGTATCTTAAGCCCGGAGCATTATGTTCAATTTTTGGCATTGGCTACAATACAATATTATATTGAATATTTCTTAAAATTATCTGAGAAAATTGAAATATCACTTACTGTCCACCTAATAACAAGATTAGATGGCTCATCGCCTGCAGCTTCTACATTTTCTGGATTTTTATAAGGTACGTCTGGTTGTGTGGTACAAACACTTGAATGTAAAGATGGAGTTGACCTGCCAATTTTGTTCATTGCAATCACTCTGAATGTGAAATTTGCCCATGGCGTCATTGGCACAATATATGTTTGATCAGATGCAGGTACATCACTGGAAGCCACTGACCAAGTATCAGGAGCAAAGCTAGTATTGTACTCAATAATATATCGCAGAATAGGTGCACGATTATCTCCTTTTGGTTGCCATTTTACAGCTGCATCTTTTTTATTACAAGTGATACCCAATAATTGTGGTGAATTCGGTTTATCCTAAAATAAAGATTAATAAATTTTTAGTTTATTAAAAATTTATATTTACATACTTGAACAGTAAGTGTGGCACTCTCTGTTGCTTGATCCAATTCTGTTCTAGCTAAACATGTGTAAATTCCTGAATCTAATTCATTAGTCTTGGTAATGGTCATGGAATAATCATTAGTTTTGACAAAACGTGGTTGGGCATCACCAAAATGTATAGGTTCGTCATTAGCCAACCAATCAATTTTAAGATGCAATGATCGATCAGCCGTTGCTGTACAATGAAATGTTGCCATTGATCCCGCAACAACTTCATAGTCTTCTGGTTTAACTGTGATTTTTGTATGTTCTGTAAACAAAATTACAAATAAAATTATTAATTTTTAAAAACTAAAATCTGAAAAACAATTAAATTATTTACCTTTTACAGTAAGCGTTCCAGATGCATTTGCAACTCCATAATTATTTGTAGCAATGCATGTGTAATTTCCAGCATCAGTAAAACCAACTTCACTAAAATTAGTCCAACACGTATATATATATATATCAATACTTTATAATATTTAGGTTAGCATCTTTATTTTAACATAATTATATAGTTAACTAACCTTATTTGTAAATCGCCATTATCCAATGTTGAATAACGACCACCAGTCAATTCAATATTGTTTTTGGTCCACTTTACATGAGGTTTTGGTACTCCAAAATTTTTACATCCAATAGTAACAGCACGTCCATCAACAGTTTCAACATTATGGGGAGGTTCAGTAATTTCAGGAGCCAAAGCTATATGCATAATAGCCATTAATACTATTATACATTATAATACTTATTTAGAACATACCTAACACATTAATATAAACATCTTTGTAAACATATCCAAGGCTGTTGGTAGCATTACAACCATAATTTCCAGTATCATTTTTAGTCAATGGTGTAATTGTAATGGAGTTTGAAGTAACGAAGCGCCTAGGATTCGGTGATGCTTCACTTAATGGTCGACCATTATGAATCCATTTAATTGTTGGTTCTGGATTACCACTAGCTTCACATTTAATAACAGCTGTTTCGCCTTCAGCTCCTTCCACAATTTTTGGAGTAACAGTAAAAAATGGTACGGCTGTAAATTGTATTATATTTAATAAATTTGTAATAACTGCATATAACAACAAATTATACCCATGACATCAAGTTCAATGTTGTATGACTGAGGTGAACCTACACCATTGCTAACTTCACAAGTGTACTTTCCTTTATCTTCAAATTTCACTTTGCGAATGAGCAAACTTTTACCATAATTTCCTTGAGTTACTCGTTCATTGGGCTGTATATGCATTCCATCTTTAAACCAAACAGTTTCAGGTAATGGACTGTAAATCGAAAATAAAAAATTAATTTCATAAACTAAAATACAATAATAGCAATATATATTTGTACACAATATTACTTACGTTCCACCATATATACAAAACAATTCTACTTTTTTATCTAATAGGGCTACTTCATTTCTTCGAGATACGTATTGTTGTGTTGGGGGATATTTGTTTTGTAATGCTGTTCCTGCAGTTTGAATAACATTCAAATGCACAGGATTACCTAATTTATATTCGCTCCTAAAAATTGTATTAATATATAAAGAACATATAATAATTGTTTTATGCTTTGAAATGTTTAAAATGTATTTATTACCTAAATAATGATGTAGCAGCACAAGAGTACGTAAAGCCATCACTGGTATCATATCGTGTCACATTAGAAAACCAAAGATTACCTTCAGGATCTAAAGTCATTCTAGTGTTGTTAATACTTTTTATGCCACCATCTGTATTCTAATATTTTATAAAAGAATTATGTCAGTTCTAATTATATAAAACATTTAAAGTATTTACCTGTATTAGCCAATAAACATTTGGTTTAGGCCACCCAGTTGGGGGATGACAAACAAGTTTAAATGGTTCACCTTCTTGAGCTTCAATATAAGCTTGAGGTTCGTCTTTAAATGAATTCAATTCAGCCTTAACAACCATTACAGATTTAGAAGTAGCTGTCCCCCAAGGATTTTCAGCAAAACATTGATACTGACCTAAAGAAAAAAATAGTTTAAATTATTTATAAAAAGAATTAATTAATGATAATTTTAAAAACAATCATACCAAGATCTTCATCTCTAGGTTTCGTAACAGTTAATGAACCACGGCCTGGCTGTTGAGATATTCTGTCATCATATGCTTGCCAATCAAAATTCTTACCATTTTTCATCCATCGATATCTTTTATAAAAAAAATATTAAGTTATTCAAAAACAAATTTTATATTTAATTAAAAAATTTACTTTGGTGCAGGTTCTCCTTCTGCTTCACAATCAATTATAAAAGGTTTATCGTTTTCATTTTGATGTGTAGCCACTTGGAATAGCAGTTCATCTACAGGTTCTTTCACTATTTTTGGTGGAGATTGAACTAGAATAATTTAAAATATTATATTAATGTAAATACATAATAATAATAATAATAATAATAAACAGGGCCGGATTTAGAGGTGTAGAGGCCCTGGAGCAATAAAGGAGTGGAGGGTCCTACTCATTTTTTAATTAAGTTTTTAGTTAAATAGTTTTTTCTTTCTAGAGTCAATGATTTATTACAAGAAAAAATAATAAAATAACAAAATAAAATATAGCACAAAACGATAAAACAATTCTAAGAATTCCGTAGTTCGCTATTTACTGGAAATTCAAATAATATTTTTGTATCGATCTACTAATTCCTATTATCTGGTATAAAATGAAAATATATACTTTATTCAATTTTCAAAGCAGTTATAACATATTTCGTCATTCGCTTAATTAATATTTCATCATTTCACAAATATAATTTTGTATATTATTTGGTATCATTAAAAATTCTATGTGAGGGCTCCTCTCTTGTGGAGGCCCTGGGGCTGTAGCCCCGGTTGCCCTCCCCTAAATCCGACTCCAACAATAAATAAATGAATAAAATATAACAAATAAATACGTTGAATATTATCCTAATAAACTTTCACAATAATATATAAATTAAATATCAATAAATTTGAGATCATACTACTATTTTAAAATTAAATTAAACACAAATTTGAAAATTTCAGGATAGAGACATTACATATTATAATTACAGAATTATCATATAACTAATATTTGATAGTAAATAGAATTTAGGAATTAAAATTTGATGAACTATATTTATTTGTCAAATGATAAAATCCTAATTAAAATATACTATTAATACCAAATGTGTAACTATATTCTCATCTTCAGTGGTAAGTACAGATTTACCTAAACAGTAAATTAATTAAACTTATAACCTGATAACTTTAATTTTATTTTAAATGTTTATAGTATATATTTTATAGATTTGGCAGATATTTATAGAGTTTCAAAATTGTATTACTTGATCTCAATATTAATTATTGTCCTAAAAATATGAGCATAACTTTTCAAAATCACACTCATAATTTTTGTTTAGCTACAATAACATAATCATTTCATAATATGATGTAATGTAAGTGTACTTACTTATAGATGTAGTAGTTACAAGAAAACAGAATAATAATGTTGCTGAATACGGCAAATGTTGTGTAGGTTTATACATGTTGACGACGTTTTATTCCAAATATACTGCCCAAAAGCTAAAAACAAATTAAATGTATCCAACATGAATAATATAAGATTAAATAGTGTTCTCGAAAATAATTACATAATATTAATTGTCAATTATTGATAATTTTATTTACAAATATACTGATATACTAATAGTTAAAGGTTATCTATGTCAAAAGTTAATTGATTTTATAAAGCAGTTAAAATTATTCCAAGTATTACAAATTATTGTTATTTGTATCGTATGTAAACATATACTGTAGGTACAGAATACTTCACAATGAAAATTAACCTTTTTCAAACTATTTAATTTTATTATTTAAAATTTGAGATAAATCTTTTTAAAAATAAAAATAAATTATGACTCATAACAAAAGTGACTAATAAAATTCAATATATGCTGCCAACCTGACAACAATGAAAAGTAAATGTTGTTTTTAAGAAAAAAACAATTTATAAAATAATATTATGTAGGTCTACAGACATAAAAATAATGAATTAATGCTAATGTCTATAAAGTATCTAGTATACGAAAAATTGATCATTTTCAACTGATAGGTGATAACTTTAATCAACGTATAGACACCACACAATTCTTTATAATTTAAAATGCATTCAAAACATGCGTAATAACACAATAAACTTAACTATCTAGTAATTTTACATTGAATGAGAACTAGTAAATAGTATTTAATTTAATTAAATTAAAAGTTAAAACAGGAAAGAAAAACAATTACCTTAAAATTTTATATTAGACATTTATTAATTGTCAACTTATCATTTTCTATGAATTATAATGACAGAATGTTCATAGAATATTTTCTGTTTATTTTATATTAAAATACATATTATACCCTTTACACAGGTATAATAAATATTTAAATTGAAAATAATTAGTTTCATTTTATTACGAATCACAATTAAGATAATTTGTTGTATAAAATAAATATGAAAATTAGCTTATTATTTATTATTTAATATTACCTAATATAACAAACAAAAACTAAAAGTAAACATATAGTGTTAATAATGATCTGCAAGTAGTTATTAAACCAAATTATAAAAATTAAAAATAGGTACAATGACCATATAAACATATATAATCAAATATTAACTAAACAATTTGACAGTTCACCTTTTCTTCACAAAATTAAATTTAAACTTATTGTTATGTTCATAATTAATATTTATTAGGTTATAAATTGGATATTACAATTATTTTATTGAATAATTTATATAAATATAAACAGAGGAAATTGTTTTGTTTAGGTGTGTTTTAATTTCACAAAATAATATAGATATCTTTTTTTTTTTTTTTTTTTACAATCTGAAGATTGGTTAAATGATTATTGACGTTTCCCCCATTTTTTTTTTTGTTGTCTATATTTCATTTTAGCTCCCCGTATGTTCCTATTCCAATATCTTCCATCACTTGGTTCATGAAAAGTGTTCTAGGTCTGCCCCTCTCTGATTTACCTTTAATTTGTCCCTCTATTATTGTAAAGGGAAATTATTATTTTTGACTTTATGTATATAAATGTTGGTTTTTTTAATTTATTTTTAAAACTTAAATGGGAACATATATTTTTGATATGTCATCTGAAAAATAGCCCAACACAAAACTCAAAATAGTGCTTTTAATTAAGTATTATGTTCGTAATCGCAGGGTAATTGCTCATCACATACTTATATCATAAGAGATAATAATTTATTAAATGTACCTAAAATGTATAGGAAAATTTATAATACTTTTTTTTACTGTAGATATCAATTAGTATTAAGCAACTGGCAGACATACTTTAACCAAGTGAAAAGTTGTTGTTTATTTCCTAAAATCATAAACAATACTGTCTGACATTGGAGTGAACTGTATGTTTTAATTTGAACATATTTCTATTTAAGTATTACACTGTTTGTGGGCGGTATACCACAAAACTATATTAGGTGATGTTTATGAATATAATAAACAGGTAATTGTGGCCTGCTCTCTTATCACACTACCATATATATATATATATATATATATATATATATATATATATATGTATACAATTAAGATCTAAACAAATATATTATACTAAATGTGTCATCTGATATTTGTATATGTGGAATATAGAAATTAATGGGAAATTACTTTTAGATCAGAAAAAATTTAATATTTATATTGGATATCATATAAATTAAAAATATATTTATATATTTCACATTTTGATTTTCAAAATTCATAATAATATGAAAACTCACAAATCTGTTTCTTTATCTTTTGTATTTCTGGAAATAGATAATATTTTCCAATTTCCTATTTAGGTAATATTATCCTGAAATTGTAACACCTAATTTTGAATATTTTGTGTATAATAAAAATGGTAATAGTCAATACTCAATTGGTACCTATTATTAATAGATGTATGAAAACACTCGGGGAAATACCCAACAACCTTAATTGGAAAATAGAAAAGTGATAAAACACTTTAATGAGAATAATGAAATATTTTTAAATTTACCAATTACAAAGTCATAAATATTTTATACAACACGAAAATAATTGTTTAAGAGTCAAAACTCAATGTATTGAGACCAAGAAAAACATAAACCTTTTGTAAATTGAACATGAATAATATTCATTTTAGAAATGTCTCAAGTATGGATACTGGATCCATATCTATAATGTGATGAACTACATATTATATAATAGCGTGTATTGCTCAATATAAATTGTATTAAATGTATTACATTGAAGAAATATTTACCTCGTAGAATAACAGAAGCAACAACAAAAAACGATAAAAACAAAATACGTAAGTGTAAATGTAAGTACATCCTAGTAACGACAGCGAATCCAATGGAATGGACGAGCTATATATAGCAGTCAACAACAACTGACTACATCATCATCACAATAGGTCTACAGGACAGATGGACCTTCGCTCCACATTGGCTTTAAGCTTTTGTGACTTGGAACGCAATTTAATAGTCAATTACAGTTGAAGGATACATAATCTCCAGTATCTCATAAATATTATAAATGAATGACCCCTACCCCTATGACATTTTAAATCAATCTAACAATAGGCATGTGTTGTGTGATGTAAAACGGAGATTGGGTCCGGAGGGAAAACTACTATGTTAAGACCGAATCTAGTCGACTTGGTCACGTATTTTATGACTGTACTATGTTTATGTTGCGTGCGACTCAAAACGGTTCACGTGTATGAAAAAGAAAAAACAATTTTACAATCTACCTTACGTGTTCGTAGTTAACGCCTAGGTAAATTGGAAAACCCGAACACTTTATTACATCGAATTCAGTGACTATAAACTTACCTAAATTATGGCTAAATGTCTGTTCTAGGACTAAGCTGAGACATCGAGTTAAACATAATCAGATTTAAATTCAATAAAACATCGATTTAAATTACATATTAGACTTTGGTACGGCGACGAAGAAGAAAAAAAACCGATAAAACACAACTCCCGTATACAACTACTGCTGTCGCCTGTGGCTGTCACTGCTGCAAATACAGTTACACCCACAAATAAACAAAACACAAACATTTCATGGAGAACGAAAATACGCCATGGAGGGAATAAATTGAGGTTAACTTAACATGTTCTCATCTTTTACGCTAACCACGGTAATAACCGCACTATGGTATGTCACTATCACAAATTCTATCTATCAATATTTAATTATTGTAGAACCGGAGACCGGATACAATTCGCAGTTCATAATTCGATATTCGGTATTCGTTGCTTATTACTCTGTGTTAACTATAAAAAATAAATAAACAAGTTGTGTCAGCATGCTTACTGTCTTTTCATTCGATATTTTCAATTTGAACTGACGTTAGATTAGTTAAATTTGTTCTGCGATCTTATAAATTATTCATTTAAATTATGTTGAACGTGTAATACACCAATACTTTGTGTTGTTATTATTTTTGAAAGATTAAGTCTTACAATAAAAGAAAAAAAGTGAAATTCGACCATCTGCAAAAATAATTCGTTACCAGCGGAAAATTATTAAAGTAAATATTATTCTAACCGATTCGATAACTCTTGTGGTTCATGTTAGTAATAAATTTTGTAATAAAAATATAGTATGCGAGTGTACCTATTCATTAAACTTTTATTTTTTTAAATGTTGAAATATATTTCAGTATTTAATCATAACTATAACTTATCAGTTATCGCTTATATGAGATACATATTCAGTATTTTGAATTTATACTATATGTTTACCATTTGTGTTCCTAACTTGTACTGTATTATTTTTATTAGTATGCTTGCTGTAATTTCTATTGGAAATTATATTTTTTATATTGAAGTTTTTAAATGTATAATCTATTAATATACACTGTTATAAACTAATTTTAATACAATTTTTTTTAGGTACACTATAATGGAGACAACCATTTTAGAAGATTTAAGAAATTTGGGAAAACCCATTTCTGCCAAAGAATTTAAAAAATCTGTTGAAGAGGGAGCAAAATCTATAACATATACTCAACTAATCGAATGGATAACAAAAGAAATTCAGACATTGTCGGGATTAGAAGAACATGTTAATGCTATAAGTTCAGAAGCAGATTCTAGTTCTTTTTTATTGGAAGTTAGTAGTTTTTTAAAAGAATCTGGTTGTTCTTATAACACTCTTATGACGGGTGATGTTGAAGATCGTTTAAATTCAAATGAAAACAAGTTATTGTTACTAGATTATTTGATTGGTGAGTTACGAGCATCGAGAATAATAAATGCGAATTCGACTAATAAAAAATCTAATATGCAAGTGACGTTAATTGAAAGCAATACTTCAAAATATCTTAAAGAAATTTTAATGATTTTAAAAATTCCTAAGCCAGCACAAAATATTAACACTTCTTCTTTATTTAATAAAGTTATAATAAAAATACAAGACTTGCTAAAAACTGTTCCGCCTGCATTAATTGGAAAGTCATTAGTTTTGAATTCATATAGTAGTGAACAGTGGAAATATATTAGTAACATTATTGAACTTCACAATGAAGAATTTAATATTAGGCGTTCAATGTTGTTAACGAGACTTGATGTAACAGTTCAGTCATTTAAATGGCCTGACAGATTAAAGAATAAAAAACAACAATTGGATGACATTTATCAAACCAAATTGAATTTAATAAACAAATTACCTAATTTTTCTACATCTGATTTTCTGGCTGCTAGAGAAGATTTGGCAATTGTTGAAAAAACGTCTAGCACGTTAGCTGTCCAAAATACAAATTCATCGGTTAATAAAGTAATGATTGGTCAAGTACCCGATAGAGGCGGAAGACCAAATGAACAACAAGCACCCCCTCCAGAAATGCCTAGTTGGCAGCAAAGAACCCAGTCGCAAGGTGGTAGAGGTAGCCAATCAAATAGAGGAGGGCAGTTTAATAGTAGAGGAGGTCGGGGTGGAAGCCAACAAAACAGAGACAATCAATCGTATCGAGACACCAATATTGGTGGTAATCAAGTTAAAGCTAATGTTTACCAGATGACTGATGGATTTCAGTCAATCAGTGTTGATAATGAAAACAGAATTTCATACCAAAATAATAGAAGAGGACGTGTGCAAGGAGGATGGAATAATAATAATCAGTCGAGAGATTTTCAAGGTGGCAGTTCTGAAGGACAGGGTAGCTATGATAATTATAACCGAGGAAATCATAATATAGGATATGACAATAGATTTCAAAGTACGTCAAATGAAAGACCATGGAATCAAGATTCTCAGCAGTTTTATGGAAATAACCAAGGTCAATATTATGGTGGTAATAGAGAGCATTATCAAAGTGATTCAATGAACACAAATAGACAGGGAGATTATTCAAAAAGAGGTAGAGGTCACAATGGGCAGACTTATTACAATCAAAGAAGAAACCATCAAAGTTATTAATTTAAATTCACTATTTTATTTACTAAATAGTGTATATTATATTGTATATTATAAAATCTGTAATTTATCTTTTTATTTACAACAGGATACCAGTAAAATTTATTATACAAACGTATAAACTAATAATATAATATAATAAACTGATGAATTTCAGAAATTTATTTGCTTAGAATTTTCTTCTCTAAATATAAAATACTTAATTTTAATTTTAATCTTGAAACAGTTAATATTAAGTTATGATTTAAAGTGAAGATATTGTAAATTTATAGTGGTGTGCTTTGATTCTATATTACTTTTGAAATATAAAAATTTCTTATGGTTACGCATAGACCAAGTTCACATATTCTTCTTTTCTGTTTTCATTCATATAAACTTTATATTAAATTATTTTAATATTTCAAGCGTACTTATTTTAGTATTAAGTAATTAAATTTGTATTAATTATTTCATCAATAAATTCTTACTAATATTGAAATGAAATACATTTTTGTGTGTGTGTGTGTCTAAGGTACTTTCTAATTACAAAATTATTTTATATATTTTTGAATTTTTTGTGCATTTATTATATTTTACAAATTGTACAAAATTAAATGATACTATAGAGTCAAATTGTCAAAAATATCTGGAAAAATAAATGCGGAAAATTCACAATAATGTATATACAATTTTTTTTAAATCTATATGAAAATTTGTTTTCTTATGTTTTAGACTGTAGTAGTTACAGACGTCTTTATTTGATTCTGCATAAAAATGTATGCACATTGTGATTTATTCTCCTTCTTTTTTTGGTACAATATCATCAAACAAATAGTTCATGGTGTTATCATCATTGTGACATTATGTGTATTTATTAATTAATTAATTTAATGTATGACATTACGATATATATATATATATATATATAATTATGTTTATTGAATGTTGGTGGATGAAAAACTGTTGTTTTCTATCATATCCATAGACAAAAACACCTTGTTGTTTATTTTTGAGATGGTAAAATATGTTTTTATTTGAAGTCACTTTTACTTTAGCATAAATATAGTGCTGTAAAACGATGTCAAAAGTAGGTAGATGAGTTATTTAATACATTTTAGTCTACATTTATTGTAGAAATTGTACCTTGACGTAATTTTGTT
Organism: Slavum lentiscoides; assembly: GCA_032441835.1. Taxonomy (NCBI): domain Eukaryota; kingdom Metazoa; phylum Arthropoda; class Insecta; order Hemiptera; family Aphididae; genus Slavum; species Slavum lentiscoides. The sequence continues at coordinate 2,274,517 of CM063718.1, forward strand.
CTATTATTAGTTACATACCTAAGAACGATATTATTTTAAAACTACTTTGTTGATACTGAGATATTGAAACCCACACTCAAATAACATTTTCATTTTTTAAATGTAATTTACATCACTCTAATTTGTTTTTAATTCTATGCTGAGAGAATTTCGACAGAATTGTAGGTAATGAATTTTTTGATACACCAAAAGTACTGTTTGACACATTACAATTTGGTACATCGTTTAAATGTATTTAATTTGAAAAACAATAATGTCAAGGTCAACAATAAATAATATTCAGACGTAATATTATTTATTTATTGTTATTCGGCACTTCAAAAGCGCGGTAAAGGACAATTTTTTTTTTCCATTTTGAACCGACAACCGTTCGGGGCCTGCTTCCGCATTACTACCCCGAGGTGAAACATCTCTGCCCTATCCCGGCCAGCCGACTGTTGCCATCGTTTATTGATAATATTTAATGTTTATTGGTTAAGAACAAATTTACGTTCAACAAATTTGACCGCTATATATTATAGTAGTAATCATTATAATATCTTGAATTGCAGTTCCATTTTCTCGCATTTAGTATTTTGTGTGTATGATACTATGACCACAGAATACCCAACAATTGGAAAGAAAATACTTTTTTTGCCCCATAGTTTTGTCACAGAAAAAAATCTGCGGTTTTATGATTTTGGCAAAATTTACCGCGGATTACAAGATATCTTCGTTTGTGTAATAAATAATTTGTTTTTAATTATATAACCTCAAATATAATCATTCGTGTTTGTGTGCGACGCGAGGGCAATTTCGTACTATAATCGTAGACATTAAGAGGACGCTACACAGGCATTTGTTGTCTCTGTCTGTCATACGGGTAATATAGCGAAATAATACTTTGGTAATTCGAATGCTACGAAGTCTACAATAAACATTAAGACATAAATTATATATCATTTAAAAGATGAGAACTTTTTCAATGTTTTGTTGGAAACAGATTTTTGAAAATCATATTAACAAATTAATAATATGGCATAGAATACTAGTGTATTTGATAAATAATTAATTGCTAAAAGTATAAAAAAATAAAACGTTATTTTGGAAATCTAATTCCAAAGAAACATTGAAAAAGTTCTCATCTTTTAAATGGTATATAATTTATGTCTAAGTGTTTATTGTACACTTCGTAGCATTTGAATTACGAAAGCACTATTTCGCTATATTGCCCGTAAGATAGACAGAGACAACAAATTCCTGTGTAGCGTACTGGCGTCCTCTTATAAAAGCAGAAAACCGATAAAAATGATAAACACTATACGACGGACTGTTTATCATAGAAGGAATAAATCACGAGGATCTTATCTTCTAAGGCCGTGGATTGAAATAATATCGAAAAACGTATCAAATACTCGATTAAAAGTCTGTTATTTACTGTTTATTATGGTATTTTAATATTGAATCGTCTACAATGCATGAAAAACCGGTATATTACATGAGAGTATGAAACTGTATATAGATATTAAAGATTAATTATAATATTTAATATCGATGGTAAACTGCGATTGTTATTACTTTATCGTAAGAAACGAGCTTGACGAGTATACATTGTCCATCAGTAGATAATATTTTCACGCGTCCAGGTTTTCAAAATCTCGAAAAATGTCTGAAAATCAAACAACTCTACTTTTCAACAGAAATTCCGTAAGCGTTGTTTGCAAGTGGTTGTACCATTCGAAAACTATCAGGTAGTGGTTGCGTAATTATTATTATTATTATTATTTTTTAATAACAGGCCGGCGATGTCGACGATTCAGAGCTCGTTGACAGTTATGACAGACAGTATGAAAAAGTGAAAAAGAAGGCAAAAGCGAAACTACCACCTATTGATTCAATGTCTGAACTAAGTCTAAACGACAAGGTATTGTTAAATATTAATACCAAAAAGTGATTATCTCTATGCAACAATTCAACCTCTTTTTCTGTCCCTGTCTATTTGTGTTTATTGAATCACTTTGATAATGTTCTCTATTACCACCATAATATTGACCTTGGTTATTTCCATAAAACTGTTAAGCATCTTGGTTCTGTGGCCTTTTATTTGACGTACTTTGAAATCTATGCAAAACAGTTGCACTTATTTTCTAGGAGAAATAAAATTGCATATACTGTCGTTAATATTTAAGCATAAATTAATATTTGATCTGTAATAATAGTCATTAATAATAATGAATGAATGAATGAAGATTTTCTTATGAAGATTATTTCTGTACAATTTTCATTTGAAACCTGTAGGTATTGTGTTTATTTTAACATATTACAACACTGTATGTATATAATAATGTCAATTAATACAATGAACCATTAATATTTATAGTGCATGAATATGGAAAAATTTACATGTTATATGCAATATAGTTAAGTAGTATAGTTACCTTAAATTGTAATGTTATTGTTTACAATTGATTATTCTATAAACAAAACTATATAACATTTGTCATTTTAAATTATCTATATTCTATACAATTCTTAAATTAAACAAGAAACACTTTGTTAATACTAGGTACTTCATATTTTCTAATTTTAGGAAACCAGTGAATATAATGTAAAAGACAAGCCAAAGAAAATGTAAGTTCAATGTCACATTTATTTATTTTTGATTCTAGATTTGATATAATATGTTCTAGTTTTAATTAACATTATAAAATATGAAACAAATCCCTACAAAAAAAAAAATATATATATATATATAATAATAATAATAATAATAAAAATATATTACTGCTTTAAAAATCTACTTAATATATCATTTAAATTCTATACTTTATTTTATTATTCTTAAGGCAGTATTAGGCTAGGTTTACATGACGGGCGTTAAACACGCGTTTACAATTACAATACGACTACTATTAGCTGTACATATGACAAGCTGCGATAATGCAAATATCTTGTCTAAGCTCGTTAACGCGCGTTAGAATATGTCATGGATTTGGAAAAACTCGACTGACTAAACGCGTAAAATCTGTGATCATGTGAACAGTAGCTTGAAAACGCGTGTTTTAACGCCCATCATGTGAACCTAGCCTTAAGTACAATAGTTGTGTTTGCAGTACTGATTTTTATTTATTAGGTATTATTTTAAGTATAAACTGTTTTTTTTATATTTATAAGTGTAACAAAAAAATAATGATTTTTAATAAAATGTTTCGTCTATCTGAAGCTATTAATTATTTTAGTCTTATATTGTTTTACATTAAAAAAAAATTTAGTAGTTAATTTATTAATATGTAATCTAGTTGTTAGTTTATATATTCCTGTTTTACTATATAATTTAATAAATTTACCTATTTTTAGATGAACACTAGCCAAAATTATCAAGCTGATACAAAAAAATTATGAGGTATGATATATTCAAATTTTATTCTCTTTTAAGTTCATTAGTTAAAAGTATTGGGAGTTATATTCCTTTTATTTCATTTAAATCAAACCTGTCTAACACATTTATCTACCTTTATAATCATTTATATTTTGTCAATAATTTATTCAGTTTTCTTAACATTTTAAAATTAATTGTTTATAAAAAAATGTAATAACAAATTCCTCATAATAAATGTATACATAATGATTTCTATATTGGATATTTGTTTTGTTCTTCTCAGCCAAGTTAATATAATATTGAATTGTAATTTAAACTATGTAAAATAAACCCAAAAATCATACATTTTTATTGCAATATTGCGTATACGTATTTCGACAACTATGTTGTCATCTTCAGCGCGAACCAACTACTACTGACTACTAGATGCTGAAGATGACAACTTAGTTGTCAAAATACTTATACGCAATAAAAGTGTATGATTTTTGGGTTCATAGTGTATAGTATAAAACAGTCACAAGTTCTCATGCATATTTTAGTTTGTAATTTAAAATTTAAAATTATTAATTTTATCTAAAAACCACATTCTTATAATTTTTTTGTTTTTAATATAATAATAAAAAAAAAAACGTACATTTCTTAAAGTATTTTCTGTGCTCAGTTGCTAACCAATTTAATACATTTCTAAATGAAATATTTTTATTTTTTAAGGGCATGCAAGTTCTTTTTCCACCGCCACCACCACCACCAGATAGCATAAAAAATTTACCTAAAACTGAAAGGGAGGCTCTAACTTCGATGCTTATGTCATACTATATGAGTGGATTTCATACAGGTTGGTTTTATTAATATATTAAAACATTTTAAATTAAATATATATATATATATATATATATATATATATATATATATATATATATATATATGCAGAATAAACTAATTTTAACAAAATATTATATTTTTTATACTATTTACAGATTAATTTTCCTATATTTTATGCATTTAATAATATTTAAATTTAGTTATTCATCAGCAACATATTTATTAGGAATACTATGATAACTATTATTATTTACAAAATCAGAACTGTTTATAAAATTCAACTTTTAAATAAAACGATAAAAAAATGTTGAATTTGTTGCTCATTTATTATAAAATTTTAAAATGTAAGAAATATATTAGTTGTAATTTTTTTGTTATGAAAAAAAGTATATTATTATATTGTATTTAAAGTTCTTTAAATTGTGTATAATTTCAAATGTATAATTAAGCTTTTTAAAACATAGTATGAGGAAATGTATTTAAAATTTTGGAGTATGTTGACAGTGAATATGAATAGTTTTATAAATTTCAGTATTAACTATATTAAAAACAAAGTATAAAGTATTAAATATATTTATACCTACACAAACACATTATACAAAATTAAACTCAAAATAATTTGTTTGTGTATGCTTTAAATTAACAACAAATAAATACAATTTCGGAAAAAATATTTTTGAAATAACTTAATATATCTGGATAAATGTATTTAAATACTAAAATGTTTAGCGTGCAGTACAACAAGATTTAATTTTCAGTTTTGTTAAATACTTTCATAAATGTCTTTGAAACTACATAGTACTTTCATCCGTATTAACATCATTTTTTGTGTATTTCAGGATATTATCTTGGAATAAAACAAAACAATGTGGAGGACTGAAGAAAATTATTAATCTTAAAGATTAAAAAAAAAAAACTATAAAACTGAATAACTGATTCTATGCATATAAATTATAATTATTAGTGATTTTATATTAAAATAAAAAACCGTATAAACAATTTTCTTTGATTTTTATCTCAGTAATAACTAACTTTTAAAATGTGCATCCAATATTCTGTCGTACAATTTTAATATTTAATCTGGCTGCATTTCAGGTAATAACTAATAAAACAAATGATGGTAAATCTTTAACAATTTAATATTATTCTATACACACCAGTGGTTCTTATATATTTGTAGTTTGCAGACCCCCAATGAAGAACTTTTTCAAACCACGGACTCCTTACCAATTTTTTTCAAATAACCCTTTTGTTTTTTGTTTTTACAAAATATCTCACATGATTATAACCAGTATTTTAATTTATATTATGAATCACATAAATAGATACATAAAAACATACACATTTAATAATTATTTTTATTATCTTGATTTTACACAGAAACTTTAATATTTTATTTTTATTTATTTAGTACAAAGAATGATGTGACATTCTAGACATATGTTTTTGAACATCGAGCTCAGTACTCATAAGCGTGAATCGTAGTTTAAACTCAATGTTTTCTATGTGGTTTCGAAACTTTTTTAATATAAACAAGAGCAGTGAAGGCTTTTTCCGTATAAATAAGTTGTGAGCAGTTGAATTAAAACTTTCAGAGCTTAACTTGATATTTCTGGATAATCTTTTCATATGTGTGACCAGAAATTTTTTAACTAATTCCAATTAAATAATATTTTTACACTACTATTTGTAGAAAATTCTATAAGACTTTTCTTCCGATGAAGTCAGCTCGTTTATTTGGTGAATATCAATTGCAAAAGAGTGTCTAATTCAGTTTTTACTTGTACCTAGAATAGGAGAATATAGTAAGTTTTGATAATTCGACTATAATATACTTTCAAATTTATACCGAATGTTTTGGTTATTGCACACGTATGTCGTGTACTAATAGCGCCACATACCCCAGCACGAATGTCACGGACCCCTAAGGGACTGTGCACCATAGTTTGGAGACCGTTGATACACACTACAGTTCATGTCACATTCACCATTATAAGTCTTATGATTGTAAGATAGCATTTGTTAGACATATCATATTCACCTATAGTGAAAAATTAATATTGTTGGAATAAGTGGAACACGAACAAGAACTTTTATTTTACGATTACAAAGGTCATATAAATATAGAATGTATTATAATACAAAATTACAAATTAATACTATAAATATTATATAAAAAAAAGAAAAATGGGATATATGTTATCGACATATTATTTACAGGTAATGTACTATTTAGTTTTTCTACTTAATAGGTATAAAAAAAAATTTTCCTTCTCGTTTGTATGTACTTAAAACTGATCCATAACAAAATGGTATATTTAAAATTATTTGTTTTTATTAAATTATAATATTGTTACATGAATTGCTTTCTACGATATATATATATATATATGAGCTAAAACATATACGATTAATTTCGATACAATTCTTTACGTAAAATATTCTGTATTGTCTATAAAAAAAATTCCTAGTACCCAAATAATGTACTTACTAAGAAGTACTTACGAAAATTGGAGACAAAACGTGCATATTCTGACTTTGGACCCAACTAAAAAAAATTTTAATATTTTTAATTATTATGTTTATACATGTTTATTAGTTATGCCATGTCGCAATATTATGCCAATATTAATAAAAAAAACATAATTGCTATTTAAACCAATATTTAAAGAACCCATGATAATACAATATTAATTTAGTGAACGTAATACTTTTTGAGCATTTATAATTATTGTATTCAAAATTGATAAAACAAAAATAAAAATTTATCCTGTAAACTTTATTGCTCAATGTCATACGCATTTGAAAAATAAATGAGAATGCATAATAAGACTTGTACGACCCAATAAAATATTAATGTACAGAAATCTGTTAAATACCAAAAAATGAAATTGAAAGTATGCACGTATGATAAAAGTTAAATTATAATATGTACACTTTTTATTTTTGTTTGAATCACTTTTTCAACTTGTTGTTTTTATTTTCATTCTCGTAATCAAGCACTACAAAACTGAGTACATGGATACTATTAATAAGTAAATTCAAGCGATCAGTACACGATATTTTATACTTTCATTATAATATTTTCTTTAATAAAAACGACGTGTTTTATAATAATAAATTAATAACGGTTTTTTTTAGCTAATTCATTGAGCTTCATCCGTTTTTACTTCAACACCTGAATGTGGGTAAACTTTTCGGTTACCTAAACTAGTTAGAAGTTACCGGGGTCAATAAACTGAGAAACATTATGATTAACAAACCAAATTTTTACAAAAAAAAAATATAATTTTTGTTTTTTTAATTATTATAATTTCTTATAATTTTTGTACATTAGATATTATGTTATGTAAAAAAAGAAAGCCCATGGGAGAGGATTCATCTCCCATATCCCCCCCCTCCATAATTACGCTCCTGTGCGAGAAATCGCATGATAAATAAGATTATTTGTCACGAGAAATTGGAACTATAAATATAAAATTATAAATCATAAACAAGCGAAAAACGTTTATTTATAATGTGCCGGTTCTCGGATAGTGGGGGGTCGTCGTATCTTATCTTGTACCGTATATGATGATATGAACTATTAAAGATTTTAGATTATTAAAATCACTACCAAGTACCAAAATACAATTTAAATGGTTAAGTAATTTTTAAGTTCTTTAAATTTGTTGTACTCAGTTTATTTTTTAGATATTTTTAACAATGTCATTTTGTTTAAGAAGAATTTTACGAGTAAATACATTTATTTACTACATTTATAAAATTATATAGATAATAGTTTTAACAATTACAAATATCATTATTTTACTTATAGTTTGAAGTCAATCGAATTTGTAAATTCAACTACAGTAATGCGTCAGGTAATCCAAGTCAACGTGTGGAGTTACCTAAACGAAAGAAATCAATATTCAGTAAAGATGGTCCAGTCACATGGAAAAGTGTTGGAATTACTGGTCTTTTGGGAGCTGGTATGGTTACATACTTATTATACCTTAAAGAAGAACAAGAAGAAAGTAAGTTAAATCTTAAATCAGTAAAGTAAACTATAGGATAGTGGCAATAAGTTAGTGTAATGTATTATTTTTAATTCAGTCACAATAAATATATAATATTTTAAATAATAACATTATATTATTTATTTATTCATTTATTTTTAATATAAATTTTAAGTAATAACTCTCCATTTTTACTGACCAGATATTTTATTTTTAAACTCACGATATTATGTGCAATTCATGTCCTTCATTATCTTGGTAATGTAACTTAAGGGAAGTGTTCCTCTATTGTTTTTCTCTTCCACTATTCCTTCAATTGTGCCAAAGAGAATTTCTAATCATTCTGCTCTTCTTTCAAAGCTTCTAGTCTCTCTAGCTTTTTGGAAGACTTTTATCTTTAGTTATCTGTTGTACATGTAATGCAAGTATTCTCTTCTGTCTTTCCTATTGTTTCAATTACATATAATACTTCAAACATAAGTTTAGATAATATAACATATATTGTTGTAGTTATATAACTTGTATAGTTTTCAGTGAAAGCTTTTGGACAAATGAATTTGCATTACCTACATTTATTAAGAAATATTAATAGAAATTTAAATTAATTTTAGAACATTAAATCAAAATTTGAAAGTATGGAATAAACAGTACCTATTGTATAACATAAAAATCTTAGACAATTTTTATATTTTTGTTTGTAAAATTACTAATTAGTATAAACTTTATTGGAAAAGGCACCATATTATTATATTATTAAAACTGATGAGGACAACTATCATATAATTTTTCAACAATTGCTATACTCCATAATACAGTATAGAAATATTACACGTAGTTGGCATTTCATTTATATTAACGTGAACATATTGAGATTATTTAGTGTTAGTGTGTTAGTTGTCAGTTATTTTTGTTTTCATGTATTTTGACAATTTTATAGTTTAGATCTTTTAATTTTTAATCTTTTAGAATAGCATCTATTAATACAAAGACTAAATAGTTTATACATATATATTTAACTGAAACAAAATAAATTTTATTTTTTAAATTAAAAAAAAAAAGAGTAAATATGCATACATGCATGTATTATTTGAAGAAGAATGTTTATTTTAATGTAAATAAAATAAAAATATTCATTGTACATATTTTCCTAAAATAACATTAATCCATATTAAAGTCTAAAAAGTACTATATAATTTCAGAACAAAGAAGAGAAAGGAAACGCCAGTTAGGTAAAGCAAAAATTGGAGGTCCATTTGAATTAATCGATGCATCCAACAACATTGTAAAAAGTGAACAATTTTTGGGCAAATGGATGCTAATTTATTTTGGATTCAGTCATTGTCCTGATATATGCCCGGACGAATTAGAAAAAATGGCATTAGTCATAGATAAACTCGGTACAACGAAATAAAACTTTACCTCAAAAGTAATTTAATTGTATTTATTATTATTATTATTATTTTTTTTTTTTTAAGAAAACGAAGACTTAAATACTGGCATTCAAGGTATTTTCATTACAGTAGATCCAGAAAGAGATACTCCTAAAGTAGTGGATAAGTATATAAAGGAATTTTCTTCAAAATTTATTGGTTTGAGTGGTACTTCAGATCAAATCCAGCAAGTGTGCAAAAAATACAGAGTCTATTATAGCCCTGGAAAGAAGGACGTCGACAATGATTATATTGTGAGTTTTATGAACGTTTAAATATCGATTATACTGACAATATTATTATTTTTTATTAGGTGGATCATACAATCATCATGTACTTGGTTAATCCAGAGGGTGAATTTATTGATTATTTTGGACAGAATAAAACAGCTGCTGAAATAGTTGAACATATTCTGTTACACATGTTTAAATTCAATCAAGAAAAAAGCTCTCTGTTTGGCAGTTCTTTGGAAAAACTTAATTTATTTAGTGGAAAAAAAAATGTTACTTCATAAATTTGTATCTACGCGTAATAAATGTTTTTCTTGTTTAGAATCACTTCTGTCATTGTTATAATACTTATATGTTAATACATTTTAACACTTTGTCAATGAATAAAGACCTATTTTGTAGTTTTATACTTCGTTTTTTTTTTCAATCCTTAGATTGGTTAATAACTTTGATGGTCCTCCACTCGTTCCTATCCACCACAGCTACTTTCAGTTCTTTGTAAGTGGTTTTTCTTATGTCTTCTATGATACGCTTTACAAACAGAATTCTTAATTTACCCTTTCCAGCTTTTCCCTCCGTCGTCTATTATTGTCATTATCCGTTCATTGTATATACCCAATCCATTTTTTCCTCTTTTTCCTAATTGTTTTGCACTCGTTCATTCTTAAGTATACTTCTTCGTTTTTAACTTTCTTCTCTGTCCAAGGAATTTTCATTGTTCTTTTCCAACACCACGTTTCAAAGGCTTCAATCATTCTCCTTTCTGCTTTGATTATAGACCGCATTTCTGCCCCATGCATTGCTATACTCCATAACTCTTTATAAGAGTGCCTGTTTTGCATGTGCTATTCTGCTCTTAATGTTCCTTCTCGTTTTTTCCCCATCATGTGTTATTTTACTTCCTAAATAATGCGTATTTGGGAAGTAAAATAACACATAATGGATAACAACGATCCGTTTCCAACTTATCATTTTCAATATTGTTACGTTCGAATGCAATGCCTGTTTGCTGCATATCAGTATATTTTATACTTCGTAATAGTATAAATTGGAATTTTGCCGCGTTTTGAACACAAAAAACAACGCGTGCCATGGGTTAAAAAAAAAAGAATCCATTGTTTTTCCTCCTTGACAACCTGGAATAAAAAGTACGAATGTTTACATCTTGCCAGACCACGCCTCAAAGGTCATTGATTATTTCCATTTTGATTTTGATATTTTATTTAGTAGGGAAAAAAAATGTTTTAGTGCATTTAGTTGTTACTGTCGTTGTTGTATTGGTTTCGTGTATTTGTAAACACAAAGTGTAAAATTTTCTAGTGGAAGTGAACGAGGAATCAAATAACTTCGAATCGACGTTTAAAATACCGTTTCGCATTATTGACGATCGTTTATTAACATCGCCGTGGTGTACAGTAATTGATATTTCGTTTTTATTTCATTGCAGAAATACGATTATAAAGGTAAATTATTGATTGTCTATTATTAAATAAACAGTGTTTTAACGATACCCGTCGCGTATCCTTCTAAATTATTACCCCGGCAATCGCATTTTTTTTTTTTATTCGCATTAAACATTTCGACATTTAAACATTATTGTACCTGCTGCTGCTGCCGCCGCTAGTTGTTTGCGATACTTTTTCGTCCAAGTATGGATTCCATTAAACGAATTACGTGTTGGCCACTAATACTAGTATTATCGATTTTTCTCTACGCGCTTGGTTTATGAACGTTTCCGCGGCGCACGCAATAATTAAAACTGTATGTCAATAATCCAGCGATGATTTACTGAAGTTGGGTAGGTAATAATATTGCTGTCTGTAGTCTGGTCTTTGTTTTAAACAATATTCAAAAACAAATGGGCAAATTAAAATGAAAATTTAAAGTTCCAAAAATCCAGAAAGGCTGATAGGTGCATTTGCTTATTTTCATTTATCAAAAAAAAAAAAAAAAACTGCCCGTTTACTCACATTAAAATTTGGTACTCGTTCGATCAATTTTGATTTTTTTTTTCATTTAAACTCTTCGTAATTTGTGATTTATTGAAATTAAAACTATGTGTATTATTGTTGTTAAAAACAATTTAAATTTTTTAAATGATAAATTCTTGCATAATTATATAGTCTGAAATCGCAGGGATGAAGGGGAAAAACGAACAAGAATCGGAAGCGCCAGACAATGTGTGTCGCGATTTCATGCGCAATGTGTGCAATAGAGGCAAAGCTTGCAAATTTTTTCATCCTTCAGTCGAAGAGGATAAGCGCAAATATGTATTTTGCCATGATTTTCAAAATGGCAAGTGTAGTCGCAATGACTGCCGGTTCATTCATTGTTCTCGTGAGGATGAGGAATATTATAATCGAACGGGACGCATGGTACCAGAGGTATTGAGAACGGTAGACATGAGTGGCGCGCCCGCGTCTGATGACGTACCTATTTGTAAAGACTATTTGAAAGGCAATTGCCATCGCAGTCAAGCTCATTGTAAATTTCGACATGTAGATCAGCCGCTTGACGTACCTGTTAGAGGCCCTAATGGTCCTTTCAACTCGCCCCAGCCAGCGATGCCACCTAACTTCGGTAATGAGTTGTTCCGCAGGCGCTATGATTTTGATGAAGAGCCCGATCCTAAGCGTAGGCGCTACGATTTTGACAACAGAATGCCGCTAGCGCGCCCATTTCCCAATCGCGATATGGATTTTTCTGCGCCGCCTGGGCCTGCGCATCAACAGCCATATTGGTTGTTGCAAGATGAGGTGGAAATGTTGCGTAAGCGTGTGGCAGAATTGAAAAAGCGCAATGAGGAACTGCAAGCGACTAATGAATTCTTGTTGGAGCAAAACGCACAGCTGCGCATAAATGAACAAGCGCCCCTGCGCAGCACCCAGCAGATGGTGAGCGCTATACGCACCGTGACCACAGTCCCAGTCAGTTTGGCGGCGGTGGCTGCGGCCGGCACACCCGTGTCCATAGCTACCGTCTCCATGGCTCCGATTCAGATACCACCTGTTGTATCTGGATCTGGCCCGCCGCCCCTGCCGCAGCCGACTAACTCGCAGCCTTTGGTATCTTATCCTATTGGCAGATCGACATCGGCCCAACACTATATCCAACCGTAGGTATGTTCCTACAATTAATTTATTTTTTTTTCATTCTCACAAAACTCGATTTGCTTATTTTATGTTTACATGACACCATTAGCATTTTTAAACTTCTGTCATTATACATATTTTGTCTACTATTGCTAGTTTCATTAATTGAAACGTATAACCTTTTTTTGTGCAAAAGTTCAACATTTTACTTTTATGTGCGGCTAATTTAGGACATCTATTTCATCTTGGCAGGGGCGTGGGCATGGCAGTCAATAACTGCCTAGATGAAATGGACCGATTTTTCTTATAATGTTTAGCTTTAACTTAAATATTGTAATTAAAATGTTTGTGTTTGTGTTGTTTCAGTTTATGAACAATGGAAATGGGAACGTTGCTAATAGAGATTTAACATTAACAAAACAAAGAATGTACAATTTATATTTCAACAGTAGAATGTAGGAAATCAGTTTTCTTTTTCATCAGCATGAAAGCCATAATATTTTTTATGATAAAAATCCAGTCGATCGTGTGATGTATAAATTTATTAAAAATAAGTTAATCATTCATACTATAATTTAATTTTGGTCAAATGTTTCATATACGTTAGCTGTGTGATTTGGATTATCAATGTTTTCTCCTCAATATTTTTAAGCAAATATTATGTTAAATAAATAATTGATACACCATCTCTTAATTGCCATTTATGTGTACAAATTAGACTTTCATAGTAATTAATTTAAGTGCTACGATTAATTTCTTGATTTGTGTTTATATATATCTGCATAAATATATAGTTTGTCTGAATCACATAATGTTCCACGAAAATCATATTTTGTTATGGTAAATTGTCTTATGTAAATAAAATATCGAGTAGAAAACAAAACTTGTTGTAATCAGCCGATGTATGTTTCTATTTTTCACCCAATTGCTTCATAATTTTTTTTTTTTTTATTTTCAATTTTGATTTGAACCATTAATGTATTTTTATTTATTTTTTTCATAATATGTACTTTTATTGAATTAATATACATTCTGAACGAATACAGTGAATCGTTTCTAACATTCCTGTTTGTTGATTAAAATCTTGTTAGCGACTTTTTTTGGATATGGTTAATTTTTAGTGTATAGTCAATTTTGTGAATACTAGAAGTAAAATCATATTGGCTATTACACCTGAACCAAAAAAAAGCATTTTTTTTTTTTTATTTTGTCTTCATTTTTTAAGCGTATAAGACAATATTTCATTTATGTAAAATTGTGTTTCTATCGTAACATATTGTTTTTTGTCAATTAATATTTAAATTCGTAATACATTTATATTTAATTGGTAAAAATGTTTATTATTGATGTTATTAATCAAATTTAACGGTATATAATTGTATTACACAATATAAACAGTATATAATTTTAGCCATTTTCAAACCAAAATAAATATGTAAGTAATTTGTTTTTCAAAATATTTTTTGTGCGTAGGCACAGCAAGAATATAAATTTATTTATTTAAAAGTCCAGGACAGAATAATTGACATGTATTACAATATATGAGTATTTCAACCTTAATTTATTTTTCTATGTAAAGGAAGATTTTTCATTTAGTATAACTTAAGGATAGTTTTGCAAAAATATATTAATGATTAAATAAAATTTGATATTATTTTTAAAGTAAGATTCAACAGGTCTTAGAAATTTAGACTTTTATTTAACTTCTCATATAATTAATTAACAAAAGGAAACTTTTTTATTTATAAAATTTAAATACATTTATCATCGGTGATTAAAAAAAAATTGTATAAAATTCATGTGTAAAGCGGAGTACCGAGTCCAATAAACTAAATTAATTAAACCATCAATAATAATTATACAAATAAAAGTAACAATCTCACATACAAAACTATTGACAATTATGTTTATATTCTGTATAATTATATTGTTATAGAATATTACCTTATTAGTTATAAGCATATTAAAAATAAAAATGTTTCTAAACATCCAATAATAATTGTCAATAAACATTTAGTGGTTTTGAATTTTTAAAAGTATTTCTTTATTCTGCTCGTTATCTTATTCATTAATGAACGGATTATTTAAGGGATTTTTGCTTACGCACACAACACATAAATGTAATTATATAAATCTCGTATAGGAATAGCGTGCACACGATAAATACCATTCCTAGTATTATTATCTATTAATTAAAGTCAAATAAATGCAAAAAAAAAATAATAATGCTAACAAGTAATTATCATATAATAACATAGGCATTTTAAATGCTACTAACTTCCACTGGAAATACAAACAAAGGTACAACAAAAATGGAGGACGTCCGAATTACACAATTTCTTCAAGAGCAACATTATTTAAACATACAAGGGTCGAATAAAAGTAAATCCTTTATGGAAAAACAACAATCTAATTAGAGACTTGTATTCAGTTACTATTATTTTTCTTTGTTCAGTGCTTGAATAAATTCTTCTAGTTTCTCTTGAATTTGTTTGACTTTATCTGCAAGAAATAATATATCTTGTACGTAATATATATATAACTTTAAAACTACACAAAACTCACTGAGTTCTTCGACTAGAGTTACACGACGACCGGTTAACAGTTTGCACTTCATATCGTGACTTTGGCTGTATTCATCTAAAACATCTTTTATTTCTCGATGCAGACGTCTCACTGACACAACAGAAAAAGATTGAATTTAAAATATATAATGTTAACGTTTATGTTAAACAATACCTTCTCTATTGGTAATTTGTTGTCTTAAAACATTGGCGGTCACTTTGATCATGCGTGTTATTCTCCAAAACATTTCAATCTCGTAATATTCGCTCTACACATACAGTTTTCAAAGTTTATTATAGTATTAAAATACTGGTTTTACTCTAGTTATAATATTTCTCATATACTAAAACGATTTATTACGATTAATATATTAAATATCTATAATTTTAAAAATTGCGTACCTGCAAGCCATTTGATCCTTGATAATGATAAAATTGTTTTTTTATATTTTGTGCATTTTCCAAAGCTTGTTTAAAATAATGACGGCGGTACACTAAATACCACGTTTGCCATATATCGTCAAGTTCATAAGGTGTTCCGTTTCTTTGTTTCAAATTGTTACTAATTGTGATCTGTTCGTCTTTACTCAATAAATTACTGTGATTCTAAACACAATAATTATAAGCGATTACAATTCAGTTACATATACATATGCATGACCAAATTTAATTACGGGATTCGAGTGCAATAAATTTTCTAGTTCATATTTGATGTTGTTTCTTTTAGTTTGTTCGGTCGTAGAACTTTGCCAGTAAAACCATTTCTCATAATTTGAAGGACCAGTCATTTCTTTCAGAGAATCTTCAGCCAACTAGACAGACAAAAAAAAAAAAGACCCTTTCTCATAAATTAAATTTCTAAATACAAAATGAAAACAATTACTTTTAAATTTTGTTCTAAGCTACTGATAAGAAATTGTGCGGCTTCATCCCAATTATGTTTTTCTTTTATACACCTGTCTTCCAAAGTGTTCAACTGAATCATTCTTAACATTTCTAATGCCTAATATAAACATCATAAAATGTATATGTAATTTACACAATAATACTATAACAAACAAAAATTAATAATAGTAGTTCACACCTTATCTTCCCAAGAATGCCTTGCTAAAGCTTCATCAATAACAGCCATTTTTAAAGTGTCTAAAATTTCATCAGATGCTTGAAGTTTTTGGTTTTCTTTAAACATTGTTTTGAACATATCTTTCAACACGATCCAACCAATATTAATCGATTTTCTAGGCAATTGCTCCTCTGCCCACTGCTTCAATTTAATATCGACCATTGTATTGAAGCTTGCTAAAAATAATTTCAAATTTTGGGAAAAATTTAATACTACAATTCGAAATAAAGCATCTGTTTTTTGGCAAAATGTTTTGTAATACACATTACTATTACCAGTACTGTTGGTTTGATTTACAGAATAGCCTGCGGGCAAATAAACATTTTCAAATATATAATGAGATATGCCTGCCCACAGTTCAGCGCTGAGTTTCTCTTCCCAATCTTTCACAGACACTAGACTAAGATTGACCACCTCATTTAAAATTTCTCCACGTGCTTTTTCAAAGAGCTCATCTCTATCTAATTCTAAATATCTAAAGAAAGATAAGTATTAAAAGAAATTTGCGTTTTTTAAAAACAAAAACTTATTATTATTATTATTATTATTAGTCTTTTTTCAGAAGTATCCGCAGTTTTATAAAAAATAATATTTCTGAAAAAAACTAATTATGTTTTAATCGATAAAAGTTTTAACAAATTCATAAAAAACTTATGTTTTAAATAAGAAAAAATATCTAGTTATTGTAAAAACCTCGGAAAATTATTCTTCCACTCTGTTTCCAAATTATATCTGGTTGCTTTAAAAGAGTCTGCCTGTTGTTCGACAGTTTCGCGTACCATTTTCCAAAAACAATCTGCAACAGCCATGCTCAAGTTGCGTGTCGTCAATTGTGAAGAAATACCAATAGCCTCTCTATGTAACATTTACACACACACACACACACACACATATATATATATATATATATATTGAAACACAAAATATAGTAATAATAAGTAATAATCAATTGTTTATAAGATCTGCATCATACCTAAATAATTTTGAATTCCTAAAAAACTTTTCTTCATACTCTTTAATACTTTCAATGCTGTCATCTTGATTGCCTTTACCAGTAACAACGGCAAAGTATCCTAATGCTTTCATAGGAAATAGACTACCACTAAGAATTTTGTGAATCTAAAATTTAAAACCATTTCATTAGAAAATTTGTTACATCCGATTAATTTTGTTGACATACTCTGTCAGCATTAGCCATATTTTTCTCAGCCATATCTACTTTAGTTAACACTAATATTGTACGGCGACCTTGTTGGTCAATTTGAGACACCAAATCTGTAACATTACTTCTCTCTGCATCTACAGATCCATCTTGAATACAGAGGATGATTGCATTTGGATTAGACATATATGATGTTGACATCTGACGAATACACTCTCGCGTGTCAGGTGCCATACCTTGGGTTACACTCTAATAAATAAAATTCATAGAAGATTAATAATAATTTATTACTTTGTTAACATAAATAGTTACAGCTTACACTAATAATACCAGGTAGATCTACAAGCACCATTCGCTGAAGCCCAGGACCGCGAACTGTCATAGAAATAACTTCATTACTCACAGAGTTTCCACGGCTTACACTGTTTTTCATTCTTATTTCTACCTATACATTTAATTATGAATTATAATTAGAGAAATAATGTATTTATGTATACATTAGTATAAAAATATGAGTCAGATCCAAAACAATATTATTAATTCAATAGTAAAATCAGTTTTGACCGAATATTCGCCTAATATAAATTCACAAAAACAATAACGAAACTAACAATAGCGAGCATAGAATATAATAAAATTATAATGGTATACATTTATTTATTATTTTAATCAAATAATTCATGTTTAAGTCAAATGTTAAAGTTTGAAGTTTTCATTCAAAATTTTTGTTTGAATTCAGCTCAATTTTTTAAACTTCAACAGCAAATAATCATATGTTAACTAATTTTACTTCTTTTCTAAGTTCAGATAATTCAGATTCTTTAGTTAAATCAAATTCTCTAGCACTGTCCTTAAACTGTGCTATATGATATGGGCCTTCACTAAGTGTTACTTTAACAGGAGCTCTGGTCATCATTTCTCCGGCTCCTCTGAAAAAAAAAAATTCAAAATCCCACATAAAGTACTCACATTTATCCTAAACTGTATTATTATTCTATATTACCTAGGAAATATTCTTGCTTGTGCTATCATTTCTAAAACTGATGTCTTTCCAGAACTCTGATCACCTATCACAATGACTCTGGGCAAATGATCTTGAGTCTGGTAACTTGAATCATAATCATTCAATTCATCTAGTAGTTCAGAATACATGTCTATCAATGACTTCTAAATAATTAAATATACAATTTTATATATTATAGATGAAATACAAAATTGTTTTAAATTACTTTAACTTTTCTCATATTCATTTTTTGACTATTTTTAAGTAAAAGTGTTTTTCGCAATTCTTTATTTTCTTTTTCCAATCTTTCTAATTCTTTTTGATACCTTAACTGCACTTCTATTACTTCTTGTTGTAACATGTCTACAAATTATAATAATACCAATTAAATAACAAAATGTAATAATACTGGTTCAATAAATGTATAAGCTAAAAGTATTAATATTAATAATAATAAATAATAAAAATATATATAAGTACACTAAACAATTTCATTTACAACTAATACTAACCAATTTTTTGTTTGGAATCTGATGATTTTGGTGTTGCCGCTTCGACAATTATAGGAGTTATATGTTCAGCAACATCAGCTATATACATAAATAAAAATTAATTAACTAAATACACAGCATATAAAGTGGTTATAAAACATTTTTATACTATTCATTTGTATATATTTTAAATTTAAAAAATCAAAATGTTCAAGGTAAATATTTCTGACAGTGTATATTAAATTTTATGCAGTATTATGAAAACTAAAAATTGATAATTATTAAACAAATGAATATCATCCATATAAATTATACCTGTAATGCTTTTAGGAGCATAGACTTAACAACATAATATTTATAAAAACATTACAAAGTATGGGTATTATCAGGGCCAGCGTTAGGGGTGGGCGACCTGGGTCTACGCCCAGGGCGCTTGTTGAAAGGGGGGGGGCCTCAATGATATAATGTTATAATTAATTTAAAATAAAACGACTACTATTTATATGGGGAGGGGCACATATTTGTTTACTCGCCCAGGGCGCCAATGACTCTACTGCCGGCCCTGGGTATTATATTATATTATTAGTATTATATACTTCTACTACTACTTACTAGTAGTACTTTATTAAGATTAAAAAAAAAAACTAATAACATTTGCAATAGGAAATAAAAAGGAAAAGAAATGGCAAATGGAAGAACTTAAATAGGTTATAAAAATTGAACTTAATGTGTGTATACAGTGTCACTTGGTAAAATTTGAATATGAGTAACTCAACTATGTATATACATTTGATTACATTTAAATAAAGTTACTAGACATTTTATTAATACATGTACAGACTAATATTATAAATAAAGATACTCATATTTGCTTTAACCAAGTGTGCAAACATCGTTCTGTCACAAAAACATAATTTTTAAAAAAATAAGCAAGGAAAGTGAAAATAAAATATTCTATTTAATTTTCTATTTTTTTTTTTAATTCATTGAAAATTAAGATTGTAGTTTTTCTCTCACATAAAAACTCACATTGGATTTCTGAATCAGTAATCTCGGCAGCCTTAAACGCTTCGTCAATATGAAACTCAAGCCATCCCTTTAATTTTCCCAATTTGTCATTAGATTCTGAAGAGTCTATAACATACAATATTAACTGTTTATACAGTCTAGAGTTTAGACACTAAATACCTCAGGTTCTTTTTAACGCATTTAAGTTCTTCCATTGAAACTTTTACTATACATTTTAAATTCTTACCAAAATCAATATTCTTCACAGTATCTAAAATTGATTTCAATGAGTTTTGAATAGAATTAACTTGGTCATTGTTTGATAAAACATCTTCCAACCAACTTAAGTCGGGTAATGAATCTTTCCATTCTTGATATTTCTATAACATTACATATAATTCGAGATTAATGAACAACAATAATAATTACACATTTAGTGGTACACATGTTTCACATACTTTTGAGGCCGTTACACCACCGCCAACTGCAGTGCCTAGGACAAGATATCGCAGTTTTAGAACAGAACTTATAACACGCATAATCGCAAAGTTTCTAGACAGCCTTGGATTGTGTATTCTAAATAATGGATTATTGTTCATTCGACGTTGTGTAATGTGACTCATATATCTTTGTTGCATATCACCACGACCATTATATTTTTTAATCAACTTGCGATTTCTTAGAAGGCATACAAGAACAGGTCGCCTACAAGCCAATATCTCCATTATAAAGTAATCTGAAAATTTAAAAATTTAATTTAATGATGTAAAGATTTTAGTTACTTATTAACCTTAGTCGTCTATATTACAAAGTTCAAAAGAAGTTGATCTGAATTAAATCAGTTTTAATTAACGCTGTTTAAACATGTGTATACAATATATCAAAGCCAAAACAAATAATATAACACGTTTATTGTAATAATATTATTAATTCATTGCGTATGTAATATGTACATATATTTCTAAAAAAAAATCCCGAACTTGACGTTGTACGACATTTACGTGAACATGTGCTGAAATGATTTTCGTGTATTGCGTATTTATGTTATAACGATGCGAACGTACCTGTTCAATGACTTTACACGTTGGGAAAAATAATTCAATTACGAATGATCAAATAGGAACAACAAATTAACAAAAAACTTCCTTACAATATTTTTACGGGCATCGATAAGTATAATGCGATAAAAAAATCTTTAACGGCTTACTATAATATAAATAAAATTAAAAGTATAGTATTAAACTGAACAGAAATCGAGATTTTCGTTTTATTTTTCACGTTCTTGTCAGTGTTCCAAACTTCCGAAGTTCCGACTCGTGTTATCATATCTGCGGTAATATTGATTGACTGATAACAAACAAAACGTGTACACGATTGGCCGGTTAGTTCGACCAACGCAGTGATAACAGCTTCACGGAAAATAATAATTTTTTCATAGGAATCTTATCTTGGTCGTCGGCCGGTGCATTTACAGTTTGGTAGTTTGGTACGTGTTGCCGGACGGTTTTGTTAGTTTTCGACTATTTTTTTTTATTTTGTCTTTACGATTCCACTACGGAGAAAAAAAAAACTTTCATTTCAATGACAGATTTGTAATAATTTTACAAATTATTATTTTATATTTTATAATAAAAGAAAAAAACCAAACTGTTTAATAAACGTATAATGAAATATTATAAAAAAATTATCTTAGTTTTTGTCATACTTACCAGATGTGCCGATCTTTTGTGATCTATCATTCCATTTATTATATTTTCACAGATCAGATTCATCTAATCTGTTAGATTAAATGAGCTGTGATGTTTTTGTAATTAGCGTGTGGTAAACTGTACGTGTATAAATTGTAATAGAAAAAACTAATTTCTACGCAACGACGTCGATAGGGTGTTGTATGTCATCAATCCCGATAACCAAAAATTTGATCGTCGCGTCTTGCAAACTATACTTTATTTAGTCATGGGGCTATGGGCCGAATTCTCCGAAATAATTTTCTAATTTTTTACTAAGTACAAAATATAGTTTTAACAAATGTTAAAACTATATATTTTATATAAATGACTCGCAGTGGCGCACCCAGAGGGGAAGCTTTGGGGCTAAAGCTCCTTCAAATTTTTTTTTATAAGTTTATACATTATTCTGGAATATCGATTTGTTAGAATTATATTACGGTGATTTTTTTTTTCGAATTATGATTATTATATGTGATATTATATTATTTAAAAGATATTATTAAAAATGACTGTTTGTTGTTTACTTGTGTATAAGGGAAAGTAGGAAAATTTGCAAGTTAACCTCCCCTAAAAAAAATGTGTGCCTGATGACCCTGATGACCCTGAGGCACCTAACGTCCTATAAGTTATAACTTATAACCAACGTTCCAAACGCTTTGACTTCGACTGTTTGCCGCCGGGAGTCCGATAGTAGCGTGATTTGTTGGTGGTTGACTGAAATTCCATTTTTCTAATGGTAAAACGATTGAATCCACTCGTTTGTACTCGAATTTAAGAGAAAATAAAACGGGAGCCGTCCAATTCTTATATTAATTAATAGCAATTATTAGTCGTTTTTTTTCAATCCAAAGCCCTCCAACCATACATTACACCAGGGACGCATTAAGAGTCAATATTTAGGGATGGTAGGGGGGGCAAATATAATTTGCAGTACAGATTAAAATTCCAACAGACTTAAACATAATTCCAAATGTCCATGATCGGTATGCCGCCCGGGGCAAATGCACCCTTTGCTTCCCCCTTAATGCGCCCTGCACTACACCCTGATCTTAAATTACCATACATTATCGAAATATTTGCGATTCACTACAAACGTTTCAATAAACGCTTAAAAAATCCTTTTATCTCCGAAATTTCATCCCAGTTAAAAATCATATGTATTAATCATGTCGTATAGCAGCGGCGTATATGGGAGGGTGCACATTATGGCCCAAGCCCATAGTGACATTTCAGGTTCTATTTTAATCATTTGAGTAGGTATTTCACATCAATATAATAAATATAATTACCAACAGTTTTTACATTGCTTCGTAGAACGGCTGTTGAACTATACCAGATTGGTTGCGACGGTTGCCTTTACTAGTAAATGATTTAAGAGCTCAATGATATTTTGTTTATAATTAGCCCATGTGGCTTAGGAAGGGTTTTATGGCGATTTGTAACTGATTGATTAGAACGACTTAGCTCGCGAATACTAGGACTGTGCATTACAGTTAAATAATAATGATTTGGCCTGATTTTTAATGCTGTATTCTAAATAAGACGTGCCAGACTGGTTTAGAAAAATTTCGTTCTTGACGTACTTCGGCGTTCCTGTTACCGTTCTTTTCCCGGCCGAATAGAACAGCCACTGTTTTATCCTCGTTTATTTTGATTCGCCACGTTCTGAATTACTCAACTTCTGAGGCGAGCTGTCCCTGTAGCTAAATTTCAGCTATTTTAGCATTATGGTTTTCTTGGGAGAAAAAGAGTATCGTCTACGAAATAGCGCGACCTCTGCCCTTTATATCACCGGAAGGTCCTTAATGAAAATAACAAAGTTGGAGTAAGACGTGAGCCCTCTGCCTGAGGCACGTCAACTTCAATGTTGGGGACTGTAGATGTTTTTTTTTCAAAACTTTGAAGTAGTGATTTGTTAAATAGGACAATTAATTTGATTATATACGTAGAAATATCTATTTGGACTAGTGAGATGCTACGTTGCTAGCTGTTTGCTAAATAGACATTTGTATAACTTATAGGCCGATACTCAATATACTTAATAAAAAAACGTTTTTTCTCCGTACTGATTTTTTAAACTTATTTATATAGTTAAGCAAAGACGATTTACCAGTTTTTTTACTTAAAAGGACAAGATCTTGTCTTGGCTTTGACAAGATTTTGGTTGGAGATTGCTCGCTTTGAAAATAACTTCAAGACTATTAGATATATTTATTCCTTTTTTATTATTTTAAAGGTTTACAAAAAATTAAAAACATTAATACTTATTGATCATAGTTATTTTAATTATTTGTATATACATAAAAACATTAAAAATGAAAAAATAGTTAAGATTAATGAATAAATCAATTTTTTAAACGGCAACATTGATTTCTTCTATAAGATGTTCGTATAATTTGGCTTTTTCAACAGCATTATCTGGTATTGCATCTCCCTTTAAGACAAATTTGTAAAAATTTAAATAGCATCATTTTTCCACTCATTACCATAATGAGCAACTAGCAGGTTATTTACATCAGTTTTCTTTCTAGCACTGAGGACATTCAGCATTGAAATTTTGGTGGGATTCATGTTGCTAACGTTCTTTGCTTCTTTCATAACTGGTTTTCTTATTTAAATATTCGAATTGCACACGCGCATTCACCACGGACTAACACTACGCCTTTTGAGTTTTTTGTGATAATCACTTTTCATTTCGGCAAAAGCAAAGTGCCACTGTCATGGAGGCTTAATAAACTTGCTCGTTTCAGTTTTCCAGTCATAAATTTTAACATCCTTTCCAACTTTCAAGACAGTCTCATATCTTGGAAAAATATCTAAGTATTCCTGAGGTTCTAAAATTATTTCCTTCTTCTGCGTAAAACGTATTGGAGATCAAATCATACTTGTCTAAGGAGTTCGTACGTTTTGAAACTAAATCTAATTTTCAAGCTTAAAAATACACTGGAGTTGTACCATTTTGTTCGAAAATAGTGAGTTATTCGAATTCAGCGCTGAAAATTGCATGTGAAACGATATCTATATCATTTTTAATGAAAATTGGAGATTGCACACTTTGAAACTAGACCCCTCATACGCTTAATTAATTTATATAATAAAATTAGCCCATAATGAAAATAATTCCTGTATACGCCACTGTGTCGTAGTCCCTCCATTGGGAGTATTTTACAATTTTGTCACTTTTGCTCTGTATCATCTGCTATAATTTATTCTTATTGTTCCTTGTATAACGGATTGTTTAAATAAAAATTATTAATCTAGAATAATTATAAAAAGTATACATTTGTATATTTACAAACACGCCTAGACTCAGTGGTGCAGTATTGAAGAGGTAATTTAGGAGCAATTGCTCCTTCAAAATTGGTGTTGGGTGAGTGGGCGGGCACTAGATAATAGGTACCGGATAATGGATTTAGTAGGTACCCTAATATCGTAATACTATCATTGATTATATATAGTCAATATACTATATATAATCAATGATACTATACACTCAGCCATCCAGGTATCAGACAATCATAATATATACTAGTTCATAGTTTGTAGTTATTAAACTTTATTCAATCATGGTTACTACATCATTAGACGCTAGATGTCAGAATTGAGATGTGGTCGAAGGATCTCGCTAGAGATCCTTGTTCCAAAGTGCTAAATGACGGCCGGCTTGAGTGCAGCGCGAGATTATTGTACAGCGATTTCGGAGTTTTCTCTCGTTCTCGTGTTATTCTTATATAGCCACCGGTCGAGTTACACGGTTTTGGCGAAAAAGGTTTTTGTCATCAATTTTGTGAAAAGCGTGTTGATGTATGTTGTTGTTAATAGTATTATTTTTTTGAAGATGATAATTGTAATGAGCTAGGTTAACCACCCCTCTAAAAATCTGAAACGACGCAATTGCAGGTTGTGTGTGATACCTGAAGGGGTGGGTGATACCATTTATTGATATTTGCTCCTCACCAGAAATAAGTTCAACACTCCACTACGGCTAGACTTATAAAATATGTATTTTGTATTATTCTATGTTTAAAACAAAATGAATAAAAAGAATTCTTTTTTTTCTACACATATTTTTGTTTGTTCTTATCTTATAAAATTATCTTTATCATTATTCTTGTTTAATCTTCAAGATTTATTTTAATGTTTTTATGAAAAGGAAAACCATTTACAACAATAGAAGTTACATTGTAAAGGTGCAGTTGATTAATATCCTGTTATTAGTACTCAATTAAAGAATGAATGTTCCCAGTCTAAACGTACCTATAAAGTTAATATTAACTTTTTTCAGTATCCGTAGCGACTGCTGAGTGATTAATCAGTGCACAGAGACTAATGATTTTACACATAAGTACATATAAATCAATAACAGCTAAAATTAATTTAAAAAAATTGCTCGAGAATTTATTTCTAGAACATCCGAGGAAATCGACATTTTAATATATTATTTTACATTTTTAAATGATTTTTAAAATTTTGTATATATATATAAAAAAATGTATTATTACCTATGATCTCTTTATTTTAATAACAATTTGTAAAATATATTACTACAATATATTTTTATTTTTTTATGAGTTTTTTATTTACAGCTATTTTGTAATCTTATGCTAAAACTTATTATTACATATTTACATACATAAAAAAAAAAAAATGTTTTCATATTTTGTAGTTTTTCAATTTCATTTATTCGTCGACAGTTAGGACCATTATATTTTCACTTCACCTTTTGAAAAATAGTTCCTGTACCTCTATCCGCTTGTTCTTTACATAAGTATAATAATGATGTTTTTGATAATGCTTAACAAAAAAATTTGATATTAATATCAGTGAATTTTAAATTGTATGTGAAACAAAATTATCTAAAAATAATAATATTGTTGAACTGACATCTCACACATAAAAAACTTGTAGACTAAAATAAATTGGGCGATTGAAGTGGGAGAGGTGAGGAGGTGCTACGCCCATTAATACATTTGACATTGGAACAGTGGCGTAATTACGAATGTTATATGGGAGGGAATATAAAATTCATCATTGGATAACCCATAATTGTAAGAATCTTCCCAACATTAATATCAAAGTTTAAGTGATTAATACTCGTATTTTATGCCTTTATTATTTTCTTTAATAAAAACGATATATTTTATAACAACATTTCTAATTTTCTTCGTTTTTTAACTGATTTGTCGAGTATACATGGTTTGTTTTTACATTTGAATATGGGTAAACTTTTCTTCAGTGACCTAACCCAAATGCACCATACTAGTAGTTACTGTGGTCAATAAACTGAAGATTATTATTATGAATTATGATAAATACTTTGTTAACAAAAAATATATTATTTTTATTGTGTTTAATTATTATAATTTCTTATTATACTTTTTGTATATTAGATAACAATGTTATATAAAAAAGAAAGCCCATGGGAAGAGATTTATTCCCCATATCCCTCCCGTAATTACGCCTCTGCATTGGAAACACACCGAGGATATTTATATTTAGAAAATGAGCCAATTATCATAAAATGTTCATTGTTTTGGATGCATCAATATTTATTATAAACTGGAAGAATATAAAAATACTCTGGATAACAAATAAAAATATTCAATTAAAATATAAGGGAACCGTATTGTCTGTAGTTTGTACATTCCTATACATCTTATAATAAGAAAACTAATAATATATATATATATATATATATATATATATATATATACTATAACTATGATAGTATTATTATTAAGATTTAGAGATAAACAAATAACATTAGTACAGAAAATTAAAGTTCAATGCATTAGATTTTAAAGTCTAAAAAGAAACGTTAAAGTCAAATACATAAAGCACAATACATATAATATATTGGTTTAAGTACTTGTTAGTTTAATAATATTAACATTCAGTTAGAGATTTTATCCAGGAATTTTTCGATATTAATAAAAATCGATTTCTTACGAACCTAACCATTTTGTATTTTCCAAATATTCAACAATGATCAACTTTTAATCAAATTTAATATTTACACAATGTTTAATACATTCAAATATTAATAAGATCATTAGGAATGGTGATAAGACTTAATAATGTATGCCTACAACTGGATATATAATGCTAATTGCTGTAATGAATCGTATAAACAAAATAATATTAAAGAATTGTAACAGCTGCTTTCATCGAAAAATGTATTTAATAAATTTGATTTTAATGAATTTAAATAAAATGAAATACCAGCTACTTTTATTTATTGATGAGTATAGACAAAAGTATACCGCTTTCCTTTTCGAATGGATATTATCATCTATTGATCACAGTTGTGAGTACCCTGATAATACACATATAATTTTTACTTTAACCACTTTGATAATGAAGGAAATATTAATTAATTAGGCAATGCAAAATTATATTCTCCTAGCCTAAATCATCTAAAGCAAGTATACATAAGACTTTAATTTTTTTTTTAATAATCAAATAAATTTAAAATAATGAGCTATTTTTGAAGTTGTAAAATATTCTATTTAGAATACACTTAAGATTAAAATAAATACAGATGTTTAAATAAAATTTAAAACAAATTCATAATAAAAAGATCAGAGGCGGAGCGAGGACATTTCTACTTATAAATTATAAATGTATTTATTACTAGTGAACATATAGTAAATAAAGCTAAAGTTGATCAATATTTTTAAATTTCTGACTTATATTATTAGTACATAATTTATATTTCACGGTAGTTAACATTTTTAAGCATGTTTTATGTCAGAGTAAATGTGCTGAAATTTTGTATGTATACTTATTTTTATATCACAGATATAAATGTGACTAGTTCACAATTTTTCTGTGTAATCCCACCAGTCTTTCTCGTAACCTTCGTGGACATGCTCTAATAACACTTTTCGCCGACTTTCGCAGTATCTAAAAATTACAAAACATTGCTCAAGTAATAAAATAATACCCGTTATAACACATATTATGTGGTGTTATAGATTTCTAGGATTATTACCGATATTTGTCTTGAACTTTCTGTTTAATGTCAGCTAAATTTTCCGAAGTTATGTCTCTTTCTAAATATTCCGAAAGAGTTTCCGTTGCACTTTCTAGATCACGTTGGTTATCCTAAATTAAGTAAAAATAATAAAACCCAATAGATAAGAAATGGATTACATTTAATTGAATATTTACTTCAAAAAGAACAGATTGGTTATTTTTCTTCAAATAGTATGCAAATACGTATGTGTACATGAGTGTTTGTCTACACTGACATAATATGTCAACAGCCTTTTTTAAAAATTGTACCTGGAATATAGTAGTAATCCATAAATACAGGATGACTTTTTTTTATTATGAGCCAGCTATATCTCGGAAAATATAAATAATTCATGTTTACATTAATTATTAAATTTTCTTGTAAGTTTTTTACACATTTCATTCTATATTTTTTCATAATTTAAATTTTTATACAACTACCCCTTTAAAAATTACAAACTTTTGATTTTTAAATGACAACCAACAATTTTTATTAATATTTTTATGGGAATTCACATGCTGATTTTAAAAATCTGATGAATATTTCTTGAGTAATAAGCATTTTAATTTATGACATGTTAAATCAGAGAAGTACTGTAGTAGATATTGAAAATATGTTCTCTTGGACACTTTAATCAGAATTTTTTAAGCCCATTAGCTAGATATCCCATTTAATCACAAATTAATATCTATCAAAAATAGTTATGTTTATTAGTGTAATAAACATAATATGAGTAATTACATATTATTTTTGTTATGAATTTTAGTGGAAACTGAACTTTTTCCACTGAATTATACAAAAAGTGACTCCTATAACCAAATTTTTAAGTAATAATTATTCATGAATAGAATATTGAAATAAAAAATGAAATAAGCATTTTAGAGTAGAAAATAAAAATAAGCTGCCATTTGATAATCAAAAGTTTGTTTCAAGTATAAGATGTATAGATATAATTTTGGAAAAGGTCTATAAATAATTCTTGAATGATTTAATAATGAATGAATGAAAAAACACTAAAATAAACATTTTTTAAATCTTAGCGGATATTTGCTGGTTCATAATAAAAAAATCATCCTCTATAACATAGGGTGATTAGAATTTGAAAAAATACATTTAATTTTATATTATAAAATCCATAATCACAATTTCAATAATTGTACTATAATTATTAATATAGAAATAGAAAATATTTTACCCTATATTTTTCCATATAACAAACATAAATTTTCAGTAAACTCCAAGCCATGAAATAATGCAACCGGATGAACAGCAAAAT
The DNA here is from genome assembly GCA_032441835.1 of Slavum lentiscoides. Classification (NCBI taxonomy): domain Eukaryota; kingdom Metazoa; phylum Arthropoda; class Insecta; order Hemiptera; family Aphididae; genus Slavum; species Slavum lentiscoides. The sequence continues at coordinate 2,304,822 of CM063718.1, forward strand.
AAATCTAATTACTAATTATGAATTCACCTTCTATAAATAATTTCTAATACTAGATTTGTAATACTAATTCATAGACATCTAACAAGGTTTACCTTCAATAGTTTTATAAAAAAAATTATAAGAAATACTGAATTTACCTCAATCCATGACATGTTATGTTGTTGCATTTCTTCCATTTTTTCTTTTACACTCGCATATAGCTTATGCTCAAACTTAAGCGATTGCATATGATTCATGTAACGGTTACAGTAAAAAAGATACCTCTGTAATGCGGCCCTCGATCTCTCTTGAGCATCTCTAGCAGCTTTAGCTTCTTCTTCATCATATCGGTTACAATTATACCTAAATAATATTATGATATGAATAAATAATGTAATAACATTAATGGATACAACAACTTAGTTTTGTAATGTTTTACCATGATGATCCATGTGGTTCCCACGGGCCAAGACATACCCAACAAAAGTCAGTTTTGCAATTTTGATTTTTACAAACCATATGATTACAACCACCATCTTTTTCTATAGTGACATTACATTTTGGGCACTCCTAAAATTATATCAGAAGTCTTATACATATTTTTAAGTATACGTTACTTTATTAATAACTAGTGATGTTATGAACCCAAATTTTTGAGGTCAAACCGAACCTGAACTTAACATATTTAAATTATAACAAACCCTAACTGAACCGTTCAATTTAAATATTAAATCCGAACTGAACTTTAAAAAAGTTTATACGATTTTAAAGAAATTTTTTAAATATTTAAAATTAAATTGAATTAGTTAACAATTATTTATTAATTCATAAAATAAATAATTACTATTTAACAATATATATACAACAGAATATTATATCATACTGATACCTTATTAATTTACAATAATAATGTTACAATTTTACAACTAATTTACTACCGAGTATTAAAAAAATAAAATATAAAAAAAAATCTATTTTTGGATCCTAATGTTATGAATACTAGTATAAGAATAATGTATATTTTGAATTTTCCGAGTAGTCCACTTCCAAAACTGAAAATAGTCAGGCTAATCGGTAATACATCAAATCTTTGTAAACTTGTTTTACTACGGATTGGGGAAACAATTACTTTCTATTAAAAAAACAGAACAAACTCTATTTTATTCAGAATAATATTTAAACCATCATTGATTTGTTTCCCCAATAAATTCAGTTTGCATTTCATTTTCCAAGGTTCAACAATATTCAAACTGAACTATTTTGTTTTTAGTTGGGTTTGAATAATTCTAATTACAAGTTCGATTTTCGAATTGAACTGAACGGTTAAAAAAATCGAACAGTTCATAACATTAATAAAACATCAACTGTTCTTAATAACAACTAGTTAATAAATAATAATTATTTATAATTGTATAATTATTAAACAATTAATAAATTATTTAATTTTAAAGTATAAAATGAGAAATTTTGAAATATAATATATTAAATTCATAATATTACAAATGGTTTTACTTGACTAAGTACCGAACAATAAAGCAAAGCGTGTGAGTACTTAATAATAAAGTAAATTTATTAAGTTGGTTTAATCTCAATTTACAATAATAATAATAATCAATGTTAAAATTATATTCTTATTCAACTGAGAATTTAAAATATTTATGTTTATGCACTTTTCCTAGAGTAATTTTAATATTATTTTCAAATTTTATAAAACAAACTTCATGATTGTTTACTTTATATTCTTAGTGGATATTATGTAAGATAAATGATTATAATATTCACAAAATTACTAGTGAAAAGCCTTTACAACCAATATTTATGAAGAATTTAAATTTGTTCATAATAATAGCTTCAAACCCTGTTTATGTAAAAAAACTGACCTACATGGTAAATGGGTCATATTTCGTTATGGATACTTTGCTCGTTTGTAATAATTTCTCCAAAAATTAAGTGGAAATAAATTTACCATTGTTACATGGGACTGAATGGGTACTTTAAAATTCTTTGCCTTACACATATTTAAAATACTCACTGTTCCATAAATAAAAGAATAGCTGTTACTGAGATGATTAAATGTACAGGAATTTTACAACTAAGGTATTTAAGAAAATGTTCACTGTAAATATATCACCGCTATTAGGAGGTGTCTGTTAATAGAGATTTTGTTGAAAATATATTGGTATAATTACTTTAGTATTAGCTGCAATCCAATTTGAAGTTTCTGAATCATCATCACACTTTTTAATCCACTTCCTTAATAAATTACATCTAACTGGGTCATGCCAATTTTCTCCACACACAAAACAAAACACATGCAAGCATCGACAGATCACTGGTTTAGAATCAATATATTGGGCTTTAATAACGTTGTTACAGTCGGGTGATGGACACCAACGTAATAGCCGGTTACACTATTTAAGAATAATAAATTATTAATTACTGAAAATAGTTTTATAGACATATAACTCACTTCAACAAAACTATTTGTAATCAGATGTTGGTATTTCATACGAACTTTAGGATCTCTCACTAACCGCATAACAGTGGCATCATCAACCAATATATCACAACCACTTGCTGCACAAGCAATTGTTTGACCAACGCCCTCTTCAATAATTTTGGTTGTTAAATATTCTGTCCAACACTGCGTACAGAATCGATGATTACATTCTAATCCTGTCATCATCTAAAAACAGGTACAAGAAAACAGATTATTGTTTTGTTAAAAATTAAATATCAAATTGGAATTTAATTATTAATTTTTTTTGTACAAAATATTCGAAAAATCTGATCTCAATACGATTTGGCATAAAATGCATAAGAAAAAAAAACATTCTGCTTCTTTTAAGTATTTTAATTCACGTTATTATAAATTATTGTAAATATTATTAACTTTAAATTAAATTCCTTCAATTTCGTAGCTTTGCACTGTTATAATCAAATCGGAATAAAACAATGATCAATCATACAGGTATGCAGTCCAAATATACCTTTACCTTTACAGCTTGGAAATAGTTTTTATTAGCTACAAATGCTGTGACAGGATCTAAATTTTATAGTAAAATTGTACAAACAATAGATCATTATATTATTCTGATTTGACTACATTTGTTTTTATTATATCATCACGTATTTATAGAATGTTAAAATTCAATTTACATTGGTTGGAAGTCTTGCAAAGCAAATAGCACAGTCTTCCATTCCAGAAGTACCTCTGCGTGTAGACGTTGGCTGAAAACAAATAGATCAAAAAATGTTGATTACTAACAATAACACTACATAATTTATTTTGAAAACAATGATAATTCAACGGATTTAATTATAAAATTTGAATTATTTAAATAATTTTATTATTTAGATGTTTTGTGCAAAAAACACACAGCTGCCATACTAATATTATTTCAGTAAAATTGCATTAACCTACGTCCTACATTACATTTCGATAGTTTTGATAAAATTGATAGCTAAAATACTTTAGTGCCGGTACACACGAACGATATTTTATCGGATGATAAAAATTTATATTATCCCAAACTAATGACCTTGCTTGGACTTCGCTGATGAAAATATCAATATCAATACTTAAATCCTCATCCACAAATTCGACTGATTTTGACGGCGGGTTGGTTCCAGTAGAGCGGTCACGTTCTTCCTTCGAAGACACGGTGAATACTATAAATGTTCTAAGTTTTAGAACGATAATTTATTGTTCGTGTGTTCCAATCAATTTATTTTTGTACATTTTAATGGAAATATTTTTATCGTACAGAATTTGAAAATGCATCCGACAGTTTTCGTAGTATCGTACAATATTTTTATTGTACGATAAAATATCGTTCATGTGTGAACCACTCCATTTATTTCCATGTTTCTTAAAATATTGTACGATAATATTTTCATACGATAAAATATCGTTCGTGTGTACCGGCCCTTATACATGCAATTAATTTTGTCTAAACTATGGGAATACAATATAAGTTAATATAATGATAAAATACTAAAATATTATTCGAATAGTATAGATATTCAATATTTTTTTTCTATAAAATACCCAAATAAACAGTAAATACATATAGTGTAAACAACACAATAATGTTATCAATTTCGTACTGTATTTAAATAATATAATTAAAAATTGTTGTGAGTATTTTACCCTTTGTATAATTGGTTGAGTTCGTTTAAACGGATTTATTACTCTAGCTTCGGAGAATAATTTATCTTGGTCGCCATCATAAAATCGTTCCATTAATTTTTCTTTATCCCATTTAAAATGATTCAATAAAATGCGAGTGGTTGTAGCAGGCATCTGAAATCAACAAAAGTGTTCCGTGGAGAAATTGTACCTTCAAAACTTTATTAACGACAGGTAATGCGTCTCAAGTACGTAACATTAGAAGTTATCGTATACAGGTGAACACATAACGTCGGGGCTTTTGTAATTTTAACAAGGTCATGTGTAATACGTTTTGTAATTAACACATTTGGAATTGAAGTGTTTGTGCTTACTTGAAGCACAGTATTGACGTCCTTGATGCAATCGATCATGTGCTGGACAATATTATCAGTGGATAAAACTTCAAAGGGGAAATCATCAACGTCTTGATTCTTTTCACGTTCGTGCCGCACATCAACCTCCATCGCAAAATCCACATCGTCTCCACTGGACTCGTTACCAGAGTCTATATCGTTCAACGCATCCTCATCCGAGTCCATCGCAACAGCTAGCTCCAACAGATTAATAGCGAAGAAATTTTGATGCAAACGTATTTTCGTGAGTATGTACTTCTAAAAATTTTTAGACTTTTCAATATCACACTCGACGGGCATGAGTATGGGCGCTTCTATGATTACTGACTAATGCGTGTTGTGTTTCTTGGTGTGATGACCCAGTACGGCGTATTTTGCAGAAAAAAATTATATATACATAATATTTATTTATTTATTTATTTATTATATATCAGAAATTTCTATCTGCTTAAAAGATTTTTTTTTTTTTTTATTTCGCCTAGCAAGTTATAACAATCAGTTGTTTTCTGACCCCGGTGACGTCATCCATTTTGTGATCTCGTTCCCTCTGTAACCTCTTTGACTTTTATTAACGTTTAGTCGACGGTAAACACTGTTGCACAACGATTAGATCTCGGCTTGGGGGCAATTGTCCGAAAAGATGATAAGAACACGAGCCGAAAAAGAACGTCGCAAGATTTTCGTCATGGTCGCGACGTCGGATTAATTAATAATTATTAGGTACTACCGTTGTTACACAAATTATCTAGTAAAGCTTTTCGCTTTCTAACGACTTACCAGCATTAATACGTCATTTGACTATATTGTAATACGATAATATTGAAGTACATATTATTTACTCATATATTCTCAGTTCACATTATTTCCAATGTTTCTTCGACAAGACGACAAGTGACGCGGTTAACGTTTAAAACGCATACAACGAGGCGCTCATCTGTACTGTAGGGGGTTTAATATTCAATATATTTTTAGATTCTGAACGGAGCGATGAATCTATTGTTTTTACAATGATGTTTTATTATTATTTTTTTTTCTATCCTGTATACAGATTTTCGACCAGAAGGAGTGCTCCGATCTCTTCGGTCACAGTTTGTTTCCGGCAGCAATTCGAATCTAGTTGGTACTTTAGAGAGGTCATTTTTCGATTTTCCCAAAAGCACCTAAAACTATAACTCAAAAACGCTGAAAATGCAATTTCGTCTTAATCGATTGTTGTTTATTTCTTTCGTAATTTTGAAATTAATAATAGTCATAGAAACCTGAAATTTTCACCAAATATGTAACTTTAGACTATATTTACGAGAAAAGTAAGCTCCGCTCAGAATCGTTTTATCGAATGCAATGATTTATCATTGCTTTCAAATTTAAAATAAAAACAAAACTCTAAAATCTTTAACCAAGTAATTCAAGAATTAAGATATCCACAACATCCAGCGGCTCGTTACCTTTTTTTATCATAAGTACTAATTTATCTTCGTGATTCTGATCCGTTTTGATCTCTGATAATAGTATTATTTATTATTGTTCTGCAACGATAATACAAAATATGTAAGACATATCGCGTATAGACGTATAGTGCGAAACCACCTAAAAATGTTTTACAATAATAAAAATATAATAGATTATATGATATACATACATTACAATGAATAGGGAATGGTGATTTATAGAACAACAATCGGTGTTAACTGTACAAATCATAATGTCTTTCTATAAGCAAGTACAGTCCCTTTAAAGCGATTAATGTCTCTTTTAACGCGTAGTGTCCAAGTCCAATGTTAGTCTTTTAAACTCACAGACCACAGTGTCAAAGTTTAAGATAAGTAAACAAATCGTCGTACGTCTAGAATTTTATTATTATTATTTTATTATTCACATTCCACCGGATCACAATATATATATCTACTATAACGCTTGCAATTTAATTAATAATTAAATTATAAATGATATAGTAGCGAGTATCGATTATTATGTAAACATTGACTACCGTGTAAATGACGGTTTACATCAAATCATAGTGTTTTATGTAGGTATCCGTGACGATGATAATAAATAAACGTTTGTTTTTAAAACGTTTCGTCGACAATAATAGATATTTCATATTACAAGGAGGCACGTCTTTTTCAACAGGCGTGAGAATATTTTATATAATTTTATTTTATGTTATTGGTCCCCTTAATTTTTGGAGATCTTAAGATATATATAAAAAAAACGAAAGTGGGAAAGTTGATATATTGATAGTCAAATTCGTGATAATTTCAAATCTGTTTTCAAAATCCTTATCGCATCACCAGGGCCGGTGCTAGCAATTTTTGACACGTAGGCAAATTCAAAATCATTTGATATTTTGATATTATAATGTAATAATTTTTTCGTATTCAATTCAAAATATGCCACTCTGTTTTAAAGGAAGGGAGATTAGTTTAATGGGAATACAAGACTGACTGATTGGTTGCCTATCCGAAAAATTGTAGACGCGTATTGTTTGAAGGTGTAGCACATAGCAAATACAGTATTTAGAATTCAATGAGTATTAACAATTTTTGTATTGTTGTGTTAGTAAAATGCCGGTGTCGGTCTAGCCCACCTGGCTACCCGGGGAGCATTCTGTTATTATTTTTAAATGGGAACCCAACGTCAAAAGGAAAACAATATAAAGCAAGTACCTAATTTAATTGTAATATTATAATTCATAAAAAAAAAATTGAAAAAAAGTCTATTTTCTGACGCAAAAAAATGACTGTTTAAATAAATGTAAGTTACGTAGAATTCGTAAATCTAAAAATATCATATTACCATAAAATTAAACTTCAATATGTTCTAGATAGAATAAGTTTTAAAATTAAAAATAACTAAACATTTTAATTTAAGTCCTGTATAACCCTGTTACACATTTGTTATTAGGACATCCTTTATATATATATATATATATATATATATATATATAGTATATATATAATTAATATAGATATAAAAAAATTAAACATATTTTAAATATAAAAATAATAATTTGTGTCAATATATATATATATATATATATATATATAACAAAAATGAAATGTTATTCGTTGGTAACCGCATCACTTTAGAACGGTTGGAGCATTATTTGGCTAATTTTTTTTTTTTTAATGTTCATATAATAGTAGTCCGAATAAGGTTTTAGGGAAAGAAAAATAGGAAAAGTTGCTCGGAAAATTGAAAAATTCGGGAAAGTTTTGTGTTCGAGCTTATCGAACTGCAAAACAACGTGAAAAGCGAAATAAAATTGAACGGAATCGATTATCACAAAGACGTTCAGCACGTATACCTCAAGAAGATAGAAGGTAAAGATAGTGCAAACGAAAAATCATATGCATCGAATAAGACATAGTTGGTCAGTAGAAATCAATCGTGTGACAAACAATTAAAATAATCGTGCAAGAAGACAAACAAATGTTGCATTGAATACTCATCGAGCTACTCATCGAAACATTGTGAAACAAATACAAAGATGGCATGTCTGATAATATTTTGCATAATTTGTGTTATAGATCATCATATTTATATAAAATCATAATAGAACAATAAAAAAAAATAATTATTGAAATTTGGACAGGACAATGTCTGTCAGGTCAGCTAGTATATAATATATAATAATAATAATAATATTAATAACATGCCATAGTTGTTTTTTATTTTTAATTAAGTTTTTCATTTTTAAACTCTACATCTTTTTATTGTAACATTCATAATTTTATCTTTATGTATAATTTTGTTCATTTTTATTTTTTATTCTGTTGTTGTATTTTTCGTTTTTTGCTTAATATCCAATGATGACTTTTTGTCAAAACCGGTAATAAATGAACGAATTTACTACAACGATTCCTATAAATGTCTTTATTTTTCATAATATACTCTCTTCGACTTGATTGTATAATGTATATTTACAGACACATATATATTTTTTAGATTCTGTATTGGTTTTACAATGATTTGTTTTTTTTTATGTACGTACCCAAAAATTCTACCAAAAGGAGTGCTCCGATCTTTACATTCATAATTTGTTTCCGGTAGCAAGAAGTTGGTACTTTACAGAGGTCATTTTTCGATTTTCTCAAAATCACCTAAAAAAAACCTTAAAACTACCGAAAAATTAGTTAAAAAACAGTAAAAACGCGCTATTTCGTCAAAATCGATTATTTTTTCATAATTTTAAAACTAACGGTTATAAAAACTCGAAATATTCATCAAATACGTAACTTTATATTATATTAGGTCAAACAAATTTTCAAACCAATTTCTTTCAATTTTAGGCTATTTTTAGCAATTATAGATTTTGTGGTATTTATTAATTCACAAAAAAAAGGTAATTTTAGGTTTTAAGGCTTAAAACTTTAATACAATGTCAGACGTACATTACTTCAATTATATCCAAAAAATCGTGAAAATCGTTATTCCCAATTTTCTTTTATAAACATTTCAAATTTTTCGACAAAGTGCCTTTTTTTTTTTTGTGGAAAATTACGTGATTTCAAAACTAATAGAGTCTAGAAATTGTTTTAAATTTATGGTAACAACAAAACTCTGAAATCTCTATCCAAGTAAATAACTATTAAGCGACATCCACAACACCCCGCGGATCGCTATCTTATGTATATATATATGTAAAGTCGTATAACCGTATTATAACACAACGACTTGACTGCGATTGACATCGTATAATAATTATTATTAAACAACTATTATAAATACCTACGTAATATAATATACCTATTGGCTATTGGCTATTATAGCTAATAGCTGCACAGTACTCGTAATATAACCACCACCTGGATAGGTATAGGTTACTAGGACTATTTTTACAGTGTATGTAAACTCATACATATATATATATATATATATATATATTATGCGTATAACACCTATTGGAGATCAAGACTTCCTAAAACTGTATATATTGTATTCAAATGACGTTAGTCATACGTAATTTTGTGCTGTTATTGACGACTACACACAATGTCACACTGCAGCGAATTCGATACTATATTATGTCATTATAATTGTATACGTGTAGTAAATATCAATTTAATACATTACACCTGCACACTTCATTGATCATACGCGTATTTATGTGCTGTGTTAATAGTTACACGTTTTACTAATTTGCCCCAGAGTGTGTGTGGGCTTATTTTATTAAAAAAAAAAAAAATTCGCAAATAGTGTAATAATATGTCTATACGTTGTTATTCTCCTTCAACAATATCCAAACATAAAAGTACTCGTGACGCTTGGATCAGCATTCACGGAAACGTATACGACGTTACAAATTTCATTACAGTGGTAAGTTCCGCATTGATTGTAGTGGTTCGCGCGATAGTGATTATATACTATATATAATATACAGATATAGAAATAAAAAGTATGTTTTAATTTTACAAAATTAATTGGACAATGTTTGAATACTGAATATTAATATATTTTAGCATATATATAGTTATATTTTATTTCTATAATATATACACGCATTTTCTCGCTTTATATACTGGTAACTGGTACGCACAATTTCGACAAGGTGTTAATAAATTAATATTACATTATATAAAAAAAAAATACACTTGTTTACTGTACTCATACTCGACACTCGCACACATTCCATAATAATTACAGGTAGTGTTGTGAACTTAGTGTGTTAAAAAAAACTCCGGAATATACAAAAAAAAAAAAAAATCGCACTGACAACCAGCTATTGAGATATACGTATATATACATTATATATTATAAAACTGTTGAAATGCAATAGAAAAATTGAAATATATATGTAGAATTATGTACACTATAATACGAATTAATATGATGATAAAATGTGCAGTTAAATAAATTTTAACGATATATAATCGGACCCGTAGCAAGGTCGGGAGGTACCTGCGCCCCGGGCGTAAAATCTTAAAGGACGCAAAATTTAATAAATTAAAAAAGTAATATGATAATAATATATCAGTATTTTTGATTATTTGCAACGATTTTAATTAAAAAATTAATAAACATTTTTATAAAATTAATACACTTATTAGTTCTGTGTTGAAACCAAAAGGGCGCAATTTTAATTTTACCCCGGGCGCAGTATTTATAGTTACTTCGGTCCTGGACATAATAGTAACTATATATATACCTATAGGCTATGGTACAGTTTTATTCATGTTAAAATATAAAATTTCGTTGGTAATGCTTTTAAAAATAAACTTTGGAGTAGAATAAAAAAAAACTCTCCTATAAACTATATAGCCTATATAGGTATGTAGGACGTAGGTATACCTATACTTTATTTATTCGTAACGTTATATTCAATCATACTTGTATTGTTCTCGTCAACAATCAACATAATATTATACTGTACAATCAGAGATTTTTTTAAAAAAAATATTTTTCAAACCTCATTGACCTTTGTTGTTTGCAGATAAAATATTAACATTCTAATTTTTTTTATTTACCAGTAAATTTTTATTTAATAAAAATATCTATATATATTTCTATAATATGTTAAAATAAGTTTTACAATAGATATACAAAAATATGAAAAAATTAGCTCTTGCATTAAAATACGCGCATTAAAATTTTGTACACATTTTTTATTAGTTTTACTAATCAATACGGCGAGTACCAATTATAATAAAATATATGTAAATAAATTATATATGCCCGTTGTGTATGCTTAGTGTAATTTCGTATTTTCACGTTCCAATAATAATTTGTCTATGTAAAAAATACAATTTATCAATGAAATTATGCTTATCATAACTATAATATTATATAAGTTGAACTATCAGTCAATTCATGAAGGTAAAATACTTTTAATTATTTTAAACAATTAATTTAATTTAAATAATAGCGTGCGAGCATTACGTGCTAATTATGTATTCATATAATGTACAGTATATTACTCGGTGGCGTATTTAAGCCGGGGCCCCTAATGTATGTTCAAGTTGAGTGGGCACAGGAGGATTATTACATTAAAAAAAACTCCGAACATTTTGTTTTTTTTATATAATATTTATGTTGAAACTGATTTAAATTACAAAAAAAAAATGTACAGTGGCGGCGGCGTTTATCATTTTACACAGGTCGCTAGTTTTTCAAACGGGCAGTTAGTTATAAAAATAAACTATTGTAGCTTATATACACGGTAATTGCAGCATCACTATTCTAGGATAACTGACAAGGATTATGTGGGTTTAAGTTCTATTCGTGAAAAAATGTTTAAAAAAATCAAAAGAATATTGTAGTTTAGGTACGTCGTCGTCTCCTTACATACATATTTTATATTTACATTTACTATTTTGTCTATTAATAACGTTTTAACTTGTACATTTGAGTGGAAATTTTAAAAGGAATTTATAAAAACACAACGCACTAAAGAAGAAAAATTACTCCGGCGAATGTCATTTTTTTCAATAGAAATGCTCTTGAAAATAATTTTTTAAAATAAGTATAACGTCTGTGAAATCAGCTACGCCTATACGGAAACAACTGATATTGTTAAGTAGATCAATTTTTCCGTCTATAATACTTCAAATAAAATAAAAGTGGTACTAAAATTTAAAACAAGAATGTTGTATATTTAATGTCATTTTACATTGGAATTTATCTGATACTATTAATACCTTCAAATGACATGTTTACAAATATTTACAAAAATAAATGGTAGCGTTATTTGTCGTTCCCGAATAGTAAATAATACAAAATAATAATGATATACGTGTAGTGTGTATACTAAATACAGGGTTGTAAATGAATATGAAAATAATCGTGCACGGAAATTAAATTTGGAAGAAGTACGCGAGTAATTGACAAATTCGCTCAAACGAAGAAAAGTTAATTTTTAAGTAGGTATATGTGTATATTAAACATCAAATTACAATATAACTGTTTTTATACATGTACAAGTAATAAAACAATATATATTATATAATTTTTTTTTGGCTTTTAGAATCATTATTTAATAGTTAATATTTTTATTATAATTTAATTTATGTGTTAAAGAGTGCCTTCGTCTCTTATAGGCCTTAGGGCCACCAAGTTTTACGATGCGCCTACTGATATTACTATAGTGAATTAGTAACATTATGACTACTCCATTCGATTGTTTTAATATAGACTAAAAAATGCGTATTTTAATTTATAAAACTCAATTTAATAGTATCATCTATACCAGGAGTCGGCGATCCGCGAAACAATTTTTTATGGCCCCCACACGAAGATGTTAAATTTAAAAAAATTATTTTATCAATATAAATGTATATATTTATGGTATTTTTCTAAAATTTAATCTAATCTCGCGCATTAGAAATCACATTAGTCTACAATTTTACATATTTTTTTATTTAATTTTTTCCTAAAAGCAAATTTTTCTACTAAGAAACTTGTATTTTTTTATACTCATATTTACTTATAAAATAATACTAATGTGAACTGATACCATAAATTGAATAACAATAAAATTATTAGTATTATATCATACGTAAAATTTGTTTTTTTTTATTAATATGGCCCTCGATGAAAATAATGAAAAAAAATATGGCTCACATAGTTAAAAAGGTTGCCGACCCCTGAACTACACAATATTATTATTTTAATGTAATAATATTTAATTCAGCATCCTGGAGGTGAAGAAGTTCTCGAAGAAGCAGCGGGTACAGATGCAACAGAATGTTTTGACAGTATAGGACACTCGGATGAAGCATATAAGTTGATGAACGATTTGAAAATAGGAAAATTATCGTCTAAAGATGAGGTAATTTTTTGTTTTTTTATATATATATATATATATATGTAAATGTATCATAATATCGTGTAATATGTCGTATATTATTATTAATATTCGTATATTATTGTCGGGATAAAAATAAATTCGTAGATACGATTATACGTATTCGGGGTAGGAACGTAGGGCAATAACTGCAGACTTCAGGTATCAATTGAAAAAACAAAACAAAACAGGATAATGATTTTTCGGTATTGTGCGCGATATCTGTATTCATTCATTATTCAGTTAAATTCAGTGTGATATTATTGTTTTTATTAATTTAAAAAAGCAAAAATATGATAAATTATCGCGTATTCTGAAAATCAGTTTTGGAACTTGTACATAAATCATGCACGCATCACTGCAGTAATGATGCGGATCTCGTATTATCATAATGATATAATATTATATAGACAAGGACAGTGGCGCACACAGGATTTTTTTCTCCTTTGGAGTGGGGCTATCAATGTCGCCGGAAGCTATACCTATCTATAGGTAAGACAACTGCCCTACTTTAACAAAAGGGTGATCTGTGTGGGTCATAGGTATACATTTGGTAAGTTATAACGAAATAGAAAACATTGTAATTTATTACTTATATGTAATAATAAAAAGTTATATTATAGCCTATCCTAAATTTTTATAAAATTCGTTTAGTTTCTAGACGTCGTCATATTGACATATTCGTTTGCATTCAATAGTTAGATAACATTTATGTGTCTAAGGTGGGTGGTCTCAAAATGAAATACAGGTTTGTCCTATCTTAAACTTAAGCTGGTTTTGGCGCCATTGGAAGCTATCGCCAAGTTATTCGTAGTTGCGGACTATATAATATACACAAACAATGGTTAATACAAATGCAACGCGACTTTTTAATATTTCAAGGGGATGGGGGGTAATAAACCCTTAACTTCTCTATGCGATGTGCCATTGTATAAAGAGGACGAGAATTTCATTTTAAAACTATTGTCGTTTACCTAAATATTTTCTCGCGATGCGGACGGATTGCAAATTATATTATATCTATAAAATGTTAACTGTGCACTGGTGTAATTACGGGGGGTTGGTATGAGTGTCGAATCCCTCCTTGCCTTTTTTTTTTTAGTGGGATAGAATTTTGCAACAAAATATAAGACGTGTTTTTGATCAAATCTGTACTATCAAATGACCTGAAATTGCTGCAAAATCATCTAGCACTGTTAAAAATTTGGTCATAAAAAAACGCGGGCCAAGTGAAAAACGTTTACTTGTTAGAAGAGAACGAGACTACACAGTTTTCGAGACGCTAACGAGCCTTATTAGTATTAATTAAACGTTACGTTCATTAGAATCGATTATATGCGGATTGTTTGGGTCAAAAGTAATAATCGGTCGATACTCAATGTCCAAGTAAACAGGATGAAATGTAATCTATATATATATATATATATATTAATAACTATATAATAACTTATTCTGACTGACTGATTCATCATCGCCTAGCCGGAACCGCTGAATCTATGAGTTTGAAACTTGGTCAGTAGTTTCATTTTATGACGTAGACACCCACTAAGAAAGGATTTTTTTTAATTCGTCCCCTAAAGAGGTAAAAAAGAGGTTTAAAGTTTAATATATCGATCATATATATGTATATATATATATATATATATATATATATATATATACATAAGAATGTTTGATTTTTTTTTATTCATCGAATTTTAGTATGATTATCATGAATACGGTGGCGTAATAGCATTATTTGTTATGTTCGTCGAGAAATGGGGTTCAAATTTTGATTTAAATTTTAAATTTAAATATGACACATAACAAATACGTTGCTCCTAAAAGTCAACTATGAATTCAATACTACTTTGGGTACACCGCATACCTAGGCGCAATTAGCTTACGCTTTTTAGTAAATCATTATATGTAGTACAGCATATTTTGATTAATTACAAATTTCAACCTGGCGTTTTTAAAAGAGTAACCAGAAACAACCATTTTAATAAAACAAGGTGATCTAATAAATAATAATAATAATAATAATAATAATAATAATAATAATAATAATAATAATAATAATAATAATAATAATAATAATAATAATAATAAAAAAATTCAGAAAAGTTTCTGATTAAAAAAAAATTTACAACAGAACAATCTAACCCGTACAACGCCGGGTAATTCAGCTAGTTTATTATATCAACGCATAACCGAAATCAGTCGATTGAATTCTTTATTCTTGTAAAATATTACGCATATAATATATTAAATCAGTCGATTGAATTCTTTATTCTTGTAAAATATTACGTTGAATCAAATGAATTAAATAAATGCAAAATCGGTTAGAGTGTAACTAATTGTTATATGGATAGGTAATTATAATTTATAACGTGGCAATCGTTTTTTATAAATATTATTATGTTAGTATATTTTTTATCATCATTTGTTTTTGTCATAATAATTTATGATTTATACCTATTACCATTACCTATTACCAATATTTATATACATATCGGTACTATTATATAAACTTATATTATTGGTGATATTTCGTCGGTAATTCATCATGGTTCAGCAACCAGTGTTGATTGTTAAGACCGATTGAAGAGACTCGTCACGCAAGAAAGACACAAGTAATAATTCTCCCTACAATTTTTCTAATAATATTTATAGTGTGTGATTTATATAAAGAACTGAGCAAAATAATTACCTACACGTCTTATAATAATATTTTATTACTGACGAGTAATGACGTTATTTAATTTAAAAAATGTCAATGTAATTTTATAAACTATAATTTTATGTGATATTATGAATAAGTACTGATTAAAATCGAAGTCCTTGAGGTACAATATATTTAACTACTATTATTATTACATAAATAATTATAATCAAATAAACGATTACTACAGTGATACCTAACTTTCGAGTAATCAATTTACGTACAAGCAATTCAACGGTAAAGGTGCATTTATTTATTTATAGTTCACGAGGATTGAGAATTTTTTTTTGTAAGTTTATGTATTTATATTATATATATATTTTAATAATTAAAATCAATGTTTGTTTAAATGTTTATGTTTATAAATTATAGTAATGGTTAGATTACATAATAATAACGTTTATATTTTTCCTTTAACAGGACGCCGTCACTATATTATATTTAATATATATTAAATGCGTCATTAATTTACGCTAAAAGTGGAAAAATATATGTATGAAAGTGTTAAGAAAAAATAATAAACAAAAGTAATAATTTCACAATAAATTATTTTTACATAATTTTATTAAAATTTTAAATTTTGAATTACCTATTTATACATTCATACAGTTTATTCATTGTTTCTACGAAATATTAAAAAAAAAAAAAAAATTATAAATTTGGGTGTATTATTGTTTTCCTGAATATTGAATAACTAAATATAATTATCGTGTGATTATATAACTTAAATTCACTCAAACTCCGTGTACCTAATTGCATAAAGATTTCGGTCAGTCGCCAATATATCTATCTATATTACGCGCGGTTTTTGCTAAATTCTAGGTCAAAACAAATGAGTACATGACGGGAGTTTTTAATCTACATATACACTAATTGGTATTCAAAACTAGTTTATATGTTGTTAGGAGGAACTTGTCAAAACAAGATCGTGAATTCAATTTTACAGATCATTTTCTTATCGTCTTCGTGTTTTTAATTGCATATTAAAAAAAAAAAATCTAGAATTTTATTCTCCAAAGAATCGTTAACATTAGAAATGTATTTATGTATCTATAAAAACATGTACGATTTTAATTAAAAACAACAATATTATACAAATTAAATACGGGTAAAAAACAAGTGTTTCGTGTATTATAATCTTTTAAAATCTCACTATATATGGATTGAACGTCATCATAAACACTGCGGACGCGATACTTACTTTAAAGACATTTTTTTTTTTTTTTAAATATTCCCCTCAGTTTTTCAGAATATTACAAAATCCATGAAATCCCAAAGCAGAATAAGTACAATTTACAATTTTTTAAAATGTATTTCGAGTGAATTGTTGAAATTCATAAATTATAATTATCATAAGAAAAATTGAAATGTTTATCGATTATTTATTTATTTTTGATAACAGTGTTAATATACAAATTTAATAGAAACATATTCAATTATATATATGTACAATGTACATAATAAATATATATACTTATATTGGTATTTGATATATTTCTAACATTTTTATTCGTAGACAACTGGTATATTTTTTATTATAGTTACGTGAAATGTAATTTTTCGTCGTATATAATAAACCTAGTTTTGTTCACCAGAATTGCGTGTAGAACGCGATTGTTTATTCCACCTATCGTAATTAATGTGATTTACGTACACCGCGAGTAAAATGTTAATTTTTAATTTATAATTTTTTTTTTTTTGTTTTGTATGAAATGCCTACGTATATTATTGGTTATTTTACGTTTGTTAGGAAAAACGTTAGAAATGATTTTATATTATTTAACTTTATATTATGATAATTAGTAAAAAAAAAAAAAATTCGTTTGACATCATTTTTTAACGTATCGAACTTTTTTAGTTCAGTATAATAAATGGTATTATTATACGTGTACATGATAAAAATTTCAAACACAAGTGTCCACAGTTTGTAGTATTATATTTCTGATATCTTTTGTAATTATAGTTGATATCGCATCTGTTAAAATAATTTTGTAGTTCTAAAGGTGGTGGCAAGTTACCGAAACTATCGTAATATTCTACTATGTTTCCGAATTTTTTATACGCTACCCAATGTGTGCCCGTACTATCTTCAATGTCCAAGTTTACTACAGCCGATTCTTTTCGTTTAGGACGGAGAGGCAACCTGTCTCTTGAAAATACTCCAATGAAATGAGGTATTTTTAACATGCGTGCATACTTTATAATCTCGTAATCGTACAAAGCTCTATTGGGTAACGTGGAAATTAGTTTTTTTTCGTTTTTCTGGTTTTCTTTTTTAATCCTTCTCCTCTATACGGTGTCAAATACAAACCACTACCTTTTTCAATTTTATATGATTCACCTTTTTCAATTTTATATGATTCACCTTTATACGGCAATAGATATAAACCTTTACCCAAATGGATCGGTGTGTTTCTATTAGATTGCATATCGTTGACGGTCTTGACTACATTAGCAATACCACCTGTAAGTGCGCCTAGCGCCGATAAGCCTGCGAATATCGGTATTAACGGTAGCACACCACCTTTTTTCGGTATAGGTATAATTCTAGGAGTTTTTATTTTCTTATTTTTTGGTACCGATTTTTTTG
Source organism: Slavum lentiscoides (assembly GCA_032441835.1). Taxonomy (NCBI): domain Eukaryota; kingdom Metazoa; phylum Arthropoda; class Insecta; order Hemiptera; family Aphididae; genus Slavum; species Slavum lentiscoides. The sequence continues at coordinate 2,323,404 of CM063718.1, forward strand.
CTGCAGCGACACACGTTCTTGCAAGTTTCATTAAATTTTTTTCTCCGATTTTATTTTTTATCGCATTCCTAGCTGCTTTAATAGCAAACTTCAAACCACATCCCGCTCCCATCTTGCGTTTAGCCTTCATAGCCGTAGTCACCAACCAAGAAGCTGCTTTTTCTTTTAATCCCGAATTCTTCGATTTGAATACTTCCCAAGCTCGATTTTCTAAAATCTCATCTGCTTTGTGTCTTGGTTATTTTACGTTTGTTAGGTAAAAACGTTAGAAATGATTTTATATTATTTAACTTTATATTATGATAATTAGTCGAACAAGAACAAAAACTGTCCGTTTAAAAAAAAATTCGTTTGACATCATTTTTAACGTATCGAACTTTTATATATAATCGATTATCGATCCACTAAACAAATTATCTAGTTCTTCGGTTATACCGTTACAGAATATAGAAAAAAATAAATCTAAACAAACAGATGAAAGTTTTCTTGAAAAAGAAAACACGAGTGATGATATCCAACATGAACAAAAAATAAACAACTGGTTTCAGTCTTCTGATTTAGACAAAACGTACGGTCCTAAATTAAATCACTCAAATGGAGTATCATACATTTTTACCATATTCAACAACAGCGCTGTCTAATAATGACGAAGTATGTATTTCATTACATAACTTGGAATCGTATACTCTCCCATGCGAGAGTTATATCTATATCGAAGGAAATATCGAGAAGCCCGCGGATTTAACTGAAAACGTACGTTTCATAAACAACGGTCTGGCATTTCTTTTTTCCGAAATGAAGTACGAAATAAACGGTGTTCAAATTCAAAAACTCATTAACCCGGGTATAACTTCAACATTAAAAGGTTATTGCTCGTATAATAATACTGATATTATCGTACGTTGTAATTCTGCTTGGAGTGAAGACATTGATAATTTAAACCAAGATTTTATAGAAGCAAACAAGTTCAATGGATGTATTAACCTTAAAGACTTGTTTGGATTTTGTGAGGATTATAAACGTATACTAATTAACTGTAATCAACAACTCACAATGAACAGATCGTCGTTGGACATTAACGCTATTAAATTATTTAAAACTGATAATACTATCCAAATAGATGCGGAGAAACTAAAGACGTTAAAATAAATATTTCTAAAATATTATGGAGAATGCCTATGGTCAAAGTCAGTGATAGAGAAAAAATTACACTTTTAAAAGTGATAAACAGTCATAAACCCGTCACGTGTGCATTTAGAACGTGGGAACTATGTGAATATCCAGTTTACCACAAAATACTACCCACTCGTGGAAAGTAAAGACATCAAACAAATTAGAAAAACCGCGATACGTGATAATAGGATTTCAAACTAATAGAAAAAATAGTAATAACAAACCAATGTCGTATTTCGATCATTGCAAGATTAAAAATTTTAAAGTTTATTTAAATTCCGACGTGTTTCCCTACGAAGATTTTCAATGTGATTTCACAAAGAATAAAATAGCTACATTATACAGAGCTTATGCAGAGTTTCAAAAATCATACTACGGTAATGATAATGTTACACCTTTGCTGAACAGAACCAATTTTAAAAAACACTCACCAATCATAGTTGTTGATATGAGTAGACAAAACGATAACGTTAAGACATCCACCGTGGACCTGAGAATTGAATTTGAGGCACATGAAACGTTTCCCGATGCCACATCAGCATATTGTTTAATTATACACGACCAAATTATAACTTATAACCCTTTCAACGGGGAAGTAAGAATCTTGTAAATAATAATTGTATAAATTAAAATTTTGAAATAATAAAAAAAAAACATTTTTTCGATTAATAAATAAGGTGTTTTTATTTTAATACATAATATGAAATAATATTTTGTACATTAAATTACCAATTTAAAATTGGAAAAGTATGGGGAAATGATAATAAAAGGTGGGCGGCCGTGTAAAATATATTAGGATTGGGCGACCGTGTAAAATATATATAAATATGGAGAGGGGCTACCTATGTATACGTAAAGTATAGTAGTGTGGGTTAACACATGCGTATAGTCATATTCGTTTTAAAAAAATATATTTTAATATACAATAGTAATAACGGAGGGAAGAGGAAGAGGGGGAGGGGTACACGTTTAAGTTAAGTATATCGATGGTGGTGATGGTAGGGTCAAAAAAGATAATAAAAGGTGGGCGGCCGTGTAAAATATATAGGGAGGATTGGGCGGCCGTGTTATATTATAGGGAAATGATAAGATATATTGGGCGGCCATGTAAAATATATAGGGAGGATTGGGCGGCCGTGTTATATTATATGGAAATGATAAGAGATAAGGCTAGTGGTCTTATCAGTGATAAGAATATAGCAGTGATATAATTAAGATATAATGATAGGAGATAATATCAGTGATAAGAATATAGGGGGTGATATAATGATAAGAGATAAGTGATGTTATCAATGATAAGAATATAGGGCCCTGTATTTCAAAATGATAAGATAAGAAAAAATTACTGATAAGAACATGTGATAAGAGATAAATCAATGATAAGGATGGTGATAAGAGGTGTATTCAGTGATAACGATGGTGATAAGAGATAACTACTGATAAGAATCTAGGGCTGATAAGAATCTAGGGCTGAGGATTGGGAGGATTGGGAGGATTGCCCTTGATCCAGAACCTACATTTATACTCTACTACGATAGGTGGAATAAACAATCGCGTTCTACACGCAATTCTGGTGAACAAAACTAGGTTTATTATATACGACGAAAAATTACATTTTACGTAACTATAATAAAAAATATACCAGTTGTCTACGAATAAAAAATGTTAGAAATATATCAAATACCAATATAAGTATATATATTTATTATGTACATTGTACATATATATAATTGAATATGTTTCTATTAAATTTGTATATTAACACTGTTATCAAAATAAATAAATAATCGATAAACATTTCAATTTTTCTTATGATAATTATAATTTATGAATTTCAACAATTCACTCGAAATACATTTAAAAAAATTGAAAATTGTACTTATTCTGCTTTGGGATTTCATGGATTTTGTAATATTCTGAAAACTGAGGAATATTTAAAAAAAAAATGTCTTTAAAGTAAGTATCGCGTCCGCAGTGTTTATGATGACGTTCAATCCATATATAGTGAGATTTTAAAAATTATAATACACGAAACACTTGTTTTTTACCCGTATTTAATTTGTATAATATTGTTTTTAATTAAAATCGTACATGTTTTATAGATACATAAATACATTTCTAATGTTAACGATTCTTTTGAGAATAAAATTTAGATTTTTTTTTTTAATATGCAATTAAAAACGCGAAGACGATAAGAAAATGATCTGTAAAATTGAATTAATGATCTTGTTTTGACAAGTTCACTCTAACAACATATAAACTAGTTTGAATACCAATTAGTGTATATGTAGATTAAAACTCCCCGTCATGTACTCATTTGTTTTGACCTAGAATTTAGCAAAACCGCGCGTAATATAGATAGATATATTGGCGACTGGTCCGAAATCTTTTATGCAATTAGGGTACACGGAGTTTGAGTGAATATAAGTTATATAATCATTGATAATTATATTTAGTTATTCAATATTCAGGAAAACAATAATACACCCAAATTTATAATTTTTTTTTTTAATATTTCGCAGAAACAATGAATAAACTGTATGAATGTATAAATAGGTAATTCAAAATTTAAAGTTTTAATAAAATTATGTAAAATAATTATTGTGAAATTATTACTTTTGTTTATTATTTTTTCTTAACACTTATCATAATATATATTTTTCCACTTTTAGCGTAAATTAATGACGCATCTATATATATTAAATATAATATAGTGACGGCGTCTGTTAAAGGGAAAATATTACGTAATTATAATCACGCATGTGCAAACCGAGTTGCAAAATACTCGCATTTGCACAACCGGTTCGGGTTGTAAAACAAGACCAGCGTTGTGCGGAGGGTCTTACAATCGTCATTACGACCTATATAAAACAAGATTCTAAACCTAAAATTAACTAAATAACAGTAATTTCAAATTAAAAAAAAAAATTTTTTTTTTAAATGTTTAATTTACAAAAAAGAAATTCATCAGATTATTGAGTAGGTACTTTTATTTTAGATTTTGAGCGTAGTGAGGAATCTATTGGTTTTATACAAAGCTGTGTTTTTTTTTATATCTGTATGTACCCCAAAAAAATCTACCAGAAGGAGTGCTACGGTCACAGTTTGTTTCCGGTAACAAATTGCATCTATAGTTGGTACTTTAGAGATGTCATTTTTCGATTTTCTCAAAAACGCCTAAAAATAAAACTCAACAACTACCGAAAAAAAAGTTTATTGCAAGAAATTATATTAAATTACTATTATTAATTATATGCACCATACATATACACTCTATATTATTGTATATAGTGTTAATAATAAATAATATTACACCGAAGCTCCGTTCAGACTCGTTTTATCGAATGCAATGATTTATCTTTGTTTTTAAATTTAATAGTGATAACAATACACTCTAAAGTCTTTATCCAAGTATGAAGTAATTCACGTAAGCGACATTCTCAACACCCCGTGGTCCGCGACTCTTTGCCTTTAATTATAATTCGTTAATTAACGAATTTAATTTTAATTATAAATTCCGTCGGATAAATTTATTCGAAAGATAAACCTCCGGATTTAGTGATAAGTGTTTCTCACGTGGAAAATTGTATGTAGCATTTTCTAGAGCTGGTAGACCACGCCATTCATACATTTACGCACCACAAAATAAAACTCTGAATGTGGTATATCAAGAGGTTTTGACTAAAGTCGTTTGTTATAGTGTATTACTACCATTCAGTGTTCTATTACTATTATAGGATAAGAATTAAACGTACGAATGGTCGGCACTATACGATATAATTATGACACAAATATTAACAGTATCTACGAATTTTTATGTTATTAAACATTAAAACCCTGAAGGTCGACCGTGATGACCAGTGGGGCGGTAAACTCAAAATTATAGAAACAAATAATCCAATAAAAGGTAACTCGTTGATACTATTAGGTATACACTATAAGAATCCATCCATACCCTCACAAAAAAAAAAAAAAAATTTTCATTTTATTTTTCTTAAAACCCATGGGCTGCAAGTGCAACATTTCAAATAAACGTTCGTTTTTAAGATTCTACAAACATTTTCACGGTCGTCGTCGTAATGATTAGCGCATTATAATTCGTAATGGCGCATTACTATAACATGTCCGCTACTACTACTACTACTACTACTACTACTACTACTATTACTGTCAGTAACTGGCGGTATCGGCGGTATACATAACGTGGCAATCCAGCAATAAGGCGCGGGAACCCCCAGCCAGCCATACAGGTCCACTCGCTACCGCCAATACTCGGTAATGTGGGTAATTAAAGAATAATTATTAGGTATTTGAATCGCGCGATTGGATTGCGGAAGTCAAGGGCGACGGGCGCGTCGTTCGCGGCCTGCGCGCGCATATTCCGCCGGACCCGACGTCGTGTCCTCGTCGATAATAATTATTAACCGTACGCGCATAGACACCATAATATCACAATCGTACGCGTCGTAATATTTTTTTTTTTGCATTAATTTGTCTCTTTTTGCGGCGGCGTAGTTATCGCTCGTTGGTGGGTCGAGTACACAATTACGCATATAAAAATTGGTCTTGGTATTAAAATTTATAATATTTTATTTGATTTTACGCGTAAATTATTACAGTGTCGCCAAAACAGATTTCCCTTATCATTTTCTCCGGTGATAAGCGTGCGGTGGGCGAGACACGTCTACTCGTACATGTTTTGCGATAACAGTCGTTACATTATTAATAATCGCGCGGTTTATTTTTTCATTATTATTATTATTCGTCCTTCTCGTCTCTCCCGCCCCCCCATATCGCCTGCCTTTAGTTAAAAAACCGTACCGGTCGTCGTCGAGTGTGTCTATTTCTGACTCGTGTTCATTACGCATTTGCGCGTTCGCCGTTTCCGATATTGTGTTGCCGTACGTAGTCGGCCGCCGTCTCTCAGTTCTGTAGGAGCGTTCCGTCGGTGTTCACGTCGAATTTATCTTTCCGTCGTACGTCGCGACACGGTATTCGTAATCGTATCCCGATCACGATGAGTGAAAAAGAAGTGAAAAAATACACGATGGCCCAAGTCCGGGAAAACTCGGACGCGAAAAAACCGTGGATCGTTATCAACGACTGCGTGTACGACGTTACGGAATTCCTGAACGACGTACGTTCGTCGCGGCGGCCGTCCGGCCCCGTTATCGTCGTTGATTCGCGTTGAAACATTCACTCGTGGTCTGATCTGTTTTCATTTTTTTTCACAGCACCCCGGTGGCGAGGAGGTCCTGCTGGAACAGTCCGGTAAAGACGCGACTGAAGATTTCGAAGACGTCGGACACTCGAGCGATGCCCGCGAAGTCATGGAGAAGTACAAAGTCGGAGAACTCGTAGACGTAAGCCTAATAATTTTGTATTGTTGTTACGACCCGTTTTCATCCGACCGGTTTAATCGCGTTCAAAGCTAAACGATCCGTTATTAATAATAATAATAATAATGTGAATAATGTAACAGTTACTGCGCATTCTTATTACTCGCGTAATATTGTGGTTTTATTGCATTTAAATTGAGTATTCAATTCATGATCAAACGTACCGATAAAAAATATGTACGCTCATGTACTGTTAGGTGGTTGTCGCGTGCGTAGTGTAAACGTATTGTAATTATGTAACACACGCCATACGCATATTGTCAGACGTTACGCAATGAATTGCGTTTTTTTTTTCCCCCGTTTTATGCCCGATTAATTAAACCGGTTTTTAAATTACAGGAAGACAAAAAGCAAAATAAGAAAGGTTCGAACAAATCAAAAGCTGCGTCTTCGAGTGATTCTGGAGATGATTTTAGGTTAGTAAGATGTTTATACAAATCGCGCATTTTTTTTATAATTCTTATTAGTGTATCGTGTTATGTTTTAAAGAAATATCAAATATTTTAATCGTGTTTTACATCGAGTTGTAATAGGTTGTCCCTTTGGTTTCTGTTTATTTATTTATTTTTGGTCATTATTCGTAACGCATGTGTTCAAAACGAACAATACGGTTAACATCTACTCGAGGTACCTGTTGAGTATGATTCTTACTTTATTAATGCGTCAATATGTTTTTTTTTTTTTCTTACAATTTGACAAGTTACTTTTTAAATATAAGCTTGAGGAGGGTTTTATTAACAATTATCTAATAATATATTCCCGTTTTTACATTTTCAATTATTTTTTTGATTTCAACAATTTTACTGTTTTAATTTTTTATAAATTAATCGACTTGATTTTATCCAACTTATTATTTTAATTTGTTATTAAATATAAATGATTTTTTTTTTACGTATTACTTTATTTGTTATATATTGTTAAAGGACTTCCGTCAAACCAGTAGATTAAAATTCAACTAGCTAGTTTTTTGAAGGTTACGTTAACCAGTTTGGAAGTAATAATATAACAATATTCAAAACTGAATATTAAAGACATTTTTGTCTTGGCATTAAACGTGGAAATTATTATGTAGCACTTAATAATTTTCATACTTGCTATTAACAAAAACATTTTCTTTGATACAGTTGTTACTAACCACTTGTTACGAGTTATTCAAATTATATATTTGTAATTCTTAATTTTTATTTCTTGACATTATGCGTTCAAAAATCCCGAACATATTTCAAATAAAAATTGTATGGATGTTTAATATATTTTTTTGTTTTATTATTTGTTGAAACGCGCCGATAACTTCGTAATATATATTATATAACCTAAATACTGCATATTTTTTACCATACTTTTTATTTAAAAAAAAAAAATATATGTATGTATATCTAAATTTATTTTTTATACCTTGTCTTTATAAATTCATTTCTAACTATTATAATTGCTGTATTCTTATGCCATAAACTAATTATATAAATTATATCTTGATAATTACGATGAGATAAAATATACCTATTAGGTCTTTAAAAATGTTTATTTTATTGAAATACAACTACAAATATTTATACTTTAATGCATTGCGGGACGTTATAATAAATATATTGTTGCTTTTAATAATAAATTATTTATAAGTGTATTATTTTTTAGTATTTGGAAATCATGGTTGCTGCCTTTGACATTGGGAGTTTTTGCCATCTTCATTTACCGATACTTTATTGCTTCGTAAAGGGTCAAAGTCATTTAAGTTTAACATAAAGTTATTATTGTCAGCCAAAGTTCTGGTGTATTATGTCAGTGATCAACAGTTAAACTACATTCCAATCTGTGTTAACACTGTTATTTTTAAAACAATCACAAAACAATATTTGTACAATTTAGAAAATATTAAACCTAAGTATTAAAATTAATACGATAGGCTAAATATAAATATTGTGACTAGATATAATAGAAATTAGTAATTTTTTGGAATTTAGTATTATAACAATATTATATTTGAATTTTCAAAAAAAAAAAATTAATAAATCTATAATATATAATAAATTTACGTGTTTTCAAATATTTATATTCTATATATTAACAATAATAATAAAAAAACACTTCATTTGATCAATTGTATTTTTTAATTTTTATGACAAAACTCAGTAATACTGTTTACTCAGTCGCAAAAATTTTAAATTTATTACATGTATTTGTTTATTTAATAATTGTATATGAAACTGTTCAGTACTTGTATTATAATAATTACAGTTGTTTTAAGGGTACAAATTGAAAAATTGTTGAACAATATATTTCCAACAAATTTGTATTTTGTGTTTATTTGTTTAAATGTTAAATGAGTCGATGCTAAATGCATATTACTATTGATTGTTAAATGTCGTACCATTTTTTGTAGTTAAATGTACTAGTGAAAGATAGGTTAGATTAATTTGTTTTAGAACGTAGTGTTCTAATTTTTTTAATGAGTGAATGTGTCAGGGCCTATGGTTAAAGTTCTATAATTTATATGGGTTCCCCAGAGTCTAGGCTTCGTGACATTTGTATAGAGAATGATATCTTCTGGTATACTTGTACTTAATAATTGAAATTACAGAAACAAAACGTGTAATTTTAAAAATTAAAATTTTTTTTCAATATTATACGTCTTACATTATTTATATTACCAGTAATTTGTCATTATTTAACCAAACATATTTTCGGATGTGTATTTACATGGCACATCTAATCAAGGCATAATATAATTTTACTACTTGACATTCGAAATGATAACGCAATTTTTTTAGTTAGCAGTTTTGTCTGCAAAGTGTTTTTGTTGACATATCACTTATTTATGTGTTACAGTATTACGTTTAGTGACGAGTTTTATCAGTATGACTGTTTTTGTTTTAATATCTTGTATCGTGCTTATAGTAGGTACCCGGCAGATGTAAATTCAACGTTTGTAAGTATTTCATATAAATGGTAGACTCTTCACAGCGATAATCGGAGAAGAATTCGCTTAGTATAGTGTCGAATGAGAGGTTTTGGTGTCGCGCGTGCTTGTAGGAGAAGAGGATCTACTATCACTCGTGGCTGAGTTCATCACACACATCACGTTTATTATACTATACGAGTGCCTGGTGCAGACTGTTGGGTGACAAAATTGATCTGTATACATTATATAGATCTATTTCTTTTGTTGTACAGTTGACAATGGTTAGTTGTATCTTAATAATTGCTGTGGTAAACAGTATTGTTAGATACAGTACGGATTGATATGAGAATTACACAATTTCTATACACTATAGATAATGACAGCTTTCAAGAGGGGGCCTAGGCTTAAAGCGCCATCCTCGCCCTCCCCATCCAAAAATGTAAAAAAAGAAGTACTTATATAATTTCACATAGAAATAAAATTCTGTGTTGTTACAAGCTGTTCGAATTTCGAACCTTGAAAAACGAAATTCCAACTGAATTTGTGGAGAAAATAAAATTCATTGAAGGTATAAATAAAAGAAATTATTTCAATTTTTTTGGTAGAAAACGATTTTCCCCCCAGTCCGTAGTGAAACGAGTTTACAAAGATTTAATATTACTATCGATTAGCCTAACTGTCCGAAATGGGCTACTAGGAAAATTCCATTATTACACATTGTTCTTATATCCAATATTCGTAGCATTACGATCCAAAAATATATTGTTTTTTTTTCCTAATACCCAGTGGTAAATTGCGAAATAATATACTATTACCTGTAATATGTAAATCAGTAAGGTATGAGGTAGTATTCTGTTGTTTACAATATAGTAGTTATTTATTTTATGAATTAATAATTGATTCAATTTTTAAATCTATTGATTACTTACTTTATTTGTTTTAAATATTTTAAAAATGAACTAAAAAAATCAAAACAAACTCTTTTTGAAGTTGGGTTCGATTTTTTAAAATTAAATAGTCCGGTCCGAGTTCGACTTAAAAAAATCTTAGTTACGTTACTGGACTAAAATTGTAAACCTATTTATTATTATTTATTGTTATTACTCATTTTAACGATGACATACACGTACGAGATTATATTCCTATAGTTACCGCAGCCCGTTTATAATATTATAGATCTTCCATTTGCCTAATAATTAAACGGTCTTGTAATAAGATCTTCGAAAAACTTGGCCGAAAATCGTACTCGTATACATTTTTTTTTAAATCGATAAATATTTTTAAGTCGCAGACTACGGTTAATCGGGATGTAGGTCGTCTCCGGACCGGTTCGAAATGTCGTTTAATAAATACTTTTTAGTCGTTATTACTGAATAAGTAGTGTCGTCCGATATTGTCAACGTTTTTTCCGCGGTGCAGTAACCGCGCACGCTGCGTGTATTAAACTGGTCGATTAGAAATGTTGAACAAAATTACACCTCTAGCCGTGACCGTGATTCAGCAAGTGGAATTGATATATTATTCAACAGTAGATAATGAAAATACAACATTATGCATGAATTTGGGTTCCCTAGAAAACTGATTAGACTAACCAAACTCTGTATGGAGAACACACAGTACACAGTGAGAGTAGACAACACAATGTCCACCCCCTTTACTGAGGCTTAAAACAAGGGGATGCTTTGTCTCCAATCCTATTTAATTTGGTTCTAGAAAAAGTTGTGAGAGAATTACAGTGCCTGAGAATCAGTCAAGTAATAAACAGTGACAGTGGTCTGCGTATACTCGGTTTCGCGGATGACCTGGATATTATAGGAAACTCACTTACAGAAATAGCAAATGCTTCAAGGGAATTGGAGAAAGCTGCGGAAAAAGTCGGCCTAACAAACACAAATAAGACAAAGATAATGGAACTAATAGATAGTGATATAGACCCACAACAAAGGGAAGGTCTAACTTTTGAAAAAGTAGAAGAATTCAAGTATCTAGGAGCAACTCTGAGCATAAAGAACGATTGGTCTAAAGAAATAAATATTCGCATAAACAAAGCGGAAAAAACCTTCTACGCATTACTGAAATTTCTTAACTCCAAAACGCTCTCGAGAAGATCCAAAACGAGATTGTATGTGTCAATTATAAGACCCACATTGACGTACGGATGTGAAGCCTGGACTACAACGACGACAAAGGAAAGGAGGTTAAGAACCTTCGAGAACAAGATATGGCGAAGAATATGCGGCCCTGTGTTTGACGCGAATGTGGAAAGTTGGCGAAGAAGATTCAATAGAGAGCTGCAGGAAATGATGAATCTGGCTCCAGTAACTAACTTCATCAAAGGATCCAATGGCTAGGATATATCCTAAGAAGAGAAGAAAACGACCGGGTACGGGTTGCTTTCGAGTGGAAACCTACGGGAAAACGACCAAGGGGACGTCCCAGGAAGAGGTGGATTGATGGAGTGACGGAAGACCTAAAGACAATGGGCATAGAAGATTGGCATGAAGTTGCTCAAGACAGAGAAAAGTGGCGGGATATTGTAGTGACGGCTAAAACTCTTAGAGAGTAGAATGGCCAGGAGAAGAAGAAGAAGATAATGAAAATATTATTCGTGCAAAATCCACTCATTTCGACGTTCGCACAAAAACTGTAGCCAATAATTATGCGCTCGCGGAATCATTAGTCGCGAATACGTTTGCCAGATAAACGACTGTATCATCGTTCCAGGCTCCAGCCCAAGGGCGGATACAAGGGGGGGGGCAATTAGCCCCCCCCCCGTTCACAAAAAAAGTATCATATATTTCATTTGTAATTTTTTTTTTTTTTTTGAAATAGATGATGACCTTTTTTTAGTTGATAACTAGCAAATTGCCCCCCCCCCGTTTAGGACCACTGTATCCGCCCTTGCTCCAGCCGCTTATGATTCTAGGTCGACAGTTGATGCGGACGTTCCGTTATAAATGTACACATTTTTACATTTACAAACAATCATGATTATAATTACTTCTTATATACGGGCATGAGGCAAGCAAACTAATTATTAATGACATCGTCTTTACCGCAGCAGCAGGTTAGTATAATAATATAGTGACGTTGAATTTAACAATTTTTCTGAAATTCGATGATTTCTCTAAAAGTACAACCCGGACTTGGACATATTGTGCCTATCGGTCTTATATAGTATATACATATATATATAAAAAAAAACGATCGAATAAGAAATGTTAATGATCGATAAATAACTTAAATAATCCTTCGGAAAGAAAGAAATCGTAATAAACAACAGAAGATGTATAGTAAAAATATATGATGATATAGCGCGTTGTTCTTATAAATGAAAATTTAAACACCGACTACAAAATATATCCGTACGTATTTGTCGTTGTTTGTTATGAGTGTACTTTTTTTAATTATTCCAACAATCAGGAATGTCTACTTAAAAAAAAATGCCTAAAATTGACTTTTACGCGTATATAATATAAATTCCCAACTGAAATGAATCGGTTATAAATATTGACGAAAGAATTCGATGTCTGTGAATACTTCGGTACCTATACTGTAATAACGGAAATATTGAATAAAAATCGATTACAATTTTTAATTGTCGAGTAACGGCGCACGCTGCAGTAGTGCAGGGTATGAACTATGAATGTATGTATATGTATATTAACTGTATCTGCTTTCATTGTGTATTATTGACACTTGATATTATATCGATGACTTTTCAAATACATGTAGGACACTAATCAATATATGTCATATAGGTGCAAATAGTTTTTGACATTTGGGGTGGGGGCTGAAGCTCAGGTGCATATTGACGCTTAAACATAAAAAAATTGTCCTTGCTATACTCTCGGACTATATCTACCAATATACCGTAATGTAGTGCATATATGTCATTAGTTTTTAGGGGGCTATACAACATTTAGAGGAAGCTTAGGCCCCCAGCCCCCCCCCTATTTGCGCCTATGATACATGTATTTGGTTCAACGATTTTCTTTTAACTTGTCGAATTATATAAAAAAAATTTCTATTAATATTTTTTAATATTGGAAAAAAAAAAAACAATTCTTTTTTGCCGTAACCGTAACATTTCGTTGTATTTAATTCGAAAAATTACGCATCTGGAAGCGTATGTTTAATGTGTATCCCAGGCTGGGGTACATATTAAACACGTTGAGGTCCTCCAAACTCCATCCGATCACCATCTCCTTAATGATCTATTCTTCTTTCGTAAAATAGATATATGGGTCTCGTCAACAAACAAGTAAGTGTTTCTCGTCAAACAGGTAAGAAATAAGAATCGATAACTGATAAGAACTGTTGTGATTACTGGCTACCACTGTTGTATACCATACAGTAACCATATCGGTAACTTGCTCTCTCTTCTTCATTGTCTATGGGAAGCACTGAACTCAAATGTGCGTGCAATCGAGTTCAGTGGACGGAGGTCGTTGCCGCCGCGGCGGCGTCGGCTTTGCAGGTTGTCGGCAGCGGGAATTTTTCGAGTCGCGGTCTCGCGGCCGCACTGTTTCCCGGCGTAAACAAAACAACAACAACAACAACAACACGGCCGCGAGTTAACCGTAAACTTTTCTGGCCGCCTTTTCGTCAATATTTTTTTCGGAGCCAAAACTCGATTTTATCACACTTTTCTTCGCGCTATAAACAAACGGCCGTGTCTCGCGCCCTCGTAACGCACGCACGCCGCAGCCGCCGCCGGTCGTCTCGCCATTCGTTCGCCGCCGCCACCGCCGGTCGTCTCGCCGACGACGTTCGCTGGTATTTTTTTTTAATTATTCGCGTTTCCTTCGGTTTAACGAACCATCGACGCACCACTTTTCCGTCCGATTCGAACACATCGCAATGGCCGCGAATTTCGAGACCCATGTGACCAGCAGCAGCAACGCGTGTTCGGGCCCTGCCTACGGCGAGACGTCTGCCGCTCTGAGTGAGTACGCTGCGGCGGGACAGTCGGATCACGTTAATATATGTTATAATATTGTATTTATTGTTACTACGGTTTTTTTTCTTCTTGTTACTGACAGAGAGCCCGCCGACGGCGAAGGACGAGTCGTTCGTCAAGTTGCGCGAGACGTTTGTCGTCCAAGGCAAGATCGGCGCCGGCACGTTCAGCAAGGTGTACCTGGCGTACGTTAGGGGCGACGTCCAGAAGAAGCGGTACGCCGTCAAGCACATTAAACAGACGACGCATCCGGAGAAATTACGACGCGAGGTTTTTTGTCTGCTGAAGATCGGGTCAGTACCTATAGTTATATTATAACCGCGTTGTGTTACTGTTATTCTTTCAGAACAGTCGAGTCTCTTTCCTCGTAGTATTTCTCGGTGTACATTTTGCCCTACCCTACCTGTGTCGATCACGCACACTGTCTTTTTCAAGTATAAATACGTTAAAATACGGTCTGTGACTACGTCCTACTGACCGTTCGGACACGCATCAGTTTACAGTTATTTATGATAATTAGTATTTACGTTCATATGACCCGAATACAAGTTGATTAATTATTATATTCTGTGGCGAGACTCGTATTATTATTTTCAATACCACCTACCTACTAGGACCGATATTCGTTGATGTTTTTTTTTTTTTTTTATTCACTATGTATACAGTACGAATTAATAATGCGTCACTTTTGGTTTTCCGCCTTACTCGGTTCGCCAAATGGCATAGGGAAATATGCCCTACTTACTGTTGCCCATGGTGTTGGAATCTTGAGACTCTCTGGAAAATTAGTTTGCTCTTTCTTCCGCCACGCGCTTAAAAGTCCCAAAAAAAATTTCCCTTTGTACATTTACACGTCATCGTGATGAAATGATTTGCGATTTTCACATACAGTTTTCAATTTTGCCCGTCTCATTACGTTCACAGAGTTTTATTATTTATTTTCTTTTCATGGCCTTAATCCTCTTTGCCCTTTCAGTATTCTTAATTCTAGATACGTTCTCATACACAACATGCATCATTACCCAATTCATTTTGTACGTCGGCTTCCAGATTTTGCGTTTTAATCATATATATATTGCGTTTACACCATTCTTTTTTTTTTTCTTTTATACGTATATAATGTTATCGCAATTCTTCTGTTCTGTTGAATTTTTTTTTTCTTGCAACTGTTAAGCCTAATAGCTAATAAAAAAAAAGATAACAGTAATAAAATGTATTGCTTTAAGTTTACAAATTTTATAAAATTCTCATTTTTAAAAATTTTTTTTCAGGGGACAAGATAATGTTATGGGTTTAATAACCTCATTGCGAATTGGGAGTTCTGTTTGTTTGGTAATGCCTTATATCAAACATGACCATCCATTGGTAAACATTTTTTTATTTTATTATTAATTTAAATTATACATATTTTATAAATATATGTAAAGAATAATCATTAGCAGTTAGTCTGGAATCATAGTTTGGAAAACAATATTTTATTATTAACTAATTGAATATTTGTAATTTTTCAGACCTATCTTTGTTCTATGGATGCTAATGAATTGCGTTTGTACATTAAAAATTTATTAATTGCATTACGAAGGATTCATTCATTCAATATTGTCCATAGAGATGTTAAGCCTAGTAATTTCCTATACAACCGTTCAACTTCAACGTAAGTAATTTGTTTTATAATTTTATAAGGTATTATTAATTAATTTTATTTTAAATACCTATATATATATATTTTTTTTTTGTTTAGTTTCATGCTCACTGACTTTGGACTTGCTCATCCCAGCATTAATCCCACTAGACCTAAGCAAATTAAAAGTTTGCCGGATAATAAGTCTGGTACATCTACTTCTAAACAAAGAAGTTCCAGTTGTGACCTTAATGTAAGATATCTTACAAAATATATTTAAAAAAAAAAAAGTTTATATTTAATAATCTTACCATTTTTAAATTGATTTAGACTGACCATAAACGATCGAGTTCAGTAGGACCTATACGTTTAAGTTCATGTCAAAAACGTATACTGCAAAATATAGCGGATGGCACCAATTCTGTACCTCATGGGTGTAGTTTGAGGAAAAGAACCAAACTAATGATGCCTAAAGTGCCATTATTAAAGGAAAATTCACCCATTAAAAAACAATTTGATGTTCCTAAGAATAATAATCCTAGTAATTCGAGTGCCTCAAATAGTTTATTGAATGTTAGTTTAAACTACTCAACATGGTACGTGTATTTTCTGGTTGTATTAATACTGTTTTGTTTTTGTGAATAGGAGAAAAATGGCTTTGCTGTTCCAAAAGTGCCACGTATTACATGCGACTGTGTAGGAAAATTGAAAGTGTGTAATGTTTGTGTAAAAAGGCCTGAAATGAAAGCGCCTCGAGCAGGAACTCCAGGCTTTCGAGCTCCTGAAGTTCTTTTAAAATACAAATATCAAAATACTGGTAAATAAAATTTTTCATATTGTTTTTCCCTACATTTTGTCAAAACGTAGCTATTATATTAATTCAAACTTACGCGAACATAGTTTCCGGTTAACAATATTGAGATTGAATGGTTATGTTGTAAAAATTGAATAATATATTTTGGAATATTAATAATAATATTTTTCATAATACTCGTATTATTATTAATCATCATGTTTATAAAATATGTTAATGAGACGTGGTGGTTGGTATACTTTGAATTTCAAACTTGTATAACTGTATAAACATTTCATATAACTTGGCCACAAGTGGCTGCTTATGATGTATTGTTCTCGGTATAAATTGTTAAAAGCCGGCTCGAGAAATCAAAAATCCAATTGATGTTTATTTATATTTTACCATTATTATTTATTATTGACTAAATGTCATTTAGAATGAAAACAATAACGATGTTTAACTAAATAGCATTTAGGTTGTTAATTTTTGTGATTTAATGTAATCAAAATTTAAAATACTCGGTACTTTACTTGGGTTTAGAACTGAAATATAATGTTAAATATTTGTATGTTTTAATGTTTTTAGCTCTTGATATCTGGTCAGTTGGAGTAATCATGTTGGAAGCCATGAGTCGATGTTATCCGTTTTTTAGTGCTGAAAATGATTCTACATGTTTGGCCGAAATGATAACAGTTTTTGGAGACAGGGCCATTAAAAATGTAGCAAAAATGTTAGGTTAGTATTTACAGAAAATATATACAAATTCCTTAATAATTACGATTTTCTTAAAATCATTTAATTGTATTTTAGGTCGCAATGTTATTTGTGAAGTACAAAAACCCCCACTAGATCTTAGAGCAATTTGTCGTCTTTTATGCCATCGGTCTAGTGTACAATCTTTGAATCCAGCAGCTGTTTCTTCGAGTGACGGTTTGGATACTTGTAATTTTTGTATGAAACCAATACAACTATCTGGCTGTGAAGTATTTTCGGATAGTTGCAGTTGTTATTTAAATGCTGTTGATGATTTTCCTTATCCTGCATATGATCTCTTAAAAAAACTGTTATGTTTAAATCCAGTGGCTCGAATTACTGCAGATGTTGCGTTGAAACATTCATTCTTTAAAATGGATGAGAAGAAAATCTAAACTTCTAAAAATTTTTGTTTTTATTATTTATTTATTATTTTTGTTTCTCGATTTTAATTGTTTAATTTAATAAGGTACTTAAATTTTCTTTATTGGTTAATTTAATATTGTTGTTCGTTTTGCATAGTGTGTATTTCACTTCTCCATTTAGTCCCTTGCATATTAAATTATATAAGTTAAATAATCTGTAATAATATTATTTAAAGTTGGGGGCGACAGACGATTTTGATGTTCGCTTTGGTTTTTTTTCTACGTAATTTTGTATTTTTATTAATTCAATTAAAATTTAACATAATTGTTAACTAAAAACAATTTTTCAACGAGGTATGTAATTTACTATAAAAATACATGTAATCCACCAGTTTATATGAACTTTTATTAGATGTATTTGTGTCAATATTTAGCACTAAGCATTATTGGATTTTAAGAATTTTTTAATTTAAATTGTAAACTACCTAGTCAGACTTTTATTATTATTATTATTATTATTATTATCATTATTTATGAACAAAGCTTTTGGTTTTTCTAAAAAAAAAAAAGCTTTATAGGAAAAAACCTACCTTCATTATTATACATTTGAAGTTGAAAAAAATGTTGATATTCATGAATTATTTAATTTTTAGTGAAACAAAATTTGTTGTCAGTGATTTTTTTTTTTTTAAACGTTTTTAATATTCGAAATAAAAATATAACGTGGTTAAGTTTTTAACAGAAAATGTTTTGAGGTAATGTGTACGTTTTTATAATATTTTTTATTGTATACATTTTTTGTAATTTTCAAAGTTTTTTAAAGGCTTGAAATAAAGTATCTTGATTGTCATTAGTTTTTGTTGAAATAATTTTTAAGTAGCAATTTGCCGTGTATAAGTAATCATTGATTTTTTTTTAATCATCAAAACGTGATTATTATTGTTTTTTTTACTGTATCGTTTTAATGCTTCGGACATTTGTTATTAATATTATTTATATGTGTTAATGTATCGCGCGGAACACATTCACCCGTGTGATGTGTGTCCGGTTAAAAAAATGAAATGGAACTGTTTATGTTATTATTATTTGTACGATATTATTATAGGTAGGTATACCGTCGTGTATTACATCAATTTGGATTTTTCTAGTCTTTATTACAATATAAAATCGTAGTGTAGTTACGTAATTAAGGGTGTAAAAAAAAATAAATAAAACAAAATAAAAAAATAACGAAGAGACTCGTTTTTCATCTTGTATTCTCAAACGCAATTTCGCAACTTTGAAATTGATCGAACTGATTTCTTTTTTTCACTTTTTTTTATATCGCCTTTATAAATATCGATTGCGATAATGTATTAGTGTTGTATATCGTTGTTTGTACGTGTGTAGTACAAGGTAATATTCAGTGTTCTATTGTGTGGAGGATATCGTGAACCGAGTTGAGGGTTACAATTAAAAGACTGTCCAATTTAACTGTATTTCTTATGGTATTCGAAGGTGTGGCCAAATATTTTTTATTGTGTTGTCCGTAAAAAAAAAGTACTGGCCATTGTAGTCGAGTATTTCCGACGAGTATATTGTTATAGTGATTATTATTAGTAAAACGTTTAGAACATTCTACACTTGTACCCGTTGGTCTGTACCGTATTATTTTAGAAAGTGAACTCGATTCGTTTGTAATTTTTGTTTTGTTTAAGTATACGTTTTTTTCAAGGTATAGATTGTGTAATATCGTTTAGTGTTTTAGAAAGAGTAAAAAAATAAAAGTAAAATAATAGCTTATATGAATGACCCGTGTTTGTTCGTTATTATTATTTCGTTCAATAAAGAATATAATATACCTATAGTTACCGACCACGAATGAATAATGGATTGTTATGTACGCGTCTCTTTTGAACTGTTATATTATTCATTTACCTATTAAACTTACCTGTATTTTTTGTTTTTTTTTTTTTTTTTTTTATTTTATAATTGTGTAAAAACGTCTACGTTTCCATTATACGTGTGTACAGTCGTTTTTACCGTATTTGCTCAATGTGGCAATATATTTATTAACGTTTTCTGTGTATTATTGAAATAAACGGTATCTACCAGTGAACAGTATTATATTGTCTGCAGGCGTTTTGATTTGTTCAGTTCGTTTTCATCGACGAAATGAAATTGCAGTTTAGTAAAATTTAACGACGTTTTTTTTTTTTTTTTGTGAAATTCATCGACACCGTATTGAGGCTGTACCGTCCCGTTTGCACCGTCGCGAATTCCGAGTCGGTTATGGGCGCTATACAAGTCTCAAAACTGGTATCGAAGACTCTTAACAGGAAGGACGGACATGACGATTGCGTTTGTCGTCGTCTACAGGGATTTTAAATCGTATTTAAAGCGAGGCTGAAAAACTTGTAAAACATTTGTATTGAACACTAAAAATATATATTTTAATCGCTAGAATGTTAATAATTCTAGCCTTCAAATTTTTTTTTAAATATACAATAAATTTTAATAGTAAATTAACAATTTTTTTTAAAAACATTTTTATTAAAAAAAAAAAAAAACCATACGAAGGAGGGGGGCAAAACCGTTTTTCAACAAAAATAAATTTTACAGGCATGAAAATTGAATACTGAAATTGAATCGGTTTTTATTCCCTTTTTTATGTAAATTATTATTATTATTATTATTTATAGATTTTTAACCGTCTAAAAAAAGTATTTTTCAAGTTCTAAAAAAAAAAAAAATACCACCGTACCGATTTTTCAAGAACCTTTGTTTCCACATTAGTACTTTTATTTATTTAAAATATTTTCACATGAGTTTACAACGATTGGCCACTGTTTTGACGTCATTTTCGTACTTGTCACGATTTAATTTTCGGATAATTTTATTAGTTTGTTTGGTGTAAAATTCTGAATAATAGTGAGTGTATTTTTGTGTTCACTAAATCTAAGTTCTAATTGCGAGATGAGTAAGCAGTGATGCGTAGTCCTAAAATAATTAGTGGGTATGCGCGAAATCCTAAAAATATACAAGGTGGGGCTTTGCCCCCCTTCCAATATCTTAAACACATTAATATTAAAAGTAATTCGCATATAATCAATATTTTAAAATATTGACCAATTTTTTTAAATAAATTACAATTTTAATTAAAGGCGTTCAAAATTTTATTTTCCGATTTCTTGAATAAACGTATAAGGAAAAACTATCAATAAATGGTTTATTTTCTCGTACTATTGTCCCTTGCCTCCCTCAAGTACACCGAGCACGTTATTTAACAAAACTATAATATTCATGCTGTATTGATTTACGTAGTGGCGTAGCCAGGATTATGCAATGGGGGGGTAGTATGAATGAAAAAACAGACTATAAAATATATTTTTTTGCAGTAGCCTGCAGTAGGTACTAGAATTAATGAACTACAGTATAGTATAAATTATAGTACGTTTATAAGGTAAAAACGTAAAAAAAAGCAATGGGAGAGGGGGGGTTTAAACACCCAAAACCCTCCCTGGCTACGCCACTGGATTCATAACTTTAACTTTATGCCGTACCAATAGTCCAATACTGTTCTTTGGCCGTACCTACTGTACCCTATTACAATACTACCCACCCAAGTTACTATAATATATACCCACCCTATTTTAAAGTCGGACACAAGTCCCACTTAAACAGCGTCTGCGCGCCACTGCACTCGGTGAGGTGACCCAATGACGAAAGTTCTGAAATTTTTCTTCTATCATTAAAACTTAAGTTTTTATATTTTTATTCATAGAATTTTGATACGAATAAATGTAAAAATAAATTATACCACGATATTTCCTGCAAATTTCTCATACGAATCCCATATGTCACATCACTTTTGTTCATTATTTCTGCCCGATTTTGACGTCATGACGACTTGGGGCGTTACGAGCGTCTCGCGGTCGTCAAAATCGGGCAGAAATGAGCAAAAATGATGTGACATATCGATTCGTATGAGAATTTTGCGGGAAATATCACGGTTTATTTGTTTTTACATTTATATTAAAATTCTACGAACAAAAAAAGTCAAAACTCGGGTTTTAACGATAGGAGAAAACTTTCGTTATTGGGTCACCCCGCACCGAGTGTGTGTACGAATTTACGGTACTGAGTTCAGAAACACCCTGTATAGTGTGCACGAAAACCACTTGGACCTCAAACTCTCCCTTGTACCTACGATATTACTATATATTATACACTCTTACGTACACGTCGCAGCTTAACTTTCAAATTTTCTCAGACATTTCGGAGGGGGTTATTCAAACCCCGAAACCCCTACCTGCGTTCGCCTCTGACGTCTATATATAGTTACGCTTATTGATTATTATTGTTATTGTGTCTATAACATAATATGCATATTACAGATCAGCGTTTTCTTTATTAAACTGGTTCGGCGCGTTTCCCGTCGCGTACGATCGGAACGAAAAGCGTTTCTCGACGTCCAGGCTCGGTTTGTCGGTCTCTGTCGCGCACATCGCCATCGTCGCACTGGAAACGTACAAGCGCGTGACCGCGTTGGTTTTCGGCATCGCGAAACGCAAGTCCGCCGTCGCGGCCATCGTGTCCGGCGCCAACGGGTTCGGGTCGATGTTCCTGTTGTCCAGACGGGTCGCGTTCGTCGGCGACACGGTCCGGTGTTACAACGGGCTGTCCGGCGATTGGCCGGCGGACCGGGCGGTGCGGAAGTCGTCCGCGTTGATCCTCTACGCTAGTGCCGCGGCCGTGTCCATCGAATTTCTCGGCGACAACTTCGTGAGGTGAGCGCGGTGTCCCGCCATACTGCGGCGCAGTGCAACGGGTGTATAGGGGAACAGTGGCGCAGGGGAACCGTTTTTCATTTGGGGGGTGGGTGGGTGGGTGGAGGAAGGCAAACATTTAATGTTTATCTATACATATTTTTTTTTTAGTTTGTTGCGCATAAAAACTATCACCTGCAACGTGTTTAAATATATAAATGCGTAATAATTGTATAAAATGTCTTCTTATAGAAAGTGTGAAACCAGTTAAACACAAAAATATAACGGGCGCGTTATTATGTATTTTTTTCTTTATTATATATAGGACATCACATAGGTACTATCGTCATATAATATGTAAACGAAAATTTGTATACTCGATGACTGACGCGTGTACGAGTAATAACTAATCTCGATGGTACCTATATATACGTCTTTGGAACGATATAATATATTATTGTTAATCAAGTATACATTTATTTAATCCCTTAAAGGAATAAATTATATTTAATATAATAGTCATATTATCTTTTTAAAACGGCATAAAAGAAAAATTAAGTATAAAATAAAAATGTGTGAAAACACCGTTAAAACAAAAAACTTTTTTAAAAACAATGGCTCAAAGCCTTGATAAAAAAAAAATAGTGTGAAAATTTCAATAAAAATAATTACTAGAAACTAAAGTTAAAAATTATATTAGGTACCTGTACAAAGTCAGGGTAATACGTTATTATTATTTATACAAGAAAAACGTTATAGAACAAGTAAAAACATTCAAATTAATTTTATCCGAGGGGCAAAAGTATTAACTTTTACATAATTATATCTGGGGGGCAAATGCCCCTCTGCCTCCTTCTCCGACTACGCCATTGGCGAGGAGGATATGGGTAGATGCCACCACCCCACTTGTTTTTCGAATTTTGTTTTTGTTTTCAATGCTTTATCTGTTGGTCTCGAAGAGTAGGTATGAGTGGGGTGGGGTGGAAACCCCTTACACCCTCCCGTATCTACGCCACTGAAAACACTACACGTATATTATGTACGTATAGGTAGCGCTCTGCTACAAACGTGTGTTTGGATGTCATCGTTATTTCTGTAACGGTTGCAAATTTCGCGTTGCAGATGGATGAGAAACAAGTCGATGGAATTGGACCAGCTGACCTCTTACGCGTCTTTGGGCTTCGAAATGCAGCTGGTGTATACGTTCCAGACAGTCGGCCGGCTGTACGGCGATCTGAACGAGTACGTCGGGTCCGACTACGCTGGCGGTATTATAGCCGACAATGATTTGGAACGGATACGTTGGGCTCGAAAACGGAATCTGGTGTTGTACGAGTTTTGCAAAAAGTTCAACTCGCACTACTGCGTGGATTTGATCGTGCACCTGTCGTGTTACCAGCTGAACGTATTGTTTGTGCTGTTCGAATTCGCGAAGAGGCTGATGTTTGTTGACGTAGCGACGGAAAAGTAAATCGTATTCAATTCCTTGTCGGGTTTAATTTTGTCTACACGTTTTAACACTTATTTCGTTCAGTGGTAACGAGTTCAGTAAAAAGAGGTGGTCCGTTTCTAATCAAGACCGACCCACCTTTCCACCTACCTTAACAGAACTCTACATTGTAGACATTTTTCTAAGATTCACAATACGTACTCGAAGCTAACATATAATACGTTGTTCTTCTATTACTAATACTCGATCATTTCCACTACGAATAAAATAATTTAAATTCTGACGTATTTCTTACTTAATTATCTTATACTTTTTGTTGGTTCTTTTGCATACATAATGAAATAGTACCGAACAAGACTTACCACCAAGCACCCACCCACCATAAAAGTATGTACTCGGCGACAATGATTTCGTTCGGCTTCTACATAGAGTTAAAAATATTTTCAAATATAATTCGGTATTTTATTTAAAAAATGTTGGATTTTTCAGACCGACCTTCCGTCCATGGTCCGGGTGTTATTATAGTGCAGCAATATTTTTGATGGGAGTACGAAGAGGTGTACAAATTTAATTAAAATCGATAAAGTAATAGTACAAAAAAATGAAAATAAATAAATAAATAAAAAACGAAGGAATATATATAAATCAGGAACTTCGAATGCGTACAAGCCGTGATATTTCTCACGCAACTATTTTATTTTAATGGCTAAACAAGATAAAACCGAGTAAAACGTATACGCGCTAACCGATAGTGTCACAAGAGATACCAGCACCAATAACAAAATGTGGGAAAACATTTCGGCTTCACTTAACAGTTAGCATACACCCAGTGGTCAATCCGGATCAATAAAACTATGGTTCAAAAAAGTGTCATATAGTAGTACATAATATATAAGAGAGGATTGGGATACTTCTTTTTTTAGCCCGGAAAAAAGGAAAAATGAAATCGTCGTCGGTACCGTAGGCGCAATTTGGATTAAATTTATGGGAGTGCTAGATTTCAAAATAAGTAAAAATTCGACGATGCAATTACAAAATTGGGGGTGCTAATATGAAATTTTGGGGTGCTAAGCACCCCCAATCACTCCCCAAATTGCGCCTATGGTCGGTACCCTTTATTCGCATGACTGCAGGACGAGTTATTATTTTTAAAAATTTTAAACTGTATTTCAAGTTAAATTAATTAAAAAAAAGTTGCACGGAAAATGTGTGGTATTGGTAAATTATATGTTAGGTACTGTGCCAGTCTGTATTTCAGAAAGACTTTCGGAGGAGGTGTGGCGGCACTTGTTCTCTTGCCCCAAGACGTAGCACACAAGCTTCTTCTGGCCGGAAGACTGAGAGTTGGTCTAGTATATGCTAGGGTCAGAGAGAGCACCCGCAGCAATAGGTGCCCCAGGTGCCTGGCCCTCGGGCATTCACGAGCAAATTGCACTGGTGAAGACAGGACAGACAAATGTAGGCGATGTGGGATGCAGGGACACTTTGTCGCATCGTGTGAGGCTACGAAACAGGAGGCCGAGGTCTTCAGGAACATCTTAAGGCACCAGTCAAGCCCAACAAACGCAGTGACACCCAGTAGTGAGGAGGGAATAACAATCCTCACACCTACGGTCAACGTAGAAGCAAAACAGATGGCGGAAGGAGCGTCTCAGCAATGATACGGTTCCTGCAAATCAATCTTGGATGTAAGGGTGCTGCGCAGGACTTGATGCAAAAAACGGCGCTGGACCTAAAAACGGATGTTGTAATAGTCAGTGAACTCAACCGGAGCAAGAGCGAAGAAGAAGGATGGTACTGTGATCGTGACAATAAAGCGGCGATTGTGGTACTCAGCGACTTTGCCATAGACAGGATTGGACAGCCCGAAAAGTGCTACAGGTGGATTGAGATCAAAGGCATAAGAATATATAGCTGCTACTGGCCACCTAGTTTAAGCTGGACGGAATACACGGACGTTGTACGAAGCATAGAAGACAGCATAAGAGAAGCCTCAGTACCAGTGATCGTCGCTGGTGACTTCAACGCGAAATCACCGGACTGGTGCAGCCCGGTAGAAGACTACCGCGGTGAGCTACTGTCAGAAACAATGGCGTCGCTACGCATATCGGCCTGCAATCATGGAGATACTGCAACATTTGTAAGAGACGCATCGAGGACATTCATTGACATAACTTTCACTTCGGATGATATGATAAACAAAGTGTTAGACTGGAAGGTTTTAAAAATCGACACCTTGAGTCTACATAGGTACATAACTTTCAGCTTACACCTTAACAACGAAAACAGCAGGCAAGCATGTCATAGGGTAGGTTGGTCAATCAACAAGCTAGATAGAACAAAGTTCATTAACTCACTAAAGGAAAGTTCGAGCACATGGACACCGAATTTGTCACCCAAGGCCCACGTGGAACTAGTGTCTAAATGGCTTCGAGACGCATGTAATTATGCAATGCCAAAACTCAGCCAGCGCAACAAAAGAAACCCGATGTCATGGTGGAGTAAGGAACTTGACGAGTTAAGAAAGAAAGCTTGCGCCTGCAGAAGAGTGTACCAGAGAATCAGGAAAAGACAAGACGGTACTGACTTCGTTGAAGAAGCGCGCGCGATGAGGGAATCTCGGAAGGCTTTTGTAATCGGAATAAAGGAAGCGAAGAAAAGGGAATGGAACGACCTCATCGAAACGCTGGACAAGGATCCGTGGGGGATTCCTTATAAGGCGGTGATGAAGAAACTCACTCGGAGGAGAGCTATCCCAGGAATAGGCCAACCAGGTAGATTGGAAAATATAGTCGAAGCATTATTCCCTCAGCACCCGTTAAGGGACGAAAACTTACCAACGGATGAGGTACATGACGATCCAGGTTTCAGCATGGACGAGTTGATGCAGGCAGTCAAAACCCTTCCCAACGGCAAATCACCTGGCCCTGATGGAATTAGGAACGAAATCCTGAAGATAGCGGTCAAGGAACTGGGGAGGGTTTTCCTGACTATGTACAATAAATGCTGGGTGAACGGGTTGTTCCCTAAAGACTGGAAGACAGCGGATCTAGTGTTGCTCGTTAAACCGGGAAAACCACTGGAGCAACCATCAGCATATAGGCCATTGTGTATGCTATCCACCGTTGGCAAGCTCTTTGAGAAATTAATCTCTGGGAGAATCCGGTCTCACCTGGAAGGTACAGGCGGACTTGCCGAAAACCAACACGGTTTCAGGAGGGGACACTCAACTCTCAACGCAATGGAGAGAATCAAGCAAATCACCTACACAGCTGGAGATAAAGGCATCACAGGGATGGTCACAATAGACGTTAAAATGCGTTCAACTCTGCCCCTGGAGCAAAATATTAGAGGCAGTCGGGAGCAAGTCCTTCTCTCCTGCATTGTCCTGCGTATTGAAATCGTACCTTCATGACAGAGAAATACGGGTCTGGGCACATAATTCCATTGCGTTTACCCTAAAGATCAGTAGCGGCGTTCCACAAGGCTCGATACTGGGACCCGACCTCTGGAACATACTATACGACGATGTGCTGAGAATGACACTCCCACCAGAAGTAGAGCTACTGGCATATGCGGACGACCTGGCAATAATCGCATCTGGAATAGACAACATCGACGTACAGACGAAGCTGAGTCTTGCAGCGAAAGAGGTAAATGCGTGGATGTCGTGTCACGGTTTACAGGTAGCTGTCGAAAAGACCGAAATGATCGCGTTGACCAAAAAAAGGAAAAGGAACGAGTTAGAGATAGTCATAGGAGAGTCGACATTGATAACGGGCGCAAACCTAAAGTACTTGGGAGTACAACTAGATGGAAAGATGAATTTTAATCAACACTCCATCGACATAACGGCTAAGGCGGCAGCGACGGTTCAAGCGCTAAAAATAATCATGCCAAACGTCAGAGGGCCGAAGGAAGCAAAACGCCGACTCCTTGCCTCGGTAGTTAGCTCCCAACTACTCTATGGCGCTCCCTTTTGGATTAGCACAATAAACCAGAGGGCAATAAACCGAATGGCGGCAGTATATAGGAGAGCTATGCTGCGGGTGGGTAGTTGCTACCGCACAGTCTCCTACGCTGCGAGTTCAGTAGTGGCAAACATGGCACCATTCAAATTACTAGCACAAGAACGGGCTGCAATGTATCACGGCACCAATAGAACAGAAGCAAGAGCCATCCTTCTAGACAGGTGGCAAGAAGAATGGGAACAGTCAAAGAACGGGAGATGGACGCACAAACTGATCCCCAACATCAATATAAGATAATATGGTTTGTTCTGAACCCACAGCAACAGCATCCCACAGTTGTCGCCATGCTGTGGTACCCGCTTCACCCGCACTTCACTCGTGTATCACCGGAACCGCGATAATTTTTTTCGTACCCCTTTACTCTCCACCGCATTTGTTCACTGTGTCAAAGTTATCATATCTGATGTACTACCGCAGTCCTTCTCCTCCCCTTATATACTTGTTCATATATATATATATTAATTATACATTAATACGGGTACTACTAATTACTACGGGCCCGTAGTCAGAATTTTCTTATGGGAGGGGGAAGGGGTTTAAAATTAAAAATTATCTGTTTTAAAACAGATTAAATAAAGTTTTCACTCCACGATAAAAAATAGTATCATTAACTAAATTTATTATTTTTGCAGTTATTTCAAATAAAATACATAATACAATGTATGTATAAAAATTAGAAAAAAATAAAGAGTCCTTGATTTTTCTGAGTAGTATTGAAAAGCTAATGGGAGGGGAGGTAGTAACCTTAAACCCCCCTTTTGGCTACGCCCCTGGAAACACACTGTTGAAACGATAGATGTGTCTACGTATTTCAACGGTTTTCAGATTTTTCTTAGAGGTATACTATACTCTCTTAGAGGTAATTTTTATTTTTTATTTTTGATATTTTTGTATTTTAGAAATTTAATGATACGCGAAAGAATAAAAGTGGATTTTTCTCCCTTAAAACGCTGAAAATATACATTTTTGACGCTTGTTTTTTTATGGGATAGGAGTGTAGGATGTGGGGGCAATATTTTTTTGATCCTCCCTACACGAAAATACACCGAAACTAATTCAGTCGTATAATACTATATTGCTGTTGACGCTTCCTTTAAATCAGTCCCAGTTCTAGCCTATGCTTAGATATTTTCAGATAACTTTATTTTTACGTTAAATTACGAGGAGTAAATCATTATGGTATGGAATGTTAAGAGTTTAGAAAAACGTGCAGATGTATCAATAATGTATTTTGTAATTTGAATTATTTATTATATTTTAAAATAAAAGATTGCGTTTTAATTATTTATTTATTTTTACAGCTTTATAGAATTGAATATTATTATCAGCTTAATACGTATAACAAGATTATTTGTTGTTTTCATTTACCTAATTGAGTCGAGTTCTTATTTACATCGCAAGGTATTTAATGTTTTCAGTTTATATTATTAAGTAGTACAACAAATATACGACTGATCTCGATTACATTAATCTTGTTATTTTCATTTGTAGAGTGTTTCTACATTTTATTGCATTTTACGCAGCAGAGTGAATTATCTAAGGCATCAAACCAAAGAGCAGGTAATTCAATTTAACAACAATTTTACGAAACGAGTTATGATTTAGCGAAAGAATATGTATCGTATTAATATATTATAATAGCACTGAAACGTCCATGATAAGTATTATTTATATACGAGTATATTCGTATATTGAAAATCATATCAGCTATAGACGTTTACTTGAAATACAAGTTTATATATTTCATAGTTTTAGGCTTATAGAACACTAAGCATTTCAGTTTATTAAAACTCATTTAATTTAGAATATATAATAAAATATAACTATATATACTATTATTTTACTATTATTGTTTTTAAAATTCAAATTAATGAATCACTACGGTGTTTTTACATAAATGATTAATTAACGGAGTAGAATTAATTATTTTATTTTTTATGATTTTCTATTGGTGTCAAATGATTTGCTAAGTGTACACGTGTATAGTTACTATTACGTGCCTAATCATTTTTCATGACAAAACATTTTTATTTATAATATGTTAAAAACGTATTTGCATTTTTATATTTATATACAAAAACAGCTTTTAGTTACTCAGTTCGGTGCAGACTAGCCGAATTGTTTTATTATTTTACATTTTAAAGAAATGATAGGATTTTAATCGCGGTTAAATATACGATATTATTCCATCGTATAGATGTTATTTTCAGGACTTTAAAAAAAATTTTGATGTGTTCATACAATTTACAAAAATTACGGCTGAAGATCTGTGAGATATTTAAAATATTGTTTTAAACGTGGGTTCAATGTTTTCGAATTGAAATACTTATTCTTAATCTAAAAATAGCATATGATTTATAAAAAAAAACACTAAATTTGAGAAAATTTAAACTGGTATATTTATTTGAAAACATTATTAGTTATTTTAGATTTTTTTTTTTTGTTGAGCGAAAGTGTGTAATATGTGTATACTCGTATGTACTGATATTGGGATTTACATAATATGTGAGATGTGTAATTTTTTCGTAAACTGTATACTTTGAACAGTGTGTACGCTAAACAAATTTCATACATGGATTTATTAATTTATTTATTAGGAATCGAAAATAAAAAAAATGTTCTCTTAAAGTGGTATTTTATTGTTTTCTGCGTAATTTTAAAATGCACATGAAATACCACTCAAGAAAACATTTAATAATACACGTTAAACATACTAAACATTTAATAAATAATATGTTGATGAAAAATTGATAATAAGTCGATTTTTATATTCGGTACAATAAAATAAAATAATTTTTTTACTTTTATGTGATGAAAATATTTTGAAAAATACACGATTTATTTTGTATAATAGTAAAATACATACTTATTGTGACCATTTATAATTTCTAGACATATTCGGAGATAGAATCACGGAGACATAAACCATTTATTGATAGTTTTTCCTTATGCATTTATTCAAGAAATCGAAAAATAAGATTTTAAACGCCTCTAATTAAAATTGTAATTTGTTAAACAAATTTATTGAATATTTTGTTTTTAATTATTAGCGAGTAAATGCGAATTACTCTTAATATTAATATGTTTAAGATATTGGAAAAAGGAGTGGGGGCGAAAACACACCTTATAGATATTTTAGGATTTCGCGCCTATCCATAAATTATTTTAGGACTACATCGCTGCTCTTGGGTTCACAATATAATAATACAATGGATTTAGAAATATATTGATTATAGACATATTATTACATTAATAATATGAATGTCATTCTTTATGAACAACGATTAATGTAATTTAAATAATAATTCTATTTCAGATTTGTTTATTTTTGAATGAGCTGAATGCTACCGAAGTAAATATTACGGCCAATTATTGTTACGATGTTAATTATAAGTTTTTGTATTCGGTAAGTGGTAGAATTACGTTTTTATTACATAATTACGTTTTTATTTATTAGCTAAATTAAAATCGTATAGTTTTAAGTTTGTTACAAATTTAATATTTTAGGTTTAAAATTGATATTTGATAATGAAATAATTGTTATAAAATTGATTTATTTTTCACGATTTATTACGTATTTGTATGAATAATACTAACAATAATATTATTCTCAAGGTTGGGATAATTTATTATAGTTATTTTTAAAATTTTAATTAATTGAATTTCCGTTGACAACTGGAAATAAAGTTCAGTTAAATGCTAAAACGGAATATCGTATACATTAAATTTTACGCTCGTGTAATTATTATAGTAAGGATAAGATAATGGGTAACATTTGCATTTTTATATTTTTAAGTTTTAATCATATAGTGGGCTCAAAATAAAAAAGAACAATGTTTTTGGAATCAGCACCGGCTGAAGGTTTTGCGGGGCACGGAGCAGATCTTTTCGCGGGGCCTCAGAAATTTTTTTTGTGAATGAAAAAAGAAAGAAGAAAAAAAAAGAAAAACAATTTCAAATACAACAATTTTCATTTAGGCCTGTAGCTCACTAGGCAACCAATCCTACAGATGACGGCTTATTGGAGTCTGCACATTAGGCAGCCAAGAATTCCTGGCTGCGACAGCCATTATAACGTGTACGATTGCACTGCAGCCAATCGGCTGCGCGCAGCCAGAGCGAGACAAGGTAAATGTATGTGGCTACCGTCAGTCTCCGCACACTAGTCGAAGCAGCCACACATATTATGCGTTCTTCACGTCTCGCCAGTGGCGTAGCCAGGATTTTTATTTGGGGGGAGGGCTGAGGCTGATAATTAATTAATTAATATGTTAATAATTAATATGTATAGACGGTACCTACTAAAAAATTAATTATTTATTCATTTCGGGGGGATGGGGGGCTACAGCCCCATCAGCTCCCCTGGCTACGCCACTGCGTCTCGCTCGACTAGACTGACGATTCGATAACGGTCGATTGGCTGCTTAATATTTTGGCTGCCCAGTGGGCTATAGGCCTTATTGTTGGCTATTGCAACTTGCGACTTGCGACTCGTGAATTCGTCGTTCAAAGAGTAATTCCAAAGAGTATAATATTTTTAATTACCACCAAAATTATCATACGGCCTTTATAAACACTTTATAGGTACATGGTATTTTATTAAATACAAATATATCCACATTATAGTAAGAGTGTATGATAGGTAATTGGGATTCTCATTTCCAAATAATTTAATGATCAGTTGTGTTATAATAATTTATATATCGCGAACGCATAAGTAAATAGTATCATTAAATCACGCGTGAATATGGGTATTATTATTACTATTATTGAGTAACAATTTTAAATAAATATTAATATGTTATCAAATAATCAATTGCCACAATAATTCATTCATTCGTAAATTTTCCCCCTAAAACTCGACAAAACTCGGCAAATAAGCAAGAGAAATAAGGTCTCCACTTTTAAGCGGGGCCTTAATACATTTTTAAACAGCTTGGCCCGGGGCAACTGCCCCTCTCACGTCGTCACTGTTTAGAATATTAATATATTGTCGAATAGTATGGTAGAATATATACACATATACATATATATATATATATATATATATATAAAATATACTCGTACAAATGACGCATAATAAGTTATTTACTAAGTTATATACTCCTAAGTCAATATTGGGAACTGGTAAGTGACAAACATATTCGTCAATGAGCCCAGCTTTGGATTAATTCCTAAAATGAGTTGACGTGCAATCACATTATTATTATTCTATTCTTAATGTTTAAATAGGTTTTACACTTGTAATTTTATTAATTAACAGTTTCCCTCTATGTATGTAGGTAATATATTAATGATTAAAAATTATTTGAGAATATTTATATGTAATATTAATGTTGGAAAACATTTTTTTTTGTTTAATTGAAACACTATAATATATTTGAATTATTTTTTGTTATGCTTACAGATATCTGGTTCGATTGTTGCCTATCTTATACTTGTAGTATCTTTTTTGTATGACCGATTCTAGAGAACTAATAAAGTTTTAGTAAATAATTCATAACTAATAAAGTCGTTATTAAATCGGGTATTATAAAACGTAGTATATTTATTTATTCTTTTTGTTTGCAGGTTCATCATCACGATCAATATTAAGACATTATATTCTTATGAAGTGTGTGTGTGTGTATATATATATATATATATATATATTTTATGATTTGAAAATAAACACAGTAAATATTAATTTGGCATATGTGAGTATTGAATTGTTTATACATGATCCAATATAATGTACAATATTCAATGTAATGATATTTGATACTATTTAGAGATATTATTGTTTTTAGCCTTATTAACTTATATCGTATAATTGTTAAACTTTTTAATTACCCGGAGCAATTATTATTGAAACGAGTAGTCGATAACATTTACCATATGGTATATATATATATATATATATATATATATATATACATTATCATATATGCTAATCTAACTAGTATATGTGTAATGTGTGGTTTTCGTTCCACTCTTATGATTCTTTCGATTTTTACAACACTTAAATAGCCAACATGGGATGTATTAATTTAATTTTTGGTTACAGATAGTTCATTATTAATAACGTTAATCGTTATTCTACGCGATGTTTGTGTAATAAGTATATAAATTATAAAGTCATAATGTTACTCATCATAATTCGGTTGATATTATTAATTCATTTTATTATAATAGTTATAATTAAATGCCAGCAAAAGTATTTCAATAATATTGCTATTCATATAAACGCGTGCGGCTCATCGGTCTATACGAAACTATATTTTTTCGTTTCTTTTGTTAAATCGATTTTTGCTTATAGTTTTCGTTTATGAGACTGTTAATTTGTTTAAATTTCATTTTACGTTTTTCCCATTCCAGCGTTCCTACTGAACAGCGACGTTAACTTTATGTGCTTATTAGGTGACTGTATATGTATGTGTAATAATTAATAAAGTTTGTATATCGTAGAGTGAGAGCGTTGCATATAAAGCTGGGCAGGTTAGTAACAATTTCAGTTGAATTTAATCAAAAATCAATAAAATTAGATTGGAGGTTGTTTTATTGAAATTTCTAATTTAATTAAGTTAGAAATTAGTTGGAAAGAATAATAATTTAAATTAGAAATAACAGTTAAAAATTACATTTTTTTTCCAGTATAAAATGTAAATCTAAAAAAAACAAGTTTTAAATTGATAATATTATTTAGCAAAATTATATAAAAAAAAAAAAAAAAAAACAATGTAAAAGTAATTAGTTCATTTTTAACGTATTATTAAATAAAACAATTGTATTTTCTGATCAATTCAACATGTTAAGTTAAAAAGTTGTTGAGAATTGAAATCAACTGGTTATATTATAGAATTACTATGTACAACTATGCTTAGATTTAACTTTATAATTAGAGTATAGCTTAGGCTTTACTCATAGATTATTACATAATTGCGTATGGACTAAGATGGAGAAGATCTAACCAAATTCCTATTTTGCCGTGGAACGCACATATTCGTAGCCGCTTATTATAACGTACGGTTATATTTTTATTTAGTTTTAAGTTTTTAAAACATACGACCGTGTTACCTAATTAAGTAGAACTTCGCGTTTGTGAAGTCGGTAGTTTAGAATTTTTTTTTTTGTTCAAAATATATATTTGTTCATCACCGTATGCAGGATTAAGTATAGGAACTTATTACGAATTAAGATCAAATGTAGGGTCATTTCTTGTTAATTAATTTTTAATCAGAATATTACTACAGGATTATATTATAATATGTTCTTATAGATTTATTGGTTTATCTAACGAATGTAATTGAGATTTACCTTTATAGTATAGATAGATAATATTTATAATAATGTATATTCCTAATAATCATCACATATTATATCTATAGCAATATCATATTATATGTGGGTTTTAGCGTCGGTAAACAAAAGTACCATTGCTTTACTGAGTCTATAAAATATGACTTACGAAGACCTATTGTATAAAATGGGCAATTTCGGGAGATATCAGAAAAGAATATATTTCTTTCTGTGTTTGCCCGCAATATTTTGCGCTCTGCATAGACTTGGCGGCGTTTTTATCCTGGCCAAAGTTGATCACAGGTAAATTTCAGAGATATTATTGTATGTATTTATATTTTAAAGCGATTTCAATGATGGTAATCGTGATTTTTTTTTATATAATATACATAATAATACAATATATAGGGAGTCAAAATGGGTTAACATTTTTCAGGTTTCGGGTTTAAAACCCTTCCTCCGCCCCTTCCTCGGTAAAAATATCCTAGTACATGATTACCAGGGGTAAAATTAATCTAGGATATTTTTGAACTCCTGAGGGGTGTAAAAATATACTAGGATAACTTAAGACGTAATAATATTAGTCCGATATCGAAAATAGTTCCGTTACGAAACATTTCACTCTATCTGTGTTTAATTATAAAATAAATAAATAATATTTAGTCCAATTCGTTGCCTGATGGCTGACACGCTGCTTTAGCATATAATTAAATTGCTTTGTTGTTAGTTCAAATTATCTATATTTTAAATACATAAAAATTAATATTATTATAATAAAAGTTATGTAAATTCAAATACGATAACATAATAGTCATCTTCACTTTCACAAATCTTAAAAAAATTTGTTTTAATGGTGCATGACACATTTATGCGTAATTTGTCACATTTGTCTATGTTTTAGTTAGGTTAGTGGAGTCAGTACTCGATTCTGAGAGGTATATACACTTGCGGGTAGTTGACATTTTAAATTGTCCTTTTTCCCCTTGAAGTTTGGTCAAAACCGCAACTGGCGGTAAAGTTATCCTAATATATTATTACTGGCGTTCCTTATTTTCTACGTTAATTTAATCCCACAATTTAGGTAAAATTATTCTAAATTTACTTTACCCCCGATAATCTTGAACTAGGTTAATTTCACCCACAGTACAAATATTCTAGGATATTTTTACCGCGGAATTAATATTATCCTGGGGGTAAAAACCGCCCGTTACACCGGGTTCAAATCCGCGTTTTGACTCCCTGATATTATAATGTGATCATTGTTTATTATCTTCTTATACGTACCTATATAGATGTAAATTACCGGGTGAACTGGCGAACGCGTCTTACGATTTACCACCCCACATCATGAACATGTCATATCCATTCGATTATAACACGGGAAGTTGGTCTCGTTGTGAAATGTACGTCACGAATTCCGTGGGTTTGTCGTCCACGAGACTAAAAAGCTTGGAGACTAAATACTGTGATCAGTGGGTGTACGACAAGTCCGTGTTTCAAAACAATGTGGTCATGGAGGTAATACCAGAGAGATGATAATAATCTATTTAGAGTTAGCGGTGCTTTTTTTTTTTGTTCTTAAAAATATTTGTAATCGTTTACATGCATGCAGTTTGATTTGGTATGCGACAAAACTTGGTACATAGGCACGGCGGACTCAATTCTGATGGTCGGCGTCATGTTGGGGTCGATAGTATTTGGATATTTGGCAGATAAGTGAGTTGTCTATGAATTTATTATAACGATGTGTAAAAACAATACTAAACGACATTTAATCTATACACGATTCTTCTTTAGAAATTGGCCAAAGAGAAAGAAAAACAAAAAAAAATTACGAGTATACAGTCCAAAACGTGACTGCAGTTTGTCGACCAATAAAGATTAATTCTTTTATATTAAATACCCGTTGGATACACTCAATATACTCGCGATTGAAAATATAATATAATTTTATAGAATAGGTACGATTAGAGCTTTACGATTTTTTTTCAAATTTGTTGTTTATTTTTATTTTGACGTGCTTACGTTTTAAAAACCGAATTGTAAATTTAAAAAATTGATTTTAGTATAATCGTCACGAAAATATGATAAGAATATGAAAAATTATAGTATATATATATATATAACATATTAACCGAGCAGTCAAATGGTGCATGGAAATGGGAGGGTTAATACATTCGCAATTCGTCAAAAAGACATAGTTTTTAATGGATCAGCCGGAAATCGATAGAGTTGTTTATACAGGGTGTTTCTGAACTCGGTACCGTAAATTTGTACACACACTCAGTGGGGTGACCTAATGGCGAAAGTTTTGAAATTTTTCTTCTATCATTAAAACCCAAGTTTTTACATTTTTATTCATAGAATTTTGATATAAATGTAAAAATAAATTGATATAAATGTAGGAAATATCATGGTAAATATATTTTTACATTCTTATCAAAATTCCATGAACAAAAATGTAAAAATGTAGGTTTTAATGATAGAAGAACAATTTCGAAACTTTCGTTATTGGGTCACCCCACTGAGTGTGTGTACGAATTTACGGTACTGAGTTCAGAAACACCTATATATTATATTCCAATCTGAAAAGTATAAGTATCGAAGTTGGATTTTAAAACTTTATATATATATATAAAACAAAACAGCTGTTGCAACGGCGCTTATTAAATTTTCTTTTTTTGGGAGAGAAAACGTCAATTTTTTATTTTATATTATTTTGTCATTACTAAATAAAAGTAATCTAAAAATATCAAGTATGTTGAAAGATATATTATAAGTGTACTATAAATCGTATATAGCCGTATTGGATAGTAAGAAACACAGTGCATATATAGTTACTATTTTAAAGACGTAATTTCGAAATTTGCAGTTTTTAATTCTTTGTTTAAAATATTTGAAGACTAAAAAATTATAAGTTTTAAGTTATAATAAATTATTTTAAGTACAAATATATTTTTATTTCTTAAATTTTTCATTATATATTTTTTATGAAGACAGAAATAAATGATCAAAGAAACATTAACTTTGAATACAAACTTAACAAATCATACTCATATAGGTACTCGTATACGAGAATATCAGATGAAGTATCTTAGAAATTAATAATATTATTTAAGATACAAAAATTCGAGTACAATGAAAACATGTACTCGTATAACACATCTTGATGACTTGATTATTAGATTTTAGTAAAATCATAGGCTATAAATCGTTACGTTTTGTAATCATATATTTTTTTGTTAGGATTGGGAGAAAAAAAACTTTTATCATATCTGTTTGGCTTCAGGGAATCGCCGGTTGCAGCGCGGCGTTTACTCAAGATTATTGGAGTTTCACGCTTCTCAGATTATTCGCAGGAGCATCGACTTCAGGACTACAAATTACTGCCTACGTCATTGGTAAATTATGAATAATAATTAATAGATGAAAAATCATAAATAAAATTATAGGTAATAGTCTAATCACACATTCACACAAGTAAGTGCATAAATCTGTTGTAAATAAATACAACACTTCCTAGGCTTTTGAAGTGTCAAGAACGGTGGTGCCCCTCCGTAAATCCATTTTTTCTCTAGTATTAAAATAAAATTTATAAATTCATTATACCTCATTACACAAATATAATTAAGAAAATACATATAATTAATGGTATAATCAATAATTGTTAAAAAATAATTAATGTATTAGAAAAACATGGCAGAATACCGGTTGAAATTTATGTCTGTTGATAATATTAATTAAATAAGTATGAGATAATAAATAAAAATAAGATTCGTTATGTGGCGACCATTGAATGGGCTCCCAATTTTGGATAAATATAAAATCGACCATTGAAGTGGCTCCCGAAATATATATGATTGAATTGGCTTCCAAAACCCATAAAATTATATTATTTAACAAGGGGTTGTTAAAGTACTGTGACTCGTGTATTTGAATATTTGTCAAATAGTCAAATACACCGTTTCAATAACTTGTATATTTATCGAATATTTTTCATCGCAGTATTCCTCATATTACATTCGTCTACTTTTACAAAATAATACAAATATGCGGCATTACGCAATACCGTAATACTTATGTATAATATATACCTTGGTATATTCTTGTTATTTATCGTGTCTTTGAATAAGGCATTTAATCTTATCCCACCGATCGTCATATTTATTACAAAATTATCTGATTTATAGTTGACGTTATCTATATGAACCTTTTATTTTGTTAACATTTGACGACTTCGACGGTCATACGGTCACTACGACGGTAGACACGCTGTGTTCGTGTTCGTAAATGCGTAAAATGAATTCGGTTGAGAAAATGCTAAGCGAAAAGGGCAAATTAATATTAATAGTTAATAAATATAAGTTCAGTTTTCACAAATTCCTCCAAAATGGATTACAAAGATAATATAATTGCACTAAACGAGGTTGCATTGCGAATTAAAAAGTATCAGATAACGATATCGTGTGGACGTCATGCAGTATACAACATAACAACGATGCACGACGAAGAAAATAAAATTGAACGTCAAATAATAAGCAACAATTTAAAACGTAAGGCCACTGAAGATATGTGTGAACGTCCTTCCAAGTTATTGCATTCATATCTACGGGAGAATAGTAGGTACAAATACAATAACAACCAAAGATGTGACATATATAAAACACAATATATTTCAAGCTCGAGCATTTATACGTCCAAAATTTCCTAAATGTAGACAAGAGGTGCATGACATTTTAAAAGACATGGACATAACAACGTATTATGAAGGTAATACATTTTTACAAGTTAATAATGCAGAAAAGGGCATCTGGGTACAATCTGTAGGGAGCCAATTCAATAGTAAATTATTGTTGGGAGCCAATTCAAAGGTACTTTTTAACGGAAAAATATCGATATGATACGCTGTGTATTCTCAAGCTTTTATTAAAAAATCACGAATATGTTGCGTATACTGTCAAGTAATTGGCGAAAAAAGATAAAGTATATTGATTTTAATTTTATTCTATTTTTGGACGGATGTTTATTTTTTCCCCACAGAATACCAGTGCGTTACAATGACGCATCATTAATAAACGTATATATTGCAAAGATAAATACGAAAATAATTTTTGTAATTTTCTAAAGATATAAAAACAATATTTTTATTTTATTTGTTATCATTAACCTAACTTTTTTTTTCATAAAAAATAACATATACATATTTAAGCACTCGTTAGTTTATAGTAGGTATACTAGCAAAAAAAAAAAAAAATAAATAAATAAAAATTATGGGAACATCACTGAGTAAAATCATATGATACACTAAATATATTGTATTTTATCAAATATTGATTCATATAATATATTTTCGAGTATATTATATTATGAGTACATATTATATATTTTTAGTACTCGTCTCCAAGTCGGTTAGTGTTTTTTCTCTTGTCAATATTACTAAATACATAACAGGTACATTACACATTTTGTCGACGTATCTTATTATTATTAAAAAAAACATTTTTTTTTTTGATTTCGTACAGGTTTAGAATTTGTCAGTCCCAATTATCGGATGGTGGTTGGTGTTGTCATACAAATGTTTTTCTCCGTCGGTTTTCTATTAACATCCTCGTTCGCATACTTCTTCACCGATTGGAGAGATTTCCAGCTGGCCATCTCTTTGCCGAGTTTTTGTTTTTTGACGTATCAGTGGTGAATAACAATGCACGCGTCTTTCGCCATCAATGGTTATAATCAATAATAATATTTCACGTGGTGATTTTTAAGGTTCATACCAGAATCCGTGCGATGGCTATTGGACAACGGTCAACGGGAAAAAGTTTTAACAATTCTTCAAAGTGTGTGCAGAGAAAACGGCGTGGAAATGTCCAGTAAAGAAATAACAGACGAATTGGAATGCGACATCGAACAGAAGTCTGCGGCACAGGCTAACGACTCGCCAAAAGTTTCGTTTTTCGATCTATTCAAATATCCGGTGATCTTGAAGAGAACTATTATCATATTGTTTTTATGGTAATTTTTTTATAAATATCACCTACCTATTATGGTATATGTATATATATATA
This sequence comes from Slavum lentiscoides, assembly GCA_032441835.1. Taxonomy (NCBI): domain Eukaryota; kingdom Metazoa; phylum Arthropoda; class Insecta; order Hemiptera; family Aphididae; genus Slavum; species Slavum lentiscoides. The sequence goes on from CM063718.1 coordinate 2,364,945, forward strand.
GTATAATTGACGGTAATCGGTAATGGCATGATATACCGTGCAGGAGTCGATGTTTCTCCTAAAAAAATGTACTACTGCAATGTACCTATTGTATATAGAAATTTAAACTTCGCTTGTCATTGGTCGTGTCCGATACAGATTCAATTCAGTATCGAATACAATCTACGTCAGAAGTAGAAAAAATTTTAGACAGTATGAAAATGTACCAATCAATTGTTTGTTTAAATAATTTTTCCTATTGTAAATATTATTTAAATTTTGTGTTGTACACTATTCGCACGATATTGCGAATGCGGTGTTATGCTTTTCATAACACATCATCTAATAATACGTACAACGTGTGATATGAAATTGAATTAATTTTTTTATTTTTAGGTTCGTTAACAGCGCTGCCTACTATGGTCTGTCCTGGAGTACTTCTAATCTTGGTGGAAATCAGTTTTTGCTGTTCAATTTATCGGGACTAGTCGAATTTCCGGCGTTTATATTTTTGTTTTTGACCCTCAATCGATGGGGCAGGAAGATCAATATATCTGGATCATTAACATTAGGCGGATTTCTAATTCTAACGATTCTAGCCATACCTAAAAGTAATTAATTATTTAATTTAGTAAAAGATATTAAAAAAAAAAAAAAAATTACTTTCTACTGGTTAGATTATGTTTTGTTCGACTTTATATACGTCACCTATATTATATATACATCACTATACATGTTAATTACTTATTGTAATTTGTGTTTTTTCGCGCAGTAAAAATACTTAAAAAGTTTTACGTCATACATATTATATTGATCGCATATTATTAAAAGATATTTTCAAATTCAGTAGTTTTCGAGAAAATTGGAAAAAAAGCATTTTTACAAAGTGCCAATATAACATTTAATATTCATTTTCTTTTTGTTCGCAACACTTTTTTTTTGATTTGAATTTTGTCGTTTTAAAATTTAAAATCTATTCGTACTCGTGTTCTTTGTTCTTATTAAATTGCGTACAATTGAGTTTGACCTAAATATAGGTGAACATACGCTTGACATTTTGACTTTTATAATGACGACGAGACGTCTTTAATTGAAACTTATATTTTCTAAACTGGAACGCAGACCATACGGAGCAATTGAAATATGTCAATAAATTATTATGTGAAGTCAAACAATGTAAAATTAGTGTAAAAAAAATAGTGATATTCCTTTGTTGTTGGCAATCATTTAATTAAATACTGTTTTCGACTGCGGTATTAATTTACGAGGTGCAGAGTCCTAATGAAGAAAAGAAAAATGTTTAAATTTCACAACGCACAAGGCTCACGGTTCCATATATTATCTCTATTCGATATTCTGCTGTTTTTTCTTCCTATATAAACGCCCAGGGGCGGATCTATGGTGGGAGGAGGGAGGAATGGGGGAAATTCCTCCTCCCCAAAAAAAAAAATTAAAGTAGAAAAAAAATTAAGAAGATAAAAAAAATGGTCATCGACTTTTTCTGTATTTTGACGACAAACCTAAAAAGTCTAACGACTAAATGGCCGATTGACATTAATTTACTTGGCGATTTCGTTCACTGAATACAAAAAAAAGAAAAAAAAAGATGGGTCATCTTTTTATTAATGAAGGAATTCCGTATACTTTTTATCAGTTTTTTCGCTATTACTCTGTGGCGATACCAACAAAAACTCCGAGGAAAAAGTTTATCAGTTGCACTTTAACTTGTAACTGGTACCTACCTGATCGTTAATTAATTATAGTAATACCATAAAGGTAACTAAAAATATATAATTTGTGGAACAATTTTTAAAATTAATTCCCCTCCCCTCCGAAATCGGCTCTTAGATCCGCCACTGTAAACGGGTCGCGGTCAATAATTTCGTTCGTTTGAAAATCCGTCGAAAACGTTTTGATTTAACATTTTGTTCTAGGTAACACGTGGTCAGTGATCTTCTGCGCGATGATGGCTAAAATGGCCATAAGCGCGTCGTACAGCGCCATATACATCTATACCGCCGAACAATTTCCGACTGCGATACGAAACATGGGCTTAGGGATGGGTTCGTTTTTCGCCAGAATTGGCGGAATACTTGCGCCTTACATCAACATCATGGTATGGTATATTCACCAGAGCCAATTGGCGCGCTGTTCCATTAATTATTTATTTGTATGTGCCCTACCTCCCAGTTGATTGTAAATAATTAAAATTCCAAGTAATAAGACTACTTATTGCCTGGTTAAAATTTTAACACAATATACTCGTGTATAAAATTAAAGATTTCAGTGCCAAAGATTTTATAACACTATAATATTTAATGAATCGTTAACGTTTATTATTATTATTATTATTTTTTTTTGTTTTAGCAATTTTTCTTTTTACAATGTTATACTTGAACCATGGTGATTTGCATCTTGATTTCCATACGCACACACTGTTCCTACAGTGTGGTCATTCTAAATCGCAATTAAATATAAGAATATAGGAAATATACGTTTTATTTTTTTTTTGAGAAGAGAAAGTGACTATTTTCACCACTTGTGTTTGAACAACGCGCATATGTCAGATTAAATATTTTTAACGCGTAATTTCTATATAATATGTAGGAGATTCAAGACCTTGTCAATGTTATCAACGAAGCGCGTACGGGAGGTTTTTGTTTTTTAATTTTAGATAATTTTCGGAACCGCTCATCAGTTAACGTACTGGTAATTGATCTAAAAATACATCAATAAAATTAATATACGAGTATCATAGTAATATTATATTGTTCATTTTTTTTTTCACAATGCCTATATCCCTTACGAAACTCGGAGGAAATCGTTTTACTAAAAAAACGTACACACACATATTATACATGTATTAGTCATGTAGAAACTGCAGTACATATATTATATGTATATATTAAATGACATATCGTCGACACAACATTTATTATTTTCAGAACGAAATTCGGGAAGATATTCCGTTGATCATATATGGCAGTATGGCAGTGTTGGTAGGCGCGTGGTCGTTTGTATTGCCAGAGACGTTAAACAAAAAACTGCCCAACACCATTGAAGATCTCATTGCCACGACTGAAAAGTGAGTGTATTCTGTGTAGCAAAAAAAAAACCCTTTTGCCTTTTGCCGAATTAACGCGTGGTACTTCAAATGCGTATGTGAATGTCTACATTTATTATTGAAAAGAAATGAAATTGGAGTTGTACGAACTTCGTAATATGTACAAAAATCAAATACTGATTTGAAAAAAAAAATGTCTCGACATGTGAAAGCGCGAACACCATAGATAGCAGCTCGCTATGTTAAAATACATTTTGAATGAAAATGTTTAAATTCTATCGATTATTGGCGAAGAGATTTATTATAATCTACACAAACGAATCATTTTTTATAATTTCGTCACGGGTGAAAACCCCTTAGAAGTCCCTCACAGAAATTTACGCTGTTTAAATGGCAACAGCCAATGGACAAATATATGCGTACACGCTCGACGTATGTTTATAGTTCATAGAAATATAGAATTGTAGGTATTTCTTAATATTACACTTCCTAGTTTCTGTACGGTATAGTGTTGTATACTATAAATAATAATAAATATTGATTTGAGCTATATACTTCTGTAAATATTATTTAATAAATATGGCCGTTATACTTATAGGTAAAACTCGAGATTAATATATTACGTCTTCATCATTAAATAAACTATTTTTATTTTTAAAGTTTTATTTCAACGTAATTACAACTAAAAACGTATAAATAACAATTGCGTAATTAGTTTTTATAGGAACACAATAAATATAATAATTAATAATTGTAAATCACGTAATATGTAGGAATTGCTTGTTGCACTGATAACCTTGGTTTTAGAGAATTCATATGTTAAAATTGTGAACAATTATATAGAAGAGAAAAGTAAAACTTAATAATTTCAAAATTTTTATTAAAAAAGAATACGAATAGATACAACGTTTCAAGAAGACATGTTTTGCATAACGAAGTAAAAATTATTTTAATTTCTTTTTTAATATTAACATAGAAATTTTTAATCGGAATTTATTTTCGTACGATTTTTTTTATTTTTATTATCTCTATCGAGTTTTTTCGAGTATTATCATGATTATAAAATTTAAATTGATCTTAGCCAGAAAAAATGTGTAACATCACAGTTCTTATCTATTGAACCTTTTAATTAACTGTAATAACCAATAAAATTTTTGTTTAAAAGACTATTCCACTCGTGTATAATTTATACGGTTCCGAGTGAATCAGATATTACAGGAAATATCTCGAATAGCATAGGAAAAAAAATCCGAGAAAAACGTTTTGTTTAAAAGTGTTTTTATGTAATAATTTAAGTTTTATATTTTAAATTATTTGTGTTTTTGAAGTTTAAATGGAAACATACGGGTACAACTACTTTTGATTTGTGTATCGAATACATTATGGTTTTTCAACACATTTTGGTAGACGAATAAACAATTTTCCATGCAAAACATTTAACTCGGAGATATTAAAAGATTATAAAAAAAAAAAAACATGGAATTTCATTACTTTGATGTGCATTAAATTCGTATTTGGTACTTGATATTTATTTATATTTTATATTCACTAAATTCGTAAAAACGCTCGATAATGTTAGACCATTGATTATAGATTCTAATCAATGGCAATACGTATATACTATATTCCTATACGGTTTGTGATTATTGCGGTTTAAGAAAATAAAGTCGGACTACTTCTCTTTCTCGTCTGTTGTACTTTATACACTAATTGTTAAGTATACCAATTGATGAAGAATAATTCGTTTAGATAAGAATAAGTAGGTGTGATTCTATATAGGTATTGGTTAACGGTTTTGTCTTATAATATTTGCCAATAGTACATATTGAGTTTTAATGAAATAGAAATAAATATGTTCGTATTAATAGCATTGATACGATACGAAAATAAAAAAACACAAACGTTTACCAATATAATATATTGTAAATTTAACCCCTAACTACTGCGTATAAGAATATAGGACTATCGAAAAATTTAAGAAATATTTACGGTACACGACCAGTTTTGAAAAAAAAATCATTTTCTGTTATTCTTTTGTAATTTAGAAAAGAATTGTCCTAGATACATAAATAGGACTTCACAGATTTTAAAATTGCGTATATGCACGCGATATCGGCACCCTTTGTTTTTCCCGACCATAGCAATCGTTACATTTATTATTATTAAAACTCAATCTCCTTACTACCCACCTCCATTCGATAAGTTACATATTTTTACTAATATCGAAATCACATTTTGCACCGACATTTTCTGAACTTTCGAACGCGTGACGGGGATTAGGTTAGGTTAGGTTAGCCCATCGGCTACTTTTAGTTTTCCTATCTAATAGTCATCAAATCGAAAAAATAAAGGTAATATTTATTTTTCTATGTTATGGAGTTACAGCCGAATGAAAATATGTTTATACGATAAGTTTTGTAATTTATCGTGTGATTAAATGTGCAGCGTTCAATCAGCAACCGTGATTTTTTTTTTTTTTTTAAACATTAGAATGATCTTTTCGCAGTTAGTATCCAAGTAATTTCCTGTAAAATTAAATCTGTCGTTTTAAGAATAGCAGCTATAATTCTGACAAATCATACTTGTCTAACGACCGATTTTACGTCGCCTGTCCTATATAGGATCGGTGGTACGTCAAAAAATTTGTACATACGTGCTCCTGACATTATGAAGAGAAATATGTATAAATATTATCACAAAGCTTTGGAAAATTGACTTTGCATGAACAACGAACTCAAGACATTTAACAACAAAATCAGCATTAAAAATTGTATTTATCTGTGCAAATTCATAACGAGTAACGGAAATAATACGTACCCAAAGATTATGTGTTCAGATATTGATTTGCCTATTTATTAGATTTTCTTACTAAATAAAATATAATCTACTACTGTACTACTATTTTCGCCTTTTATTAAATTCAACCAATAGTTTTCAAAAATCATAATAGTTTTCTGTTTGGTTTTTACGGTCAAATCCTTTATCGTTCCCACGGACGATCTGTGTAGAAAAATGATACAAGTTCGAATTGAATAATATAAGAGAATTAATTGTGAAGGAAACGGAGGTCTTTCAGTCGCGGAAGAATATTATCTAACGTCGAAAAGATACTGTAATATCAAAAAAAAAAAAAAACATATTTTACATTTCTGAATCCCCGTTGAAACGGAACGAACGCGGAGTGAAACCCGCAGGTATCCGCTAGTAAAATATATATATTATAAATCAATTATATTTTCAACAATACCGCGTTTCATTTTTATTCGCAGTCATTAACTTATTAATCATTTAAAAATACAAAGAAAATTACATATAATTAAATATATAAAGTTGTAGATTAAAAATTCATTAGCTTTTTTTTTTTTTTTCAGGAAATCCGATAAAAAAATTGTAACAGTCAACAGAATCAGCGAGTAGATACTAATAATAATTGTACCATTTGTATTGTACAGTGACAAGTATTTGTATAATAAATTATTGATGTTAAGTATTTTGTATAATATATGAATGCATTTTGTTATATTACAATTTCGACTGATGAGTGTTTCTTTTTTATATAATTATTTATACATTACAATTACTGGTAATTCGTATTATTATTGTTGTAGTTCGTACATATTGCGTAGTATTTATTCGAATAGTAAATATACCAGCTTTGTTAATAATTATTTTCTTGGAAACTGTATTTGTTGTGTCGTAATTTTAATTATATTATATTTATAACGTTTTTAGAAAGAAACGGGTCAAACGTCTTTTTTAAATACAGAACATACACGAGTCTTTAATTGTTACGTAAAATGTAACAAATTGTTTTTAGAATCAAAATCATTTCAAGAATTTTATGGTCTAAAGACCAATAATCTAATTTAAAGTTTCTTCGTTTATTTTCCCGTGGAAACTATTTCCTCTAAATTTTTCTTTTATGAAGTGTTTCAGTTTTTTTCCCCATCATTATTTACTTAGCAAACTACGTATTTTTGTTGTTAAAACTTTTAAAATACATAGAATGTAAGCTTCACTGTAAATCACATTTGTCTATATGGTTGTGATTACTTTTGTGTGTTTAAGTGTTACATGTTACATATTGTGATTGTGAATTTTTAATAGCAATGAAAGTATATTTGTGTACGATTTAAAACGAAAAACGCGGGGCGCATGCGATCGATAGTACAAGGCCGTAGCCAGGGGGGAGGTTTTAGGGTTCAGGCCCCCGAAATTTTTTCTTAAACAAAAATTTAATGATTTATATTCTATTATTATAGTTTATTATTTTTATTTTATTTCTTTATTTCTTTTTATACTCTCAGCTTCCCCCAAAAAAAAATTTTTTTGCTGGCTCCGGTCTTGCGACAATACGTATCATAATTGATGCACGAATGTGGTTCGCCCGAACCACAAAAAATTTTTGTTGCACTGCAAACGATACGAACTGTTGTGAGAGTTTTCTCAACCGCGACTGCTACTCTCGGAAAAATCGATTAATATATTTTCGCGCTCGAAATATTTCCTTCGATTTTCAATTCTTACATACAATTTTCTTCTATACCAGTATGGTTCTTAACATTTTTTGTACGACGACACCCTAATTTAGATTTATAAAAATGGCGACACACTATTAAAACATTAAATGGATATTTCAAAAAAGTAACAATATTATAAACCTATGTAAATTATTACATTTATATTATTACCATTTTATTAAAAAAAAAAATTTTTTTTTAAATTTTACACAAATATTAAATTTACATAACTAAAGTTTTAAAAATTGTACACGCAGTTTCTTTATTGTGTTCCACAGTGCCGCAACTATATATGAGATCCGAGAACCGTGTGCTAGAAATCATTTTGAGGCCCCTTAATTTTTACACACGATTAAAATATTATATAACCGCAGTTTTTTTCGTACAAACATTTTTCGTATTTAAACTGACATTACACGTATAATTTTCAGTAATATTTTATTTTTTTACCATATACACATATGTATATCTATAAAATTGCACAACACAATGAAACGATTTTGAGTGTGAGAAATTTTTTAACATATTTTTTTTTTTCTATACACAATATTAAAATAAATAAAAATTGAAAAGCACTTTTATTCCAGGAATAAATTAATTTCGAAAACAATTTCTTTTTCTTGTAAATTTTCATGCTTTTGTTGTCTTGGAATTTACGAGTCCTGCCGTGTATTTTATACCCTGAATATAATATTATTGGCTTTGTATTATGTAAGTATTATATTAGAACGACTTAAAAGTCTCTGTGGTACTATTCGTAATAACATGAATCTCGATTTGGAGGCCCTTGGGAGTTGGAGGCCCGTGTGCAATCGCACAGTTCGCACGCCCAATAGTTGTGTTACCTACTAGTATTCCAGATTATTACGCACGCCCGATATTGAGTTTCTTTATTGATGTTTTAAATTTAATTTTATGTACAGAAAAATTAATTTCCATTTTTTTTTTTTTTTATTATCTGCAGTTACTGTAAAATAATTACAAAAGTACGGGAGCCCCGAATTTGTGGGGGCCCCTAGGATTCAGCCCACTCATCCCCTAAATCCGGCCCTGCTGGGCCCCGAAATACGTCGGACCGGCACTGGGGGGTTGTGAACCCGGCCGATCCCCCCGCCATAAAAACGCGACTGATTGGTGGAAACACGTGGCCGCGCGTTTTCATCGCGTCTGCCCGTTCGAACGACGTCGCGCGGTGAATATGGCGTGTTGTGGGACCGCGTACGCGCGCGCCGCATATTTCCGAACCCTAACTGAGCCGGGACACGATGACTAGTGCCCGTATCCAGTCCGTACAGTGCACGCAGCGGCGGATAGGCCTATCGGGAAATTCCAGTCTTATGGGGCCCCCGTACCTCGGTCTCAGCAACTTTGATTGTGTTTTAAATTATATTAATTAAATGATAAAAATATCATACTATACATAGTTGGAAAAAGTTTATTTGTTCGTTTAAAAAAATAATGGAATAAGCACTATAAAACCGTATTAATTTTTTGTATATTATTACAAATGATTAAAATTAATGGTGTAAATTGTATTAATTATTAAATACTGTATTGAATCTCCTAAAATATTACAAATGGGCTGCGAGTGAGAGGTAAATTTTTAGGGGCCCTCGAATTTAGTTCCCGTTACCATAAAATAGCCCTATCCGCCACTGAGTGCACGCTTCAACTCCGTTCCCCAACGGATTTAGGGGTTGATTAAAAATATTGTTAGGTATCGAGACTCAGGGCCGTATTTAGGAATTTGTCGCCCTGGGGCAAAAAAAAAAAAACGCCCCATTATATAATATAATAAAAATTTAATGCGATATAAAAACATTTCTATTTTTAATTTACAATTTAAATTTAGCCGTCCCCTCATAATCAGCCGCCCGGGGCAATAGCCCCAGCCGTTGCCTCCCCAGCCCTAAATACGGCCCTGTATCGAGTAAAATATTGTTTATTACGCCCCGAATCGGTTGGGGTCACACGGAGAGTGCAGCGAAGTACGGCGCTACACGAACTCGTATACGGGCACTCGTGCCTCAGCTCGGTCAGGGTTCGGAAATACTCGTCGCCGACCGACGGTAAAAAAAAAAAATCGCGTCGCGCGTGCGCCTGCGCGCCGCCGTATGTGCATTACGCGGGCCCGACGCGAGTTTCGTACGGTAATTCCTACTCGCCGTTTGACGCAGTCGCACGAACGTGTCATTCATTCATCGTCGCCGCCGCCGCACAACGCACGTCGCAGATGCGTGTCTACGGTTTGCGCGTGCCCGTCCACCGCCGCCGCCGCCGCCGAACGTTCGTGTTCGCTTAGCTCTCGTTACACTGCACGCACGCACGTGTTCTCCGCGATTCGTTTGGGAAAATAATATTTTTAAATTAATTTTTTTCGTCTTCGGGAACGTTCCGGCCGACATTTCATGGAAACGCTAGTTCGTCGTCGCGTTCAGGTAATAAAAAAAAAAAAAAAATACCTCCTACTATAATATACTGCTTAAACGCGACAACTGTACTGTGATTATAATATATTCGCTCCTTACAAATCGTATAAATTTTTACAATAAATAAAACATTATATCATTACAATATTATATTGTCAACGTACACTGACAACGGTATAAAAATACGACGCGTCGCATTTACATATCGACGGTAATGTTTTATGAACACATTACGCGCGTCGTACTCGTGTGAGGAAACGATTCCCGGCGGCGGCGGCGGCGCGTGCGCGTTCCCGTCAACGACCGCCGGGAATCGTTTCCTCACACGAGTATTACGCGCGTCGTACTCGTGTGAGGAAACGATTCCCGGCGGCGGCGGCGGCGGCGCGTGCGCGTTCCCGTCAACGACCGCCGCCGCCGCAGCTGTGTATCGATCGGCGGCCGGTGTCGTTCAAAAATAAATCCCGCTCCTCGTTTTCGTTCCTCCCACACTCCGGGAACGAACACATCATTTTTTTTTTTTTAAAATTATTTTCTTCGACGAAATCAAAACGGTTTTCATTCCCTTTGGCTATTCTTGATTTTTATTAACGATATATATATAATATTATATCATCAGCTGTTCTTTTAAACGTTGTCAATTCTTACTGTTCGCCGATGATCCGAAATTATTTTCACGTGTAGGAGGTATCTCTGTATATCTGCGCCATTGATGATTGTGTTATTCTTTTCAAAACGAACTCGACCTGAACGAACGATCGACTGAAAGTCAAACGGTGTAAAAAATGTGGTATGACTTTAAACTTGTCTAAATGTCACTCGACGAGTTTTTATAGAATACATAATCCAATAATAAATTTACTTACACTGTTGACAACGTTTCTCGTATTTTGTCCGTAAAAATTCTTGACATTATTTTTTTTCGCACGACTTAAATTTCACATCGAATTTATTTGATTCGTGAAGAGATCTTCTATAAATCTTTGGGTTTCATCAAGCGACACTCCTCTGAATTTAAGGAATTTAAAGCGCTATACTCGTCCCTAGTCGGATCTGTTTTGGAGTACGGTTCCGTCATTTGGAACCCATACACCAATCTAGAACGCGAGGCGTTTGAGCGAATTCAAAAACGTTGCCTTTAAAATAAATTTTCCTTTGGAACATCACGATTACGGTCTCCTGTTCGCGGACTTTTAAATTTGCCCACGTTGTCTTCCACATCACGTGAAGCGGCGGATGTTTCATTTGTTTACAGTCTTATCGATGACCCCGTAAACTCCCCATATTTACTATAGATCTTATCCAATTTAGAGTTCCTCTTCATCACCACAGATCTCAAACACTCTTTCACATTTCACGTCTCAGAACACCGATTTCTCAAAGAACTCACCCTTACCTAGAGCTATGTCTTCTTGCAACCATCACCCTAATTTAGATTTCTTCTCGGACTCCTTAAATATAAAATCATTAATTCTTACTTTAAATACTAATGTTTCACACCATATACTTCAAATCTTTCTCTTCATGTTTATTATTATATTTATCTCCATTAGAATTAATAAATACAAATACATATATATTTTTTTCTTTACTTAACGTTACTGAAATGTGTACATTTTACATTTTAAAAGATTATTTTTTTATTAAATGATAATAATAAAATGAAATTAATCGATATGTTGCATGAGAAATTTGTTGACTAAGGTTTTGGTGTAAAAGTAGCAAATGCTGAGACGCTGGTACAATGATTGTAAATACTGTAATTCGCGCGTCAACCAATCACCCCAAAGTAACTGTAGTTCTTCGACCGTAATATCTATTCCCGATTATCACGCGGGCCCGATTTAAAAGCGGTTAGTGCTCGGATAGTGTTGGAGAGGAGAAGTGCGAAGGAGGACGGGGGTATTTTTTGTTTTACTTGAACTGTAGCTATTTAAAGTTATTATAGGCTTTTTTCAAGTTCATTTGACCGAAATCATTTTTTTCCCAAATGTCATTTTAGATTTTTATCAACGATAATAATACACATTGTTATACCGTCAGATGAATTGGAAAAATTAAACGATTTTTGAGATCAAAGTCATTATTGGTTTTGGACTTTAGTCTGTTCGATAATACGCGGTCGTACGCCGTTTGAAAACGCGGGTTGATAAAAATTGTCTTTTGGATTATCATTACGACTATGATGGTTGGCCAATACTCAACTATTTTGCAAAAAAAAAACTGCAAGCAAAATTTGGACGATTTTACAAATATTTACACGCACCTATATTGCAAGTGCACATAAATGCTGAACACGATTAAATCAACGAAATCAAATTATAGCCAAGACAGTGTTACACGTAAATTGATTCGTTTTTGATTTGGTAGGTAGTCTGAGATGGGTTCTATATCGGTTCTATCATATTTATAACGTTTGTTTAATCGAATTAAAGGTTTGAAATACAATGAACGTTAATATATTTATAAAATATATATATTTTTTTTTTTGTAATTGGAAAAATTCAATTAAATTCTTGATGTGTTTTCAAATTAAAATGTTTCAGTCTTTGTGTTTTTATATTAATGAAATCATAAAGATTTGATTTTCCATAGGTGTAAATTAAATAATCCGCATAATAAATTCTTTGTATTATTATTTTTTTTTTTTAAAACCCCAAGATATCTGTAAATGCGGCATTTGTCGTCTTTTTGATATTGCACGTGCGAATTCGCAAGTTTTACACGTTTCGTGGATCAGACAATGTGGTTACTTAGTCCTAATTCATTAAACGTCAACAGTAAAGTGGACCGAATATTGTGGTACGTTCTACTGTGGTTACCGAAATTTATAGAATGTAAAATTTTCATAAACGCAGAAACGTTGTTGGGGCGTACAACGTTACACCAACGTTACGACGAAGTGAATTTCTTTGCAAAACTCTCCTTTGTTTTATTTGCAGGCAAAGCCTCTCTTCTATAATTTTTCCAATTCCAGCAGTATACTATATAGGTATACTATATAGTATATATATATATATATATATATATATATATGGTATTTGTGTGGATATTTATATATTATAGTGTTTTGCTACGTGATTTTTCCGATAAATTTCTCGGTTATTGGAAGTCATGAATTCGTCGTAGAGTCGAACTGTGGGTGTACGAGGGATTTGTGACTATAATTTTTTTTTTTTTTTATTATTATTGAAACTGTGTATAATATATACAATTAGTCTCGACGATTAAAATTTCTACAATTAACAGTTTTTATATAAGCAGCCCAGAATTTTGAAAGAATGATATGGTGGCTGTAATGGATTTGTGACTATATTTCTATATTTTTAAACGAAATCTGTGACTGAAAAAAGAATCTGTATACGATACGACGTATTGTGTATAATGAACGTCTGTCATCACAGACTTACACACACGATTCCGAAATAAACACACACGCAGTGTAGTCGATTTTTTTCTTCTTCTAGTTATGCGCGTTGGTGTTGTAAGACTGCAGTTCAATATTTACTCGTAATTCGGCGAAAAGACTTTCAGTTATGTAATAAAAATGATTTTCGTACTTACTATATACGAATGACCGTGAAATCACTCGCATCCGTTTATTATATTATTGTAATAATAACTACTATTGCAAGAGATAATTGTTGTAATCTACTATTGTTATCGTTTCAAACTTCAACCTTTTACGTTTTTGAAAATTATTTTCGTTTAAAGTTTTATTGAATAGGTACGAAAATAACTGCTAATAATTCTGATAATAATGCGAATTGTAAAATATTAAAATAAATATAATACGAATAAAATAATAATGGGTACAGAAAAAAAAAACGCATATAATTAATACGAAATACAATTAATTACATATCTATATTAATATGAAACAATAATATTTCCTATACGATAAATCTAAACAGATCATAGTATTTTTAATATCAATATTGTTCGTCCACGTAGAATTGCGAACTGATTATCGAATCGTGAATTAATTGAATAACGTGGTTAATTATTATTTGTCCTTATACACTATAACCGTTATGTATATGATTAATTCCGAACATACGCGGCTCGAATACGTTTATTTATTTTTTTTTAATTAGGATTTAATCGTTTGAAGACTTGTTTGTTGATAAAAATCATTCGTATAAAATACAATATTGGTATTATATAAAAAAAAAAAAAAAATAATACGTTTATCTATTTGTGATGTTTAGTGTTGAGAAAAACGTTTGTGAACGACTGGCTAAGGACTGCGGTTTACTAAATAAAATCTAAGATGACTTACGACGATCTGTTGCGTAAAATCGGCGATTTCGGGAGTTATCAGAAAAGGATCTACTTCTTTCTGTGTTTGCCCGCAATATCGTGCGCTTTACATAAACTTGCCGGAGTCTTCATTCTGGCAAAAGTCCATCACAGGTAGATCACATCTAGCGATTATACGAAATATAATACATAATGAACGATATTTATATTATATTATGCTCGTGCTTGTCTCTTAATGTGCAGATGTCAATTAAATAACGAACTAGCCAACGCGTCTTACGCTTTACCGCCAGACATCATGAACGTGTCGTATCCGTTCGATGATAACACGGGTAGTTGGTCTTCTTGTAAACTGTACGACACGAATTTCACGGACACGTCGTTTAACCACACGTCGAACAGCAGTAGACCGTGGACCACGCAGCGCACCAGATTCTGCGATCAGTGGGTGTACGACAAGTCGGAGTTTCAAAACACCGCGGTTATGGAGGTGAGTTATTAATACGAGTACTACCTATATAGTTAATCTTTGTTCGTGCCACGGACGGGGTGACATTATTAAAGGTTTGCAATAATGATCGTAATTCTCGCGCAGTTCGATTTGGTGTGTGACAGAGCTTGGTACAAGGGTACATCGGACTCGATGCTGATGGTCGGCGTCATGCTGGGGTCGATAATATTTGGATATTTGTCGGACAGGTGAGTTACCTCATATTATCTACATATACAAATACGCAATATGCAATAATGCAGTAGATTATTTTTTAATCTAATTAAATGCTTAATCAGTGAACGATTTTTGAAAAGCGATTTTTTTTTTTTTGTACACCTACTCGATGCAAAAACGATTATAATATTATAACAAAGCGTGCGTATGCGACTGCTGCGTCGTGTCACGTATATTTAATTAATATAAATACGCACGAGTACATATCAATTACATAATTCGGGTTTTGACCTCGATAAATATTAAGCTGCGTTATTTAACATCATAAATGTAATTTATAATACGTACTTAATATTCCCCGTATGTGGGTAAGTACTGATAGTACACAAAATTATCATAACAACATTTGATTACATAACATTGGGTACTTGTATACGTATAATATATTAAAATTCGGTGTATGATGTTAAAAAATTTACCTGCTTATCACTTTTATCGAAATGGGAAAGAACCTGTATATAGTGTAGGTTACATTTTTACATGTAAATCGTGTTTTTCATGTGTAGCAGCTTACCCACACTTAAGGTAAAAATTAATTAGTACCGATTCTAATTCTGAAATAGTAAAACACCGTATTTTCCAAACTATTAAACTAAAGTATGAATATAAACTTTGGTTTTTAGAATGTTCTTTTCGGTTTTAAAAAGTACCTCTTTATAGTCTCGCGCAATGGTGTATTGGTAAATAAATTTAAGGGTATACCTACGCACAATTCTAAACACATACGAAAACATTTTTTTGAAAAAAAGTTTGTAATTTGTTGTGCATTTTTCATATTATACGTTTTTCACCTTTATTATTGCCATATAATGCGACTGTAAATTTGTAAACACTAATAAAAATATACTAAAAAGAAAATATATACTAGCCTTTTCAGACTAAAGTAAAAAAATTATTATTATTTTAGTTATTTTCTAGATCAATGTGATTTAAGGATGACGTAAAAAACAAAAAAAATTAATTTAAATAATTTTTTTTGGAAAATACAGCTAGTACACTATAATCTGGAGTACATTATAGTGTACTAGCTGTATTATAAAAATATTTTTATTATTTACACACAAGATTAAAATAATTAATAGTTATAACGTACATTATAAAATAAAATTCTAGACAATAACAAATTACAATTACATTTTAAAAATAACAATAATAAAATAATTAGTTATTATTAAAATTCGTTTTCTTCCTCGTCAGAACTATTGTCAGACTCCGATTCATTTCCGTTAAGAAGCTGTAAAATATCTTTTTCCGGCAATACTAACATTTCTACACACACAAATAAACGTTTAATATTATTTTTAACTGGATAATACACGGAACAAATATATTGATTTATTCTCTCATATTATAAAAAAAATACTGTAGAAATGATGATGTTCGCAGGTTTGTATTTGAATAAAACGAATTTTATATTATTTTACAATAAATAAATAAGTAAAAAAATCACAAAACTCATCGATATAACCGATATAACATTCATATCAACTATCATCATAAACAAAACAATTTCAAAATATAGTATGTTGAATGTTTGAATCCTGACGTACACTATAATGTGCCCCACCATAAATCGAATTTAAAATGTTTGTCAATAGATTTATGAATATGAACTAAATTAATTTATATCCGTTACTCACTTCATTATCATGGAAAAAATACGTAATATATATATGTTGAGCTATATAACGGAGAAATATACAACTAAATAATTAGAAAATAATATCGATTTTATTTTCTACAATATATATTTTTTTTTAATCGATTTTTATCACAGTTTCTATTTCGAACATTCTATTAAGTTCTATTGGAATAAACTTATTTTTTTCATGTAGAAACAAGTGTTATCACTTGTTTACAGCTAATGGTTGACAAATAATGATTTATTGCAATTTGGGTACACTATAGTGACCTAGGGGTCTGAAAAGTCTAGAACACAAATATACTAACCTAATCATATGTACGTTGCTTCCTGCCACACACAGAACTGCAGTGGTGTGCTCTCGCTCAAAATCTTAAAATTATAAAGAAAAATATGTAACTACGAGTAACCGACAAATTATATAAATATAAAAAAACCTACAAATTGGTGGCGACAAGATAAATAATAATTAACTAGCGTATACCCATAATATGTTCATTTCATGACAGGGCATACGCAGAAAATCGAAAATAGGGATCTGGGTATACGGCGTATACCTTCCAATACACCACTGGTCTTGCGTAATGATTTACTCGCGTTAATTTTTTACGTAATAATAATAATAATAACAGTCGGAGCTTTTACATGTAATAGTTTATAGATTTTGTCACATTTTATGTCACATTACTTCACAGTCTTTATACGAAAAGGAATAGATAATAATTTAAAATTTTTGGTATTTCGTACCTAACGACAAATTTTTAACGTTCAGTAGACTAATAATTAATAATATATTTCTTCAGTCATTATAATATGATCTTAAATATTGTAACCATAAACCTATTTTATTGTTAGGATCGGAAGAAAAAAAACTTTTACCATATCTGTTTGGCTGCAGGGAATCGCCGGTTGCGGTATGGCATTCGCTCAAGAATACTGGAGCTTTACGTTTCTCAGAGTGTTGGTAGGAGCATCGACTTCGGGTTTATACCTAGCTGCTTACGTTATTGGTAAATCGTATACATATAGTTTAATAAAAATAAATAATAAATATGTATGTATATAAAAATGTAGCTGTTTGGATGATTTACATATAAAGAAAAAGCACAGGTCGTTAATTAAATGATTATATAATATCATATCTGATTGAAATTTACTGTAATAATCAATAATTGGTGCAAGCGCGTCCGCAGGATAAAATCCCATCCGGGGCAAGATCAAAATTCAAAGGCCAAAATTAAAAAATTTAACTTAAGAGGCCTGCGCCCGACCTGTATGGCTGTATTTCTAGCTGAAATACATACGTTACTGGAAAAACTCTCACCTGTAGAGTGATCCGATTTCGATATTTTTTTTTTTGTTGGAAAGAGGAAAACATTTTGCAAGACGCATTGGACTTCCATTCTCAAAATTTTATTTTGCACGTGTCAACAGCACCGACAGACAGAAAATGAAAAGTTCGATATTATATGCTTTACAGGAAAAACTCTCACGCCTCCTATATTTGTCCGATTTTGCTAATTTTGTTGTTGCTGGAAGAAGGAAGACTTCCTACTAGGCGCATTGGACTTCGATTCTCAAAATTTTATTTCTAAAAGCTATAATAAGAGTTTGAATGTGAACAATTTTTACAATATTTTTAACAAATTTTTTTTTTATAGTTTTTTAGTAAGGTAATCTAAAATCGAAGTCTAATGCACCCTATAGGAAGTCTTGCTTTATCCAACAACAGCAAAATTATCGAAATCGGACAAATCTAGGATGCGTGAGAGTTTTTCCTGTAAAGCATATAATGTCGAGCTTTTCATTTTTTGTCAGTTGGTGTTGTTGAAATGTGCAAAATAAAATGTTGAGAATCGAAGTCCAATGCGCCCAGCAAAATGTGTTCCTCTTTCCAAAAAAAAAAAATATCGAAATCGGATCATTCTACAAGGCGTGATTGGTGTGTATATATGTAACATAATATAATATATTTATTGTATAAATATACGGATAAATAAATGTATAAATTGTTTGTTTTCAAGTTATCGAAGTGGTCACCACGGGCGCATTAAGGTAGGTTCAATGTATGGGGAGGGAGGAGGCAAATATAATTTGCTGCCCCTAAATTTATTCTAGAGACAAAAAATTCCTTGAATATACGTGTAATTTAATACACACACACACACACACACACACACACACAAGAGAGGACACCCTCTCAAAATATTTTTTTATTACGACTTATAAGTGTTTTTTTTGAGAGAGTGTAAAGAGATTGAGTACACCTTTTAAAAAACATTTAACCGTATCCTATCCAAATTATACTTTTATAGTTTGCCTATGTTATTCGCAAATTTTTAATGAACTTTATGGCGCCTTTTCTAATTCTCACAAAACAGTACCCTGCATTTTTAATAGATACGCTTTTAAATACCTCGTTTAATGGTATTCAAAATTATTTTATCACGTATATAAATATTAAAATACGAGTACTTTTGGTATTTCAGAAGTTTAGATTTATAAACTTTACATTTTTTGTACATTATTATATTATTATATAATACAAATGCACCCTTTGCCCTCTCCCCCTTAGTACGCTCCCGGTAGTCTCTATAGTACAGAATAGTACCTAGTCACTAAACAGATGGTATATCACGTTGGAATCATTTATAATGTATGATATAGTACAATATTACAATGTTTATATCATATATGTTTTATGTTGTTTTGTGAAATGTGTCTATAGGAGTCTGGTGCCACGCTCATTCATAATAATGGATACTTTGCAATATATTTAATCGTTCGTCCATTCTTTTTTTTAAATGTCCACTTTTCTAGAATAAATATTAGACGTTTTTGTCGTGAACAAAAATTATTAACTATGCGCATACGGTTTTGTGTACAGGTTTAGAATTCGTCAGTCCCAGTTATCGGATGGTGGTAGGCGTTGTTATACAAATGTTCTTTTCCGTTGGTTTTCTGTTAACGTCCGCGTTCGCATACGTTTTCACCAATTGGAGATATTTCCAGTTGGCCATCACCGTGCCGACCCTGTGTTATACGACGTACCAGTGGTCAGTATAATAACGCACTTGTTTTTGCCATCAAATCGTACCAATAATAATATTCTCAGTTGTTGTAATCTTGTGTAAGGTTCATACCGGAATCGGTGCGATGGTTACTGGCTAACGGTAAACAGGATGAAGCCGTGCAAATTCTCCATAAAGTGTGCCGAGTAAACGGCGTGGACATGTCGAGCAAAGACATATCGAACGTATTGGAATGCGACTCCGAGGACAAGCCAGCGGCACACTCGACTGATCACCTGCCAAAAGCTTCGTTTTTCGATCTATTCAAACACCCGGTGATCTTGAAGAGATCTACCATCATAATGCTTTTATGGTAATTTATTTTGATTATGGATAACTGTAATTTTATAATGGTATTATTATTATTAGTTATAACCGATTAACTTTATGGTGTTAATTATATATTAATATGCGTACGCCGGTACTAGTGGCGTAACGCCAAAATTTGAACCTAATTTTTTAGGTAATACATTAAACTGGGTACATGACTTCTTACTTTACTAGTAGTCAAAACATTTTACTGCAGGAATATAACATGTTTTTAATTGAAATTTATTTATTTTTCTGCCAAAATCACAGTTCTCTTTTATTTTTTAATTGTTAAAAAGATCAACTAAAAAAAAAATTAATAAAATGGTAAAAAGTGGAATTATGCCTTTTCTCACAAAAATTGTATATATATATACAAAACGTAATAATACCGAGTGGACCATTAGTGTTTTAAAAATTAATAATAATACTTGTACGATAAAAATTACAAGTGGCTACGACTTTACATAATATCATATCGTACTGACATGCGCAGAGTTTATCGATAGGATTGAATAAGAAACGATTAATCCATATAATTTTATCTCATAAAATACGAGTACAACAGGTTTTAAGTTGTTTTTAAAAATAATTTTCACAGTCATATTCGCTAATAAAATGTCTTTAAAGATATTATCAGTATTCTTTCTCCCACCCCCTTATATTACCTGGCCGAATTATAGTTATAAATGTTATTTTTAGTTATCTACTGAAATATGCGTACAAAAATGAGAATTCGTAGACATATTCCTGAGACTATGTTTTGATACATTGTACCGAAAAAGAACGAATAACAACGTATATATATATATATATATATAATATTATATGTGATGTGTTTTTTAATTTTTAGGTTTGTAAACAGCACTGCTTATTACGGTCTGTCCTGGAGTACTTCTACTCTTGGTGGCAATCAATTTTTAGTGTTCAATTTGGCCGGATTAGTCGAGTTCCCGGCATATACGTTCCTGTTATTGACTCTCAACCGATGGGGCAGAAAGATAAATATATCCGGATTTTTAATATTAGCTGGATTAGCACTTCTGGCGACACTAGCCGTACCTAAAAGTAAATCTTTCGTTTGTCACAGATAATGTTACGAATGAATCGTGTTTTCGTTCGTAGTTCAATTGTTTACTATAATAAATGTTATTGATTTCAATTTTCAAGCGAAACGCGAATATCAGTCGTACAACAAAGTGTCTTTTTTCAGGCAGTAAACAGTGCGCATTAAAATATTTAGTTCTCGATTATATCTGTCTCATATTTATTACTGTTTCGCAAATCGTGCAGGTGCGCGAGTTTGATTCATGTACCATAAGACGTTTCAACGCATTTACGTTCCTTCGGCATTTCTTCCTTCTACCGTATTAGACTCACTAATATAACATTAATATGACGGTTACAACAACGCGCCTCAGCTAAAGTAGTTTAGTGTTGAGTCTTACATTATGTTCTGAATACATTTAGATTCGGTTTACGCGTTTAATTCTAATTCATCAAACTGACTTACAAAATAAATAGAAGATATACCTAATTACAATTTTAACGAAAAGAAGTTGTTGTATCTATTATTATACGTGTGTCTATATTATACATTTATAATATTTCGTTGTAATCCAATTTTTGACAAAAATCCTGGGTTACGACAATATTTGGTCTTTTAACCATCGATATCATACGGATCCTGTTAGATTTAAAATCACGAGCGATTGTTTGGTATTTGTACATATTTTGTAAATTATTTTGAAACTGTACACTTACGGATATCATCTTATTTTGATTCTAGGTAACACGTGGTTGACTATCTTCTGCGCGATGATGGCCAAACTGGCCATAACTGCGTCGTACGGCGCCGTGTACATTTATACCGCCGAACAGTTTCCTACAGTGGTGCGAAACATGGGTTTGGGGGTTGGTTCGTTTTTCGCAAGAATCGGCGGTATCGTAGCGCCTTATATCAACAACACGGTACGACGACATTTATATGCATATTGTTACTACACAAACTCATTGGCAACACTGTGATTTGGAACTTAGAAGAGCTTTAAAAATATAAAAATAATACCCCTCCTCTCCATTCACCTTAATAAAGTAGTCAATTCAAATAACTATAGTAGTACTAAAACGAGTTATTGATGTATTTCGTATATTAAATATTTTTATTTATTTTATTAAAAAGGTCTCTCTCGATGTTTGATATTACCAAATCGGTAAAGATGCCTCTTGAATCATAACTGATCTTATGAATGCCTTAAAAAGATCTTCTACGTGTAGTCGAACTTCACTGAACAGACAATGCAGTAGTAATTTTTCGACGAATATTTCATATTATCGTAATTGCTATAGTCGTAACTTATATATACATTCAGTTTTAAGTATTATATTATTATGTTTATATACAATTTAATACTATTATAGGTGCATTATATCATGGCAAATCAATCGTCGAAAATATAGTGGAAACAGATTTATAATATTTTATATTTATTACGCGATATAACATTACAATGATACAATGCCGAGCGCGGTGTTTACGGCGAGAATAAAATGAAAAACTTTACATTCAGACATTATACCTGTATATATATATACAGGACCGGAGCTTCTGATATTAGCACCCTGGGCGAAATTACCATTAAGCTTTTGAAAAAAACGATCGTTTGATTTTTGATAACATAGATATTTATGAAACAATGTATTGTACAATGTACACTATCGTAATTTCATTATATCAATTTTCTAATTAGGTATCCTATATGTTACTACCATAATATTATTATAAAAAACACAGTATAGCTAAAAATTAAAAACCGTTGCCGGGAATAATAATCAGAATTATATTGTTTTATTACAAATTGATTTATTAACACATATTTAAATAATATTGGTTATTTATCAATTTATTTTTGAACCAATAATATTCTACATATATTTTTTACATATAAACGTCGACACCACGTTTCAAGTTAACAATTAGGGTATGATTGCTTAAATTGCCTTAATGAAAATAAACAATTTTAATTTAAAAAATAATTTAGTTATTCTACGAAATATATTATTATTATGTATTTCAAATTAATGGCAGCACAAGTGAAGTTAAAATTTTTGTTTTTAAAATAAATAATAATTAAAAAAAAAAAATATCAGTTTTATTCTTGTCAGTGTGGTGTCCCTTTGTGATCAGCGCCATGGGCGATCATAGCTTTCGCCGGTCCTGTATATACTTATTGGCTATAGTATATTTTGAATTTTTCAAAAAATTTTAAGGACTTTCCTTGGAGAGGGACGGGGCTTAGTACAATATTTTGTGGGGTTAGGCCACTTTAGCCACCCTCTAGTTACGTCGACGCGACAAGTTACTGTTATTTATACATTATACTGCGAATTCGACAATTATATTGTTTTAAAATAATATTATATTAATATATTATTTTGTCTAATCAAGTATATTGAATATTTAAACAATACACGTTCGTATTTCAACTAACAATATTATACGTAATTTAAAACACGTATAATTATTTGAGTTGTCGTATACGCGTGTACTAAAAATATTTATAAGTTTTAAAGTTCTCATGGTAATATATATATATATGAAAATATTGCAAATAAATTAGAAACGGTATGAAATATGGTTCGAACTACTTCATATTATGTGTATTAAACGTATAAATATTTTATTAAAGCAATTAAAAAAAAAAAAATTTTTACAAACAACGCCTGTTCTAACATAATACTTTGTAGTTTGTACCGTTTAAGCTAATGTTTTTTCAAAAATTTTACACGAAAATAAACTTCGTGTACTTGTATACGTTCTGAATGTATAATAATAATTGAAATTACCAATTATAAGAAAATCATTTATAAAATTGTTAAAAAAAAAAAAAAAAAGAAGAAAAAGTAATTTATTTCGTTCCCAATATAGTTAATAATATTTTATGTTAGTAGTAAATTTTTATATTTCCACTGCAGCCTGCAGGCCACGTTTTAAATACTCGGAGCGGTTGTTAAAAGTACTTTAATGTAATTAATAATTAACTATTTATTATTTTCAGACCGAAATTTGGATTGGTATGCCGTTGATTGTGTACGGCAGTCTTGCGTTATTAATCGGTGCGTTGTCGCTCGTGTTACCCGAGACTCTGAACAAAAAATTACCCGACACCATCGAAGATCTCATTGTTATGTCTGAAAAGTGAGTGTATTTTGTTATATATATATATATTATATTATTATATATATGTATTTAAAAGAAAACATTTCAAATGCGTATTAATGTGTACGACAATAAGACATTGGTGTTTTTAAAAAGTGTTCTGATACGCGAACAAATTATGGGAGCAACGCGTCAAAATGGGGTCTGAATTAGAAATGAAAAATAAAAAACGGTAGCACGTTTCGATTGTATACACGTGGAAATTCATTATTTCTTCCAGTTGATCGAACTGTATTGATATGTATTTATTAAATTATACAAACACCTATAAGAAAACCTACTACAATAAGGATATTAGGTTCAGATACAAATTAATTCCCCCATCTATATGATTTTATAATTTAATTGAACTGCATTATGATCGTTACTACGTTTATGTATGGTACATAAACGTAGGTTCGATTATTTTTGTAATAATCACAGTTTACAATAAGAAACATGTATATTGTATATAGAGACAAGTATTGAGATAATATTTAAGTATACAGCCATACTGCAGGGTGACAGGTGACAAAGTGTGCAAACACCAGGGGGTTATTAAAAATTTAGATATGCAGCCCGGAGTTATGGGAAAAGGATAAGGTGGCGAGGATGACAGTAGGAGATTGTGAAGAGAGTATGTGGTCTGTATTAAAAGGAATTTTGAGGGAATTAAGTAAAGAATGGAAATGTGAACGCTCTAAGGATAAGTGGGGACAATTGAGAAGGATATGACTGATGTCGCAGATGGCAGGGAAATTGAATTTCGCCACATTATCCCGCTCATTTAAATTTTAAACGTTAATAAATAATACTTTACCGTTGGTTCAATATTTAATATTTACGGTAATTTCGAAATGGCACCGAAACATTCATTTAGTTAACTACATTACGATTGGTTTCCAAATGCACCTATAGAGTATATCCGAAGTTATTCTAACTATGTTTTAAGTAATAATTTTAATTTCCCATTCCATCTTGCAATTTTAAATAGATTTTATGCTGTCTATGTTTACTAGGTATGGCTTAAAATGACAATATCTTATTTTTAAATATTTCAGAGTTTCAAAATATTACAATATGTATTCGAATTTTAGATTTTCGTCTTCCCGTCAACTACATTTTTTTTACTATTTATTTATTTATTTGATAGGATTTTCATAAATCATGTAAAGAATACTATTTTAAAATATATTCTTGAAGTTGTTAAATATTTTAAAATGTAATAATATAATTTATATTTATATAATATTATATAGCTCATAACCAATTAAATCAATTTAATTGATGTAAGTAATAACATTCTTTTTGTGATCAGATAAATTAAATCTAATTAAAGATCTCAAAACTAGATTAGGTACTACACACGTTATTCTTCCTTTTACATATTATGTTGAAATTAAATCTTAAGTTACAACTAATACAAATCATAAAACACTAAAAAAAAAAGAAGAAAAACAATTGATAATACGTTATAATATATGTACATAAATCGTTTATAATATTAATAATATTTAATAGAAAAATTTAAAAAAAACAATTTTAATTGATTTTTTTTTTAAATAAATATTATATAGATTACCATTTTATTGTCCGTAAAATAATACAGTGTCTTTAATAATGAATATACTATTATATTATTGGAAAAACGAAGAAAACTTAAAGAAGAATCAATGAATACTTACATTAGCGTTGGTTCAGCGCTAAAATTATATGAAAAATGTTATAAAAGTTCTGTATGCCGGTAATTAAATTTATATCATATTATACCGTGTTCTTGCAGGCTATGCCGAATGCCCTCGGGCTTTCAGTATATAATAATATTCAGTACATTATTTATAATTAACATGAACTTATAGTTTACTCATAGTAAATTTTATTTATTTTTACACGGATTTATCAACAGATTTATTTTACATTTAATTGCATTTAAACACGCAAAATTATATGTTCACATACGATTAATAATATTAAAAAAAAAATTTTTTTTTCAAGGAAATACAAACCGGTACTTTTAAAAGAACCGGAAATAAATGGTCACGCGAGCAAAGGTGATGACAAGTATTAAGTATTACTTCTAATTAGTATTTTTCCACTATAAATAAGTTACATGTTTTGTAATATTATATTTTACTGCTATATTTTTTTTTATACATATAAAACTACTTTATAATATTGTTATTTGGACAACTGAATTTGATTGTGTACACCCGTTTTGTATTATGTCATATTACTAAAACACTTAATTTTTATTGGCTTATTGTGTTTTTTTTTCTGCAAACATCCAAATTAATATCATACGTTTAATATTTAATGAAAAATAATCATGTTTGCACCATTCGTCATGCTCAATTTGATCTCGACCATAGAGTGCCACGTGAACGACTAATGTTAACTATAACGGATAAGTCAATGTACGATTTAAAAATTATTTTATTACAATGTAAAACATATTTTATTATATTGTACCTACGTTTGATTTTATTGCGAACTTGATTTATTTACGAAGAGCAGTATCTATGTACATTCTACAGATGCATTATTTTCTTTTACTAAACATATTCAAATGCATTTTATTATACGTATAATTTATTTGTATTTTAAATTATGTTAATATAATATGATTTTCCATAACAAAAGCGTATTGTTATATATACATAATTGTATTTCATTTGAATTTACTTTAAAATAAAATATTCAGACGGGACATTTATATAGAAAATAAACAACTGATGATATTATTATTAATTTTTTATAAGTTTATATCAGTAATGCATATGAAATGTTACGACTTATGAATTATTATTACTTGAACGTTTTGAATAAATAACAATATTTCATGTCGAACAGTCGATGAGTATAATAATGTATTCTATATTAATATTGGAAAATTTAAAAATGGCAATGCGATGATTTGATCGAATTTTAATCATGGCGCAGACCCAACATAACATTTTTTATCGTGCATTTCAGTAATTAAAATATTTTTCAAGTCTTATGGGAATGTATTTATAAATATAAATTGTATATAATTGAAAGTATTAAAAGTTTTCAAGTACAGAATCATTGCATTTAGTGTAAAAAAAAACCTTACAATAAGCAAACATATTTTTATCATATGCCTTGTCAGTATAAATACTGTTATAAAATAAGTATTGATAAATCTGGTAATTATTTTAAATTTAGAATTAATTTACAAAATATTTAAATGAGTCATCATTTAAAATAATTTTAGACATTGCATTTTGCGCTGTGTTCATGTGTGCACGGAACAGAGATGATAGTAGGTGCGATCCAGGACGAATGGATCATTGTAGGAACGATTGAAATGATCCATGACGTCATTATTTGTTGTTATCAAATTTACTTATTTACGCGCATGCGTGTACACAAAATGACGTCAATAAATTTGCTAATTTATGCACATGCGTGTACAAAAAAAAAAAAACCATGTTTATATAGGTATTTATAAATTTATATTTTTATGTGTATTTGCGAGTTTTGTGATTTAACTTTTGCTTACACGTAGGTACATTCACAGGATTCAATAAACAAGCGTACGAAACATAGTCCTACGCGTATGTTTTTTTTTATCATGATTAATAATTGGCTCTTTGTCGTGTAAACATTTTGGATTTATAAAATATTAAAGGAAATATTCAATTTTTCGGTGATTATATGTGATGATTTCAAGCGAGTTATATATATATATATATATATTCAGCCATTCAAATACGAATCAAATAGGAACGGTCGATAACAACCGCGCTTTTTCATAACGACCAAATTTGATAACAACAAATAATGACGTCATGGATCATTTCAATCGTTCCTGCAATGATCCATTCGTGATCCAGGAGGTATAGCCCGCAGTATATTCAATTTGTGTTTACAGTTTTAGAGTATTCCAGACCTCTACATAATGTTTACATTTCTCACTTTTATTACAGTTGAATATCGATAATGCTATAGTACATTAAATAAAGTTTTTTTTTAAATTTGATATTACGTAAAAATATACATATTGTGTATATTACATATTTTAATCGATGATAATACTCAGAAGAATTGAGCATTGACTCCGTACACAATGTTTTTTATAGTTTGTTTTGAAAAACAATTTCTTATTGCGCTTTTACATAATATAGTACTTATTTATTATTTTTACGATATCTGCTTCACTATATTGAAATATACATTTTTCATTTATATTTATTGTTACGACATTAACGTATTAATATATTTGCGAAAAACAAAATCACTTCAAAGAAATTCGAAGAAAAAAATATGTTATACATTTCGTTATTCCTACATTATAATTCTATAGTTTTTCACTGTGAAATTCGTTAAATCGGTATTTCTAATTTTAAATAATCTTTACTTTAAAAAAAATAATAATAATAATAATAACTATTATTATTAGGGCACGTTTGTGAGTAATCAATATAATACCCCCTTCCTTCTAAAATAACGAAGGTTCAGTTGTTTATCTTTATAAGGATCTAAATTATGTTTAAAAGGAAACATTATGTTTGTAAAAAAAGAAAAGCGTATTTTAACGTAGGTAGATAGGTGAAAAAAAAATGTTGAGAAAATGTGAGCGCTTAGCCGATGCTTAAAAAAACACTCAAGAAATAAGATACCACCAGCGCTGCAACCTTTGTACCGATATCTTGTATTAGGCGCTGTGTTTTGTTGTTGAAAGTGCCGCGGCTACGGGATTACCATAATACCACATCTATTTTTAGTACACAGAGGCGATGAAAAACGAGCCTCGTGATGATCATTGCGCATGCGCAATTCTACTTATTTTACAGTCGCGCGCTTCGCGTACATACGCGCGCGTGTGTGTGTGTGTGTGTAATTTATTGTACACAAGTACAAATCCAGAGGCGACGTTAGACGGTGCCTCTCTGACGTCATAGGAACTTTGCCGCCGTCCGAAATACCAGAGTTTGTTTACGTAATAATTATTTCGTGCATTTCTTATCGGTTTATCGCAATTTTTGATAATGAACACGGAATGATATACAATAATAATAATAATAATAAATGATAATTCATATTATTAAACTTCGTAGAGAATTTTTTCTCAAATCAAATCATAAATACGTTAAAAATTATTGGCGAAATAATGTGTGTTATCGGCGAGCCAGGCGGTGTACTTTTTGAGTATTATATTTAGTACAAAATTTTAGGCGAGGCGCCGCCTCACTTGCCTCACCCTCAAAGCCGCCACTGATACACAATCGGAAAATTGATGAAAAATTAATAATAAAAAAAAAAAAATTGTTCACTTATTATTACTAGCTTTTTGTTGAGTGTTAAAGAAAGAAAGAAAAAGGTCAATTTAACTTTGATATAGATAAGCTTAAAAATTAAGCTCTAAGAACAATTATTACTTGATTATTAAATCTAATAATAAAAACAGATAACTTAAATATTTTTAATGACATTTATAATAAAAAAAAAACAAGAACAAAAATATTTAATAAAGTAATGAAAATAAAAACAGAAAAATAAGTAAAAAGGGCATGAACAAAAAAAAATGCTCGTAAATAATAGATTTGTATGTATACAAATTAAAAAATATTTATTTAAGAAAATCCTTTTTTCTTGCTTTGCAAAAACATCAATTATTTTATCTATGTCTAATTCCTCTGTTCGTTTTTGTTCAATATTTATAGAACAATTATATTCGTCAGGCGACCTTGTTGCATAGAATTTCCTAAATAGTTTTTAATAATTTTTAATTTAGAAAATGAACGTTACGCATTTGCCACAGTCAGGGGCGCATTAAGTGGGGGGCAAAGGGTGTGTTTGCCCCGGTCGGCACACTGATCATGGACATTTGGAATTATATGTTTTAGTCTGTTGGAATTTTAATCTGTACTGTAAATTTAGGGGCGGCAAATTATATTTGCCCCCCCCTCCCATCCCTAAATATTGATTTTTAATGCGCCCCTGGCCACAGTTACTATAGTAGAGTTATAAAAATAATACATGCACTCATTAGAATATCGTTGTAAGTAGAAGCCATATCATTATATAAAATACAATTCAGAAGACCTTTTATGCTATACGTATTGTTTTTAGAGAATCCTCTAATACAGCTTTAAGGCAACAGTTCGTCTAGTTGTATCTGTGCTAATATCAGATTTAAAAAAAGGATAAAAAGGCCGCCGTGCATTCAGAGAAATATTGCCGCAAGTGGGACGGACGTGCGCGAATTTCGACCGGTTTTCGTCCGCCGCCTGGTGGTGCGTTCTTATTTGAAAAAGCCTATAAATAATATTACGAGTATTTTGTATCGTTCCCACACGGAAATTCCATTGGGGGTGTTCAGTAAATAAATAAACTACGAATGCGTCATGCGTGCATCATTTATGACGTTATTTTAGCGGCCTGTCGCCATCTACCAAGATAACCGCGATTCAAGAGTGTTGACTTTACAGTAGTGAATATAATATATCTATATTTAGATTTGGAAAACCATATTAAGGGGATTGAAAGCGGGTATTTTCTCTCTTTGTCTTGTACACACATGAAACATGGCAAAATAGACGTTTCGTACTTCCAACGTACCGATCGATCTATATTGGTGCGATAAGAAATTTGAAAACAGATTTGAATTCCTCGTAAATTTTACTACAAAACGACTTGCCCACTTTTTTTATTTCTTTTTTTTAATACCTTCAAAAATGAATTATTAACAATTTTTTTTTTTTTTTAAATTTGTTCGGTTAATTTTTTGGTACTTGTTTGTTATCGCACCGCCAGTACACCGTATAAAATTTATCGCCCTGCCACTCTTGTTCGTTATCTCCCGCCAGTACATCGCGTAAAATGTATGTATAATTTTTTTTTTTTATTCTAAAAATTTACTATAATTTTTAATTTAAAAAAAAAGTGTTTAAATGTATAGTATAAAATTCATAGTTATGATGGAGGCCAGAACTCGGAAATCCTCTTTGAGGATAGTTTCAAATGCGTCTTGTTCTCCGAGACGTGTTCTCCACATAAACCCTGCCAAATACGATTCTAGAAAATTTCTGTTAGTTCCACGACGCTTTTTATTGCCCCATTTTGCAGAACCGCACAACCTCTCAATATTTTGGGTATGCGACCCCGTGTCCGGATCGACAAAATTTTAGGTGTGGTTGACAGTATTATGTTTGAATCCCGCTTGCTGCAAATTATTGTATGCTTTCCAACAGTCTGACAAAATTATTGAGCCAGGTCTTGTATATCTTTGTATTATTGGTAACAATGTGTTACCAAGACAAAAATGTCTCCTATACTCCTGCCCACGAGAGAAGTAACCCGTTTCGCGCATGCAGACTGACGGCTGCGACCGTTCCGAGACCTCTATTCCCCCACTTTGTGTCATTCAGTGTCGGGTTGTGGCGTGCATACAGCGCGAAACAAGCGCTATACAGAGTGATTATAATATATTGTCATTCATAATATTAACGTATAGCACGAGTGGAACAAATGTAAATTAAAATTAATTTTATTTTAAATATTCAATATTTACAAAATTGTACGTAATAGTATAAAAACATGTAAAATTTAAAGTATATAAGTACCTACATAATATGTATACTATAACGTGATATTTCACGTTTAGGTATTCAAAAGTGATTTAGTTATGTTAGTATTAATAATATATTTTACAATTGTATAAAAAACAAAAATATACATAATATTTAGTCATAAATACAAAAAAAATGTAAGTCACTTTTATAAATATTATATTTTAGAATCGGATAACAACAAAATATATACATAATATTTAGTATATAAATACAAAAAAATATTTAAGTCACATTTATTTTGACACACTATAGCAAGTATACGTTATGATACATACTATACAACGTTGCCGAACGTGAACGATTGAGATCGTGCAACGTCGATATGTCAACTAGGTGGGGGATGCGCGGATTCGAACGCGATTCGGTCGGGACACGGGTTACTTCTCTCGTGGGCCGGAGTATAGAATAGATCACAAACGATTGCGATAGCGATAAATTTTACGCGATGTACTGGCGGGCAGATAACAAACAAGTACCAATTTTTTTAAGGGTTTATGAAAAAAAAAAAGTGAAAAAAGTGGGAAAATCGTTTTGTAGTAAAATCCACGAGGAATTCAAATCTGTTTTCATATTTCTTATCGCACCAATATAGATCGATCGGTACGTTATTGGAAGTACGAAACGTCTATTTTGCTATGTTTCATGTGTGTACAAGACAAAGAGAGAAAATACCCGCTTTCAATCCCCTTAAATAAGATGTAAGTCCTGGGTGAACGCGATTTTACGACCGGTAAGCGCGAATGTTTTCAATGATTACCAAACGCTCTACAGAAAATAGTGCTAATCACCCGCGTCGGAAACAAACGAATTTGTTCCAAACGCGGGCGACAATTTTATTATCGCCCGCCCGCCTGTTTACCGACCAAATAGGACACTATTAAATAAAATCTACTTTGAATTTTATCGTGTCGCCCGCTAGGACGCGCTGTAATAACTATATACATAATATAAAATAAAATAATCACAATTTATATTTCATAGTATAATATTTTATTACATATAGACGATAAAAAAATTTAAAATCCCACGTATGTCTTATTAAATGTTTGGTTTAATCGATGAATATGTGGTCCCCTGATATAATTACGACGCACCGCCTGCACCCGCGGTAGTTGCGGCACTGATTGTATCCCATCAGGTTGAGAACCACAGGACTAGCGAAGCCCACTAGGTATGTGTTCGTACAATGGGCGCATTCATATATTAGACCGAGACAAAAATTTGTGCTTTATATCATATTTGGGCAGAAGACCGGGGCCGTTACTCAACTAGTATTTTCATGTTTTACCAAATAAAATGTTAACGACAAAATACATTTAAATTCATTTTTTATTTCCAATTTAAAATTTATTAAGTTCACAAATTCGCAATGTATAATATAGTATAGTATATTATTTTATGGATATGCCATGTGTCCATGTTCATCATGTATATCACAAATATTTTTTTTAATTACCTAGTTTCCTATATTTTTTTATTACTAAAACCATTAGTTATTTCATTGTTTAATATAATTATATAATTTAATTATTTAAAATAATTATATAATTTTATATATATATATATATGTTTAATCTATATCTAAATTATAATATTCATATTTTGGGTGTACAACATTAAAAAAGGTAGCGAGCCGCGGGGTGTTGTGGATATCGCTTAAGTGAATTACTTGGATAAAGATTTTAGAATTTTGTTTTTATTATAAATTTGAAAGCAACGATAAATCATTGCACACGATAAAACGATTCTGAGCGGATCTTCGGTGTGATATACTTTGTATAATTGTATATTTTTTGTACAAAATTAAAATAATATACGTCTGACGTTGTGTCCAAATTTCAAGTCAAACAAAAACTCAAAATTATCTGTTTTATGAATGGAAAAAAACCTCAAAATCTAAAAATAGCTATAAATAGTCTAAAATTGAATGAAACTATCTGAAAATTTTTAAAGTTGTATAGTACAAAGATACGATTTTGTTGAAAACTTTAAGACAACAGAATGATTATTTTCGAAATTATAGCGAAAAAACTATACGTGATGTTGACGAAATCTCATTTTTAGCTGGTTTTCGTAATTTTTCGGTAATTTATCGTGTCGCGTTTTCAAATAATTCACAAACATACCTTTGATTTAGATAACTTATGAACTTATATATGTATATATTATATAATATATAAATAGATTAATTTAATACACAATCGCACAATAGCACCTTATTCATTATGCGTCTTACTGTATTATAAATACCTACTAAGAGCCCCGTTTATTTTTAAAATAGCCTTTATACCGTAATTGCTACTGTGTTTTCCGAAACACTGTGTGTAAAATATTGATATATATCCTTTTTTTCACAACGTTTTAGGTAGCTATTGAAATTAAATATTATTTATTTACATATTTCTATACCGTATGTAGGTATTATTATTATTTTGTGTTACGATAACGCGGATGAAAGTAACAGAAATATTTTTCAATCGACCAATGACGTAATTTCAATTCATTAAATAAATTCATACTCGAACATTGTTTTTGTTTTGAAACTCGTGTTATTTCGTGGTCCGATGTCCGATGAAATATTTATAGTTCTAACACAATGACTTCAGTAATTTATTACTGAATTCAGTAATTTATTAGTAGTGCACTCGCGTATTTTTTTTTTTTTAACGAAAGCGTCACTTGACACTTAATAATGATACGGACCGTAATTCACGTTGATTTGACGCGCAAAGAAAAATGTATGAGATAGAATTGATTTTTTATTGCTAAATGAGTGAGTAGTATTATATTTTATATATTATACCGTATTATATTTTTCGCTAATAAACGTAACTGCATATACATTTGAATTATAAAGAAAAAAAAATAGGTATTTGACAGTAAACATTACGTTAATAAAAAATTAAATAATTCTGCTGAGATTTCCGATCGTCTCCACGATTTACTTCGACGTCAATGAAGTATATATTATTGTAATTATTAATCAAACTGTTCACGAGCTATAATAATAATTCTTTTTCATCTCACAATTGTATTGCATATACAATATATATACACCAGTGGCGTAACTACGGGATGGCAAGGCACGGCAATGCCCCGGGGCCCTGGACTTGAAGGGGCCCTCGACCATCGTAAATAGGTGCATAAAAAAAAAATTACATACTAATACTAATACTAAAAAAAAAACACTTGATACTGCCCCGGAGACCCAAATTTATAGTTACGCCACTGATATACACACTTGAGACACAATCGCATTGCAATTAATATTATGATGTTTTATATTCAAGAGACGAATCTACGAGGAACATTCAGCAAGTGACAGGTTAGTCCAGGGGTCACCAATTAATATTTCTGGAGGGCCACGTTGGGAATTTTGAAAATTTTTGCGGGCCACCAAATTAAAATCAAGTACTTTTAACATATTATATTATAATGCAAAAGTAATATTTTGGCCTAGTGTCTCCTTGTCTGCGGGCCGGTTAAAATTCATCCGCGGGCCGAATGTGGCCCGCGGGCCGCCATTTGCAGGTGACCCCTGGTTAGTCTCAATTACATCCCCCTCCCCCTCGGAAGGTCATGTAAACTCGGTTAATCATGCGCGCTACAACGAAAAATCATAAGCGATATAAATATTAATATATTATGTGTACCTATCATACGTAACGTGTGGTGATAACTATAAGGCGTAAACATTGACGTGAACTCGAAGATGAATGTTTAAGTTCCTAAATATAGACAAAGTTTAAACATCCATACATTTTATAATTTATAATTAAACTGTGGATGATATCACGACATTTCTACGGGTTTTTATTGCGATTATTTTCTATACATTTCGAGCAAAAGAAACCAAAATAAATTCAGGGTACACAACTGAATAAAATAAACAATATTGATTAGCGGTCGGAAGTTATTACTTGTTACGCCTAAAAATCTAATAATATGCATTGAGATACAAGTGTAATAAGATTGATATCGTTTTTATATAAATAACTATATTATAAGGAGGGGTTTGGAAAATAAGTAAATTGAACGATAAATTATAGTAATTTACTATAGGGTCATATAAATATTTTTGATTTAAAGCACTTTTCCGAATGTATTTGTACTCAATAAATGATTATTAATGAAAATAAATTAATAAAATAATAAAAAGGATATGTAAAAAAATTAAGATAAAATATTATAAATACTTGAAAAAATATTATACAACTTGTGAGTGAAAAACCAGGGAAATACATGTGTTTCAAACATCAGTAGAATTTTTGGAGACGGAAAATTCAATTACAATTCAAATAAACTCAAGGGGCCTGCACCGGACCTGCATGGCTGTATTTCTAGCTGAAGTACATACGTTACTGGAAAAACTCTCACGCC
This sequence comes from Slavum lentiscoides, assembly GCA_032441835.1. Lineage (NCBI taxonomy): Eukaryota > Metazoa > Arthropoda > Insecta > Hemiptera > Aphididae > Slavum > Slavum lentiscoides. The sequence goes on from CM063718.1 coordinate 2,401,125, forward strand.
TTGTAGAATGACCCGATTTCGATATATTTGTTTTTTTTTTGTTGGAAAGAGGAAAACATTTCGCAGGGCGCATTGGACTTCGATTCTCAAAATTTTATTTTGCACGTGTCAACAGCACCGACAGACAGAATTCGATTTTAGATTACCATAATAAAAACTACAAAAAAAGTTGTTAAAAAAATTGTGAAAATCGTTCATATTCAAACTCTTATTATAGCTTTTAGAAATAAAATTTTCAGAATCGAAGTCCAATGCGCCCTATAGGAAATCTTCCTTTATCCAACAACAGCAAAATTATCGAAATCGGACAATTCCGGGAGGCATGAGCGTTTTTCCTGTAAAGCGCATGTAAAGTCGAACTTTTCATTTTCTGTCTGTCGGTGCTGTTGACATGTGCAAAATAAAATTTTAAGAATCCAAGTCCAGTGCGCCATGCGAAATGTTTTCCTCTTTCCAAAAAAAAAAAAATTCAAAATCGGATCACTATACAAGGCGTGAGAATTTTTCCAGTAACGTATGTATTTCAGCTAGAAATACAGCCATATATAGGTCCGGTTCACGCCCCTTAATTAAACAATTTGTATATATTCAAAGAAATTTTTTTATATTGGAAAATACAAATTTACATTTTTTTAAAGTTTAGTTTAATTTTTCTCTCGAATAATTAAAAAAATGGACTTGTCTGGTTGTTGCAGAGGGAGGAAGGCTCTTATATAAAATTATTGCATCCGACTATTACTCAAACATATTTTTATTAAATATTGTACAAAATAAACTAATGATAATTAGTTAAAATTTGATTCCAAGCCTTCGACTACATCTAAAATAATTACATTAAATATATTGCTTGAAAAATTACATAATATATGTTTATATTATCTTCACGTCCAAATGGCTCACGCCGAAACGTCTGGTTCCGCCATTTTTTCATAAGTGAGAGTGATTGAATAAAACTATTTTCAACAATTGAATAATTATTATTATAATCGTGACTTTTGCAATTTATATTTTAAAAATTAATTTTATCAACTACTATTACCTTATAGTCTAAACTTTAAATAATTTTAAACTGACTGATTATTATTAACTGCATTTAATTTCATGAGTTCCATCATAACGTTTAAACGAATGTTTGTAAAGTGACTGCAATATAATACATAAATATGTGGTAAATGATAATTCTAAAATTATATTGCTTACAATAATACATACTTACCACGATTAATATGTTTATTCAATATACGTTCTTAGCGTCTAAATTGACGTTTAGTTATATATTATATACATATATTATTTAAAAATAATTGTTATCCTTTTACAATTCGTGTAACTATATGTACTTATATATACATATATTTTTTTTACTGTTATTACAATGTTTATTTATAAATATAAACGTAATTAAAAATATATATAGATATTTAAGTTTTAGCACATATGAGTTTATATATAAACATTATATAATAGTTTTATCGATTGTCAGCTGGTATTCTTTAGTTTAGGAAGGTAGTTACAATTACATTTGACACCGGCGGATGTCATGTGGAATGAAAACTTAAATCTATCACGTGGAAAACATAATACAGGAAATGCGTAGTGAGTGCACTTAAATTTATTTATTTTACAAAAGTCCCCGAATATGTGTTCGGAATGCGCGTTTTGTTGAATTGTTTTAAATTTTTTGTGATTTGGAATATACAATGTGTAATTTTATTAAATGTACTGAAGTCAGTGAACATGATTTGTTAACGTTTGTAAATATTGTAGATTTTTGGAGGTGTATGATGAAATTCATCGTGATTCTTTAGAATATTATTCAGGGAATAGGGACAAAATCGTACGTACTACATAACAAAATCGATCGAAATATGTATCGTTCAGCTGTTCAGGAAATAATAAAAAATTATAGTACAAATTTAATTTAAAAAAAAAATAACAAACATAGAAATTTGCTTTTAAAATTACATATTTTTAATAATACAAAATGCGAGAAATAAAAAGTATACACTATAATCGTCGATTTTTAAAATTTTTTTTATACATTAAATATTTACTTAACCGACTGCGCAGGTACCGTTAGGTGCACAATACAAATAACATTAGCTGCTCTGCTTATTTGATAAAAGCAAAATGTGAATTATTTATTTTTTATTCTAACGTGACGATCACTCTATACATACACGACAATGCTTACGAATAAGTACCGAAAAAAATCGTTCACAATCTGACCTGTAATTTTATATAATCGTACATTTCCCTTAACACGACATACTGTGAGATCAAGTCGTTTTGAATTATTCATAAATAGACTAGCATTTTGATCACAGAGTTTAAAAGCATCGATGACGGTGTATCTCGTCGTCGGTATACAGTACGATAACGATAAAATAAAACGATGACGAGTTTTATCCGTTTCTATTGCCGTCGGCTTTGGACACGGCGGTGGGTTTAGAGTCCAACTTGATACTGCTCTTGGACGAGGTCCTGGGCATCTTGTACCAACTGGGCGGCATGTACTTGAGACTCTCCTGTCTGGTGAGCGGGAACTTTGTCTCCAGCGCCTTGGTCTCTTCGGTTTTGTAACTGGACGTGGACTCCTGTCGGTGTATCATCTTCTTCTTGTCTTCACCGTCACCGTGGTTGACCATGACGAAGACCTCTTCCACATCCTCGTCTTCGGTGCTCGAATAGTTACGAACGTTACCGTCGTCCCTCCGGCTGTCCCTATAGGTGGACCGCGACTGACGTTCCCATCCTTTTTTCACGCCGTAGTCCCGTTGTAGTTTCCTGGTCTTTTTCTTCGACAGAAGTTTAGTCAGTTCGACTTTGAACCGCGGATGCGTAATGGCGTATATCCACGGGTCCATGGAGCTGGCCGCCTTGCAGAACAACGCCGGCACCATTGAGCCCAGCGGCGTAATGTATTCCTTTTGGTCGAAAACGCCCAGCAAGGCTACCACAGCGTACGGTGTCCACGATACGAACCACAGCATTATGACACCGACCACCACGTACCCGAGTCGTATCTCCGTCTTTCGCTTCTCCTCCTCTTGGCCGAATCGGCTGGCCGCCGCCATTTCGCTGGTCGTCCACACCGCCGACAGAATCTTTGTGTAACAGTACGATATCGTGGTGAACGGCACGCACCACGCGGCCGCAAAGAACACCAGGATGAATCCCTTCTCCTGTCGGTCGTCCGTTAGATAGTCAAAACTGCAGCTGGTCAGGTACCCTTCTGGAACGTACCGGTTGTACCCCAGATCCAGCACTGGCACTACGGAGAACACGAATCCGTACGTCCATATCAGGCCTATCCAAACTCTGGCTCTCTGTTTGGTGGTTTTTACGGCCGCGTTCAGGGGGTGCACTATTACGTAGTAACGGTCTAACGATATGGCGGCCAACGTCATGATGGACACGGTTCCCGTCAAACCACCGAAGAACCCGTAGATCTGACAGCCTAAAGTGAAGGAACGAAAAAACCGATCAGTTGAAAAACAAATAATGTTGTGCGTGGTCGTCCATGTAAACGCTGCAGTTTAGGTATATTGGAACTATCGTCATTGCGCGTGGGTTAGGTTAGATGTGATTGTAGAATTTGGAATAAAACACAGGAATGTACTGAAAACGATCCATTCCGATCGGGACAATTCAAACTCGTAAGACTATAATATATTTTTGGAACACAATTACTATATAAATATTTTGAAATATTATTGGGTGTCTAAATACCGCTCATAGATTAGGAGTTTTCGTAGAGGAGAGGCAAAGTTGTTTCCTCTTATAGATTTCTTTTGACGTTTTGAGATGGAGAAAAGTGTGCATAGGTATTGTTTAAAATACAATTGTTTTACAACGATTTGTTTTCTAAAATTTATCTATCTGTACCAGTGAATCTCATTTCAGTGAATTTAAGTATTATGTAGACTGTAAAAATTAAACACGATAAAAATGTTATCGGAATATTTTAGTTACGTTTGAACGAACTATACATTAAAAGAAGAAATAAAATAAAAATGTGTGCCAGTTTCATGTTTTTGATTAAATTTAAATCTGAAAACTGAATACTAGTAACACTGTTTTAACAACAATAATAATAATTAAATAAATCATCAATTTTCCTATTCTTTTTTTCAATAAAGGTATGTAATATTTTGAATTTCATCAAATCGATAATTTTCACGTGCGAATGAACAATGTTCAAAAAAAATTATATCAGAAGGAAGGCAATATTATGGAGGAATGTAGTCAGAAGACGAAATGAACGGATGGGCCGGCCATATAATACGACACGAAGGATTGTCAAAATTGATTGTAGAAGATGAGAACCGCAGAGGAAGGCCAGGACTTTACTTTTACACGTTCAGCAAATAATGTAGAGACGCGACTCGTGTGTACAAATTAAGAGAAAATCGGACAGTAGGGAGGAGTGGAAGACGGCTGTAAACCAATCTACGGATTGAAACTATAGAGAGAGAATCTCGATAATTGCTGGCGGAGGAGATGGCCCTAAAAAGGGGCCTTTTCGAGTTTGAATGTCTAGGCATTCTAGCACCGGTATCGGTAAGATTAGTTCGCGATATTCATCCTGTTACGGAAGTCGTATATCGCGATGCAGGGGACGCCACGCGCAGGCTCTTACCACGTCCCCCCTCCTTCATGCATTTATCAATTTAATAGCCCCAGCACCGGACACGATAAGAAGAAGATCTCGACAATCCGTTCGTTTCGTACGATATAAAAGTATAATAATATTATAGGCTCGTTGCTTTTGCACGCACACGACTTACCCATTTTTCCGAGTGCGGGGCCCTGGAAATAACTGTTGTAGATGAAAACCGGCGTTTTCGCCAGCATGAAGAAATCGCTGACGGCCAAGTTCATTATCAACACGTTCGCCGGCGTTTGTAAAGATTTACATCTGAAAACAATAATAAATGTTGGAATCGTTGTGTTAGAATAATTATGTTGTTATATAATAAATAAATAACGCGCGTAGGCGTGTACACTACTGACTTGATGTACATGAAAATCACGAGAAAATTTCCGGAACACCCGAACACCATGATGATGACGTACAGGAATCCCAGAACGTAGTGCGACGCCGGGTTGGGCGGCATAAATTTGAACCAATGGCCGTTGATCAGTTTCATGTAATCGTCCGTGTAGAATCCGCGATCTCGCCACACTTCGGTCGGGTATTTGCTCTTGAAATCAGTCGTAGCGAACACGGCGGTTGCAGACTCGTCGGTCCTGTTCGGCTTTCTCGCGTCGTCTTCCGCGGCGTACAGCGATTTGCGCGCACCGCCACTCAATCTCTTGTTCGGCCTGGGTCCAGCAGTAGTCGCATTCGCGTTTCCGACGCTGAACGCTCCGCCGACCTTCTTCCGGAGCGCGGATTTCGTCGGTCTGGTGACGTTCTGCGAGGGACGTTTCCGCGGCGATCTCGTCGTGACTACACCGGCCGCACGGGTTTTCGGCTTCGAGGTCGTGCTGCTGCTGCTGCTGCTGCTGCTGCTGCTGCTGCTGCTGGTGATGGTGATGGTGGTGGTGGTGTTCATGGTTTTGGCGATGGTCGGACTCGCGTTCGCCAAACGTTTCGCCACCTCTTTGGGTATCATCGTCGAGCCGTCGTTCGACTTCAAGTCACCGTCTCGTGTCACGTTCAAAGTCCCGTCTTCTCGCCGTTCCGCTGCCGTCCGCGCACCGCGGTCGACAACGGTTCTCGTTTCGGTTTCGTTCTTCACGACGACTGCTGCCACGTTTTTGCAACACGCCATATTGTCGGATAGAAGAATACTTATGCATAATACGCTAACGGAAACGAGCGGATACAGTGCCATGATTTGATTTCGTCATCTCATAGCTGCTTCATGTTTGTATATCGTCCTGGGGAAAAAAATATACATACATTATTATTATTATTGGATAGTTAAAACGAATAAAACGTCGGGTGTAACAACAGTGGCGGTTTTGTTTTTTTTTTTTTTTTGTAAGCGACTTATGTAGGTACCAGGATCGCCAATCGTCCCGGTTTCGCGTGGACAATTTAGATTTTCCGATTTTCTATATTTATATACCTTTCAATTGGACGCCAAACGTCCAGGTTTTATGACTTATACGAGGTTCTCTCTAAGTCCCTCGGTATTTACACGCGAAAACCACAACAATTAGTGCTAACGCTATTAAATACAGACGTATAGGATTTATTAAAATGATTATAATACTACTTTAAGTGGCGTAGCGTGTGGGGAGTCCACCGGGAGACTGAAAGGGCACTGCCCGAAATTTCAGGAAAATTAAAAAAAAAATGCTTTTAGTATTTTATGATCGTTTTGTGTAACCGCACATAATATGAAAATTGTAATTTGTATGAAGGTCGCTGCAAAAGTCTAAAATTTTCCTTTACAAATTTTAATTTTCTTATTTTTTGTTTATTATTACGGCTTCAACAGTAGAGCCATAAATTTTATTCTTGTTTTCTTTTATTCGACTGGATTCTAACACAATTTTACTACGCGCGCCGTCTAGTATATGAGTGAAAATATGTACCAGAGACGAAAACATATAACCACGGCATTAGCTTACCAAAATTATGTTGATCCTAGTTAAGTCTTCCTTAATTAACAAATTATCAGCGCCCCGCACCCACCGAAGCGAATTCCTGACTATTTTATAATATTTATGTGTCAGGTATGTATTTTTCGTATCTAAACAAACTAGTTATTTTAATAACTTTTTTCGGTTTAAGAAACACTTTTTTTTTTTTTATAAAAAAATAGGTTTTTAACGAGGTAGTTATCGAATTTAATAATCGGAATAATTATCATCAAAATGTGTCACAAAAATAGTATGTTTAATTCCGTTAAATTGAAATTATATTATTTAATATAACATCGACAATAATTCGATAATTAAATATATTTTACAATCTAATATCGCAATCTGTATGTATATCGGAATGGGTAATATTATAATGTGATTTCGCTAATGAATTATTATAATTTTAAAATACGCGAAAATGTGTTAATTCGTAATGGCGTAAAATAAAATAAATTCTCGGCCAATGAAACAATAAAAATGGTCTTGTACGAATTTCACAACAGTCATAATTCGATTATTCCAATACTAACTATATACGGTGTTTACCAATAGTTGAACGCTTTGAACAATTACGTGAAAAGTTCACAGAAAATGTGTTTTAGGTAAATTGAAATTAATTGAAAATATATTTTTTATTTACATTCGATTGAAAATAACGGAATATTGACTGTATTGATTTGCGCTGTAGTTGTTGAAGAGAGAATATATATATAGTAATCCACACTGGAACGACTGCGTAAAACTCTTATTAATTATTCATATTAACTACAGTTACGTTTTTAATACGAATTGTGAGTGAAATACAATAATCAATAATTTTTACTATATTAATTTCGTTTTAAAATTGTTTTCTACCGTTTACGTTTTATGATGGTATTCAGTGGCAATTTTTGAAAATGTTTTTAAGTAGTGTGTTGTGATAATAATATAATCGAAGGATTCGTATCAATCCGAAGAGGAAAAAAAAAACACGTATAAAGATTTTATTAAAAATAAAAGAAAACAAACACGTTGTGACTTGTGATAAATCAATCAATGTTTTAGACATTTCAAGCGATTTGAGACTGTATTTTGCGTTATAAAAATGTATTTGTATAAGAAAGTAAACGATTTTTTTGATTTCTTTCTGCACTTGGACTAAACCCTACAACACGATTGATTTGAATTGATTAACACTTTGTAAATTACCCAATAATTATGAATTCTTTTGCGCTACTATATCGCTGTGTTTACGCTGCGTTTCATAACAAATACTTTTTCAACAGCAAATATAATTAATTATTAACACTCGGTACGTTATTATTATATATATATATATATATATATATATGTACAGATGCGTATAATAATTATTTCGATAACAACGCATCTGTGCGTGGAGAAACTGTTAATTGGTAGTGTTGAAAGAGTGAACTATGCGCTGCAGTATACACTTTCGACGTATGGAGAAATTTCATCGTCAGAAAATTTATAGGATTCATATGGTTTTTTTTCTCACTTTGTGCGAACGATTTATACTAGTCAACAGAGATACAAATATAATTCGTTTCGTGATCTCACGAATTTAAATATAATTTTTTTTTGTGCGCTGTTTACAACGATTTTACTTTGGGAATTCAATCGAAAAACGTTTTAAATTGTATTTGACGAATTTTCGCAGCGAATTTTATAGACACATACTTGTAATTAATTCCCACGGACAGTCGATTAAAATCGGCCGTATAACCAACGGGTATAATATTGAAATATAATACATTCCTGTTTTTATTGTACTTTACTCATTATTCGTACCGTTATATTTGATGAATAAAGCATTTCCTTTTTTTTATTTTCTCCACGCATAAGGTGACTGTAGTTGCACTCGAAATCTCCATTCTCGAATAAATATTATTAATTTTATTTCCGTCGGTATAGTCGTGTCATTTGTACTTGTGTCAACATATTATCGGCGTGTACTTTGCACGTTAATATTTTTTTTTTATACTCGTAATATACATAACAGTGTTTTGTGATAAAATTAATTATGTCGACGCGGTAAACAATAATACGATAATATTGACAAAAAAACAAAAACTGTTTTTCCTGAATTTATTAAATGACATAATTTTCTCTCTTGAAAACATACATACAGTCATAGTTAATGTGATTATAAATAAAAATATTTTCATTTGATTAGGCATTATAGTCTATAGTGGTTATATTTGATTCGTGTTTTTGTATATATATACTTTATAAATATTATATTTCCTCAAATCCATATTTGTATTATGTTTTATAATAAATTTATTGTAAATGAAAATATAAAATTATGATTTATAATTGAACCATAAGTTTAATATGAAATTAAATTCATCTAAATGAATTACGAGTAGTTCAAATCGTTAGGCGTCATTAATATCGGCGTCTGTAATTCGTTAATGTGCCGGAACAGTAAACTCTGAAGAGTCAATAATATTATGATGACGCCGCGGCCAAAATTAATTACCGCGCATTATTCGTCCAAGTAGGTGTTGGTATCGTCTATGAATATAATAATATAAGTAAAGTATTATTGAATATATATATATATACATTTTTTGCTATTTCGTTTAAAACGTTTCGACTGCGAATTTCGGACGACAAAAAAGTACTGTACTCGTTTTTCATTAACTATACTGAAATGGAACTGTACATGACAGATATTGAAGGTAAATAGTACGTTGTTCTTTTTCGTTTTAGATTTTGAACCAAGTCTTACAGGCGATTTATTTTTCACGACAAAAATATTTTGTCGTCGAAAGGTAAACAGTAAGAAATTGCATTTGAAAACATGTTTTAATATTCCTATGTATTGGTTTAATTTGTAAGTTTAAACGGAATTCAATTTCATGCGAGATTATTGAGAAAATTGAAGAGCGATTGAAAGTTATATTTGCTTATAATGTTTTCGAAATTGAAAAGGAATTTTCCCCGCTTTTGTTTGGAGATATTCGCATATCATACATATTGTATCATACATATTGACATTTAAACCAGGAATCAATAAATTGTTAATTTTTGCTTATAACTTACGTATTATAATTATTATACAAATTATAATGTAAGTCATTATTCGTTAGCCTTTAGGCGACGAGGATACGACGTTGCAGTGCGATTTTTCCCTTGTAAAAGCTATTCATCGAAGTAAAACTCATTTCTTCGACGTCAACGCGTTAATGGATAGAGTGAGAACAAATTGTTGAAAAATTGCTACTTTTGCTCCCGTCAGACGTAGATGAGTTAAAATTCTATCGGGTTACTCATTCATCTAACCTTCTAAGTTAATTTATTAATGTAACATTTTTTTTAAAGTTGTAGGTTTAGGTTAGATACATGTTCGAGGATCCAATATCGAATCGACTATAAATTGTCGACATATTTGTTTTGGACACAGACAATTTTTATATTTTTCAAGAGCTCAAAATGTTACACAAGTTTAGTTAAAATTTTAACAATATTTTTCGTATTCAGCACCTAATCATCATAATTGATTACCGACTTCGTTCAGAATCATTTTTCGAATACAATGATAGCTTTAAAATTCAAAATAATAACACAACTCTTAAATCTCTGTCTAAGTTATTCACTTAATAGCACCTGCTGCTCGCTACTTTCTTATGCCTGTATGTAAACAATTTTTCATGTATAAGACGTGTTCCTTTGGTTTTTACATTCGTAACTTTTCAGTAACAAATTGTACCTAGTTGGTACTTTATTTGACTTGTTTTTCATTTCCTCAATAATTTTTAAGCGCAAAAAATTTTTTGTAACATTTTCATAAAATTTTAAGTAATAATAATAATAATAATAATAATAATAATAATAATAATAATAATAATAATAATAATAATAATAATAATAATAATAATAATAATAATAATAATAATAATAATAATAATAATAATAATAATAATAATAATAATAATAATAATAATAATAATAATAATAATAATAATAATAATAAGTTAAAATAAAACTGATAGAATTGTCAAATTTTGGATATGTATAATTTTTGTATTTAAGTTTCGAAGATTTACATCAAATTTGACATATAGCAGAGATACTAGTCGAAGATTATGTGTATTAAGTATAAACTAGAATAACATTAATGATGACCACGAAGAAGTTTTAAAAAGGGACATCGTCGGGAAACAGATGATTCTGCGCTATTTCTAAATTAATACGGTAAAAGATAGAAAATAATAAGTCTAAAGAATGTTTTTACTGAATATCAGCAAGGCCAGTTATAAATGTGGCCCATAACTTAGGGAGATGAGAAAAGAATTGTTGTTCTAGAGAGAAAAATTCCGAGGAAAATTTAACGGACCTAAAAAAAAAATGATGATGCGCAAATACACGAGATTACGTCAAACAAAGAGGTCAAGGTACTATTCGGAAAACCATATTTAGCTACCTATTTTGCTTATTGACTTTGTCTTCGGACGTTACCACGATCTCAAAATTTATAATAAACTGATTTATACTTTTCGGTCGAATCTGTTGTCAATTGTCATTAATGTATTCAGACAGATAAGCTTCGATTCGATAAGACTATTTGCAGTGTCCGTGAATGCAGAGATCTTGGAGTTAATGTTTTATTTTCGAGCAGTGTGTTAATGCACGATTTACTTGTTTGCCGATTACCGACTGAATGATTGAACGTAATTAGATTCCATGTATTTATTTTGTTTGATGTTTCAAGGTTTAAAACATTTTTTTTATTTATTTATCCATCGATACAAAAATACAGAACACACATTCGTGATTGGAATAAATGTAAAACTATTTTTTTGACAACACTCGTATTTGTTCTGTAACTGTCATGTTCGTGTCATGTTTGTTTTTAATGTATGGTTTAAATCGTTCGACAAATATAATATATTTTTGCTGTACTTTATTATTATTACGTATACGATTTTATATGTCGTAATGAAAATATCAAATATTAAATTGTGATTTTTTTTTTTGTGGCTATTGCGTTGAAATAATTAGTTGAGATATGAGGCCAATCTAATAATATTGTATTTTTAAGAATACCATAAATTATTCAACGGTTGCTTGTAAAGTTTTCAGTAATACATAATAATGATTTTAAGGATACACATAATTTTAGATTAATAATTTATGTAAAAACTTTTAGTTTTTTCTGTTTCAAATTTTTTAATACCGTGATATTATTGTTCTGATCGACAATGTCTATTTACATTCATATTTTAATTATTGATACGACTAAAACGACGTCGATTTTTTTTTTTTTTTGGATTTTCTAAGGACAATTTCCCCTCGTATTAACGTTTAAAAAAATATTATTTAGATTTAAGCAGTGAAAGAAAAATAAATTACGTATTGCAGTTGGCAAAAATATTTTACATTGAACTGAACGTGTCTCGGAAATCAGCCGAGGAACGATATTTATGTAATACGATAATTTTATCATTGTTAAAATATTGAAATTAAAAATTCTTGAAATGATTTCTATGTGAAAGCAGGACAAATTCCTTAAAACATCAAAATCAAAGACAGATATGAAAGCGTTGAATGCGTACTGCATATTATCAGTTTCCACTGAGATGTAATGTATAACGTTGAAATGAATATTTACCCAATTGAACATTCTTCAAAATTATTCGTACCAAAATGTTTAATAGTAAAAATTAGTACTCATCGTAATAGAAAACAATATAGACGACTATAAAAATATAGAAATATATAAAAGAAAACTTATAGACATTAGGACTGCAGTGTGTGATATTAAAAATACTATTGATGCGGAAGACTATTTATAAACTACTGGCTAATTTATCCGGCTTCGCCCTAGTTAAAGATTAATATTCGTCATAAGAAACTTTTGTTGTTTATCGACTTAGTTTTTATTCATATATTTACAGATGTTTCCCCCCTCCCCCCGTTGAATCGAATTGAATGGATAATAAAACCGAGCACGGTTTTACTGTTCGATCATTATAATTACATTCACATTATTAGTTACACATTTATTGAAAAATATTTGTTATAATATGTTTAGAAATAAATGGGTAATAGATATTATTGTCGACTTGAATGCATTTTGTTGTTTTACGAACTGGATGACAAAGACCACAATGTCTGACCGGACAAAGTGTAGAGATCTATATTATAATAATTCAATGTGTACAAAATAGTACGGTAATCGTATAGTTTCTTCCGTTTACGTACACATAGCACAACATAATATATACGCACTATCACGTAATTTTCGGCTACACACGGATCGCTTATTACCGCCGACAAGCGAATCGTGTTCTTGTTGATACGTATTTTTGTATGATAATTATTCAGATAAATACAAAGGAGAATGATTATCATATAAACGTACGGATATTATATTTTAATTACGCGCGATATTAATCAAAATAATGTTATAGTAGAGGAAAACTTGAGCGTAACTCGACAAAAATTTGTGCAGACTTTAAACTCTGGTTGTAGGTTCGTAACAGGCTAATGTTTAAGAGAGAAAAAAAGAGTTTACCATTTTTTCGAATCCGCGGAAAGGAATTTATAATAAACTACGCTTATATTACAATATTACATAAATAATAATATCATATTATATATAATATTACATAAAAAGTCAAATACATACGGTTGAAATTTGACCGACTCGCGCCTATTATTATTATTTGTGTGTGTGTGAGGGTGGGGTGGAAACATTCCACTTCAAGTTTAACAGTACGTTTTGCATTTTTTTTTCAATTCAATCTAATATATATATATATATATATATATAACTCGATTCATTGATGTATTAAAAAATGCAAAATGTATTAAAAAATATTTATGTTAAATTGCAAAGTGCTTGTATAAAAAAAAGAAAAAGAAGTGAATTACGTAAATAAGAAGACTTTTTAAGACAACATTATACGAACAAATATAATAAGAGCCGCCGGTGTTACGGGTGTCGCTTAAGTGAATTACTTAGATAAAAAGTTTTAGAATTATAAATCGTTGCATTCAATAAAAGGATTCTGAGCGGAACTTTAGGGCGATACACTGTCGGAAAATTTAAAGCGGCAAAAAAATTATCACGTTTATGACTTAACTGGTACAACATCTAATAAGTGCTGTAATTTAGCCTAAAACTGGAAGAAATTTTATGAAGTTTTTTTTTTACGTATACGTAGCGAAATGTTACATATTCGGTGTAAATTTCAACACTCTAGGACAATAATTTTTGGTATTTTTTTTTTATATTATACTATTAAAAACTATTGAGATAATATATTTTCTCTTAGAATTTTTGTGTTGTTTGGATTACGCGTAAGGAAATATTATTGAGAAAAAGCGTTTCAATTTTTTAATTTTATGCATTTCTAGTTGACAAAAAATTAAGTTTTTCATACAACACGTATTACATACGATTTCTTAAGTTGTGCAACAGAAAAATATTGTTTTAGTATTTTCAACTCATCTATCGTATCAAAAATGTATTATTATGGGCAGTCCTGTACAGAACGAGACGAAAAATAACGGTGTTTTTACGTCGGACACAATGTAGTTGTGTAATATTATTGGGACGCAATTCATATGCAACGATTTTTGTGGACATATTACAGGGGAAACACGTGTCACACGACCTAGCCAAATAAAATTTGACAATTTTATAAATTGGACAAAAAAAAAAAAACGCAAGTGGAAAAAGTCGTAATATTTTCCTTGTCAATTAATTCTTTTATGTATACGTTTTTTTTCTCTTAATCGTTTGCCTTCCCCTCACTCCTCTTCTAGGCGACGTAGTGGAGTACTCGAGGAAGTATTTGGAACGACTCTGTGCCAAAAAATTTCAGTTCTTTCGCCATAAACGTATAAAATATATAAAGTCTGTTACAATACACACAAAATATATATATATATATATGTACACTACAATATTATGGCAATAACATTGAAAGTTTATGTTCGTGTTTACTCAGACGAAAAAACATAATATTGATAAAATATTATCTTGATTAAATAGAGTAAACCAGAGGAGAATTGTTAACGGTTGTTATTATGAATCTCACGGGACAAATTTGATCTGAAGACAAAAAAAAAAAACGAATAAAACGAAACACGATTAGACCGAAATTATGAGATTCAAAGAAATCAGACGATATTGTTGAGTCATATATATATATATATATTTATCATTATTTTTATTAGAGTAATAATCGTCAAGGGTTCGCCGCGATCTATGCTAATAACTATATTACCATATTATTATACAGTCATATAGGAATTAAGAATTTCAGAGTGAAATATTTCCAGTTTTAACCGCATTGACGTATAGTTGTGTTCTATGGTCCTGTACGGCGACAAAACGAACAATTTTCCCCATATCGATTTTTCCGCGTTCATTCCACTGGCATGGCACATTTCATTATTTTCGTGCGGGATTTCGATTACAATATTATAATATCCCGCATTTTTATATTATACGTATTATATGGCAATGTTATGCACAACAGTAGAATGTATTATGATTAAAAATATTTAATATTGAATAGGACGATTAAGAAATATTCGGTTATTAAAAATTTGCCGTTTTAACCGTCATAATGTTGTCGTTGTGATCGACAAATGAAGTATGAATTATTTTCTCATTTTACGTTAGTATTATACAAGCTGTACTATAATTTTGTGTAATATGTGCGAGTAAATTATAATAAAATAATTTTTAGTTTTATTGCTTGAATGTTAATGAGACCCTGTTATTAATTGATCTGAATCGGTATGGAAGAAAGATGAGAATAAATAAATTTATAAAAGCTTACAAATAAACAAAGTTAGAGTCCTGATTATTCATTTTCAATATGAATATACATATATATATATAGGCTAATTAAATAATAATTACGATTAAAACGTATAAATGGATGTTAATTTTATATTTTCGTGTAATATTGTACAAGAATTATTATTATAAAAAAAAAAAATAAATTTCTTGTTTTATAATATTATTGCTGATTTTTTTTCTTTGAACTAATAAACTCGAAAATTATAAAACACCGTATTATTACAACTGAAAAAGTATAAATTGCCTAAAAGTATTATTAATTACTTTCATTTATTTTAAATTATTATTTTTTGTTCATATTTAAATTGCTTTCTTACAAAATCAGTTTTATACAGTTAATAATAAAAAAAAAAAAAAAATTGAAACTATACTTTTTAATGGTCCGCATTATGAATTGTAATTCAATTACTCATCGAGTAGGTTCCTAATAATACCCAAAACATTTGACGGTGGGTATTGAAATAAAAATATTAATAATACCGTTCATTACCCGTTCGAAAGATCGATAAGCGCTCGTTATGTATAATAAAATATCTATCTTTCTTTCTCGGTCAATAATTACGTGATAAAGATACGGAGAAAAAGTCAGCTGTATGAAGAGGACGTTCAATTAAATACCTGAAAACGTAATCCCGACGTATAGTGTGATAATATATATCTGTTTTCTCTCACCATCGAAAGTCATTTTTTTTTGTAAATTTAAAATTTCATATTGACATGCGTATTTAATACAAAATTACTTTAGTTAATCGTTAATCGCTGCGTTATTTTTGTGATCATTAACCAATATATCACATAGTTTAACGTAAAAAATTGTTTTTAAACGAGTGGTGGAGTTCTGTATTTCTATAATGTTAATATTATTACGAAAAATAAATGAATTTATTATTGTCATCTGTTCGTTATAATATAGTAAGTGCTTATAACGATTAAAAGTGTATATTAAATTATTATTTACAATAGAAACTGTTTATATCGCGTTTTGTATTGTATAAACGGTCCATATTTTTTTAAATTGTATTCATATAAATATAAATACCATATAGAATAAAATAAATAGTTCAATTTAATATGTTGATTTATGAAAAAAAAACTCGTTAATTTTGTTTGTTTAGAATTTGAATATGTACCCTACGATTATTATTTACGTGCACGAGTAACATAAATAACAATCATTTAATGTGTTATTAAACGATAATGGAAAAAATAACGGGCGCATAATATTTGAACTATATTTGGACATACAACATTTAATCGTTATTGTTATGTTAATACAACGATGAGAATACCAGATGAAAAGTAAATATTATTACTTATTACAGTTATTACGTATAACGGGATATATAGTGTACCTACTCAGTATATACAATATTGTCTTTTCGTAATAAAATTACTATTAATGAATAATAAATTCGAATGGCGTATAAAGTTTTGTATTCTACCTAAACATTTATTATTATTTACTTGAACTACGCTAATTTTTTTCTCTACATTAAATTTTTGTCAAAAATTATTTCGAAAAATATCAACGGTCTTTTTTTTTTCTGTCAGTTAAAATATTTGAGTTAATATGCGTTTGAGTTGTACTCAAGGTCTTTTATATAAACACGTTTTATTAGATATCACAATATGGTAATACTAGCTTATCCGTTTATGTCGATATACCGTTAAGTTTCGGTGCTTTTTATTCGCGCGCGCGCAAAAAAAAAAAAATGAAAAATCGATGATTTTTTTTTAAAAGAATTTTTATTGAAAGGTTTCGGCCGGTAACCGGTTTGTTCTGTCATTTTTAATAACACGAACAAACGCCAAACTGTCATACGTTATATTACTCTATACGTTATTTAGTTATTAGCGATATGAGTAAAAACAGTCATGTAAAAAAACTTACATGTTCTATTCCGGAAGAATTAAGAATTCCGGATTCCGTTTCCGCAAGGTAAAGAACCTAAAGTACTATAATAATTATAGTTTAGAAATTTCTTGGTGAAGAAGGGAATTTTGAACCATACCACTGACCGACACGCGGAGAAGAAGAAGTTTAGAAATAAAATTTTGGCTCGAAATGCATGACAATATTAATCAGAGACATTTATAAATATGTCTTATATAGGTAGTAAAAGAACTAAATAAAAAAGTATTTATTTTTTATATTCGGTACCTATTAAGATTATTATTAATCTTATTATTTTAATCGTTTAAAAAAACAAAGCGATTTCCACCATCTCATACTAAAATAGGGGTGATAATATTATATTTTTTGAATTTGATTCATAAACATTTTGATTATTTTCCGGGGGCTTATATTTGTTTATGAAAAACATCATGCAAATTATTTATTATGTTGTAGGAAAGATGAAAACGCTACAATAAAGATGTAGTTCTTTTCTATTTAGTGCTAAAACTTGTTCACTGTATCATAAGCGCAAATGCGAAATTAGAGCTTAAATATCGGAGTGCGCCCTCATGAAATTTCACCATCACTGCGCATAAGATACCTAAATTTACAAATATTATAGGTACATATTAATTTCAAATTAATAATACGACGCAAACAATTATATTTTAATAATATTTTATTTTTAATTTTATAATTAAATTTATTGTTTAACCGTATTACTAAATATTTATTTCATAATATCAATTACAATATATTTATCGTAAAACGTGTATATTAATATGGCTATTGATCGCGTAAAATTGCATTGTTTCTTCCATAATTTGCAATTTATTGTTGAAAAACGTATATTTTTCAATACAAAAATATCAGAAATTGTTGGTTATTTGTTATAGACTTCTTATATAACATTAAAACAATTATATACAACTAATGGAAAAATAAATATTCGAATCATATTGTCACTGAGAAAAAACAATACAAATTTTGAAACCGGACTAGAACCGCAACTAATCATTTTTTTTAAGGAACACATTACCATTGAATTATAAAGTCATATTTTTAAGTGAAGACACACAATTTATATCACTGTGTAAAATACTAAACTGGGTTTGACAATCACTGATGCCTTACAACGTTTAATCTTTTTGGTCAAGTCGTCATGTTCTTCCCAATAATGATTATGTATCCGTCTGCAGTACGCTACATAATGACCCAGAGTGTCTGCAAATCCTTTGAAAAACGCTATTGCTGCAACGAGCCTGTACCTAATAACGTAAATTGAAAATTATATATGTATATTAGACAGTCAAAGGTAATAAAAGTTTAAGATTGTTGTTTCTGATATTAAGTTATTCATTTTTTAAAGTATTCCGTTTAAATTCTGAGGGTTGGGAGAAAAATTTTTGTCTCGCAATGGATGTGTGTTTTGTATGTTATATGGGTGTACGTTTCTTCCTAATAGAAAAATGTATTTTTGCGTAACTATTTTCCACTATGAAATGCTAACAGATGGTGTTATAACTGACATGGTTTTTAAATTTGTTAGTAGTGCTCTTAAATATAAGGAACAGTTGAAAATTTATAAAACAGGATAGAATTTTTTACGTATACGATTTTTATGAATTTGATTAGGCAATTTTGTTTGTAATTCCTAAAATAATATTCTAAAAGACTTGTAATTTTCACCAATTATGGTTTTACTAATAAAATTAATAACTGCTGAGAATCCATGGTTTTAATATCCTTAAAATTTCACTTTTTTTTTTTTACAATATTTTGATCTTGTTTACAACTGGCACCCGTAGCGCACTGTCCAATGCCCATTTTAAGTTTAATGTAACAATTAATTAAGGTTTATAACTTACGTATTATTGCTGATTTGAATGTTAAGTGGAAAGTCTTCTAAGGAACATTTTAAACCAATTTCATCTATATTTACATTGGTATTAAACCAGATATGGCGGCCAAAAGTTTGTATTATTTTAGTATTGCAATAGAAATCGTTTTGATGAGAATGTTGAGTGTATGAAAATAAAGGATATGGATTCATAACATAATATGTAGACTTTTGGAAATTTGTAAAACTACCTGTGAAAAAAAAAATTAAACTTCGTTTAATTTATAATTAAAATATAATAATTTTATAATTAATAATAATAATAATAATAATAATAATAATAATAATAATAATAATAATAATAATAATAATAATAATAATAATAATAATAATAATAATAATAATAATAATAATAATAATAATAATAATAATAATAATAATAATAATAATAATAATAATAATAAATAAATAAATAAATAAATATGTGTTTTTTAAAAATGTTAAATTATCATAATTACGGTCCTTGAGAAACGCAAATTTTTTAACGTTCTACTGTTCAAAACTCACTGTATATGACTATACCTATTATACATGCATGTAAACATATTATAAGCTTCTAATATTATTCTATTTACTAACCATTTATCAGTTCCATTAAATTGATTGGAAATAATATTCTTTGAACCATCACTGTTTTTTCTTCGACGCTGCATGTGTGATATTCCCAAATACTAGGTTCGTTTGTCAATAAAAGTTCTAATAAACTATTGACATTATACCGGCAATCTAACTCTGTCAATCCACTGTTTAATTTTATTTGACTGCCAATTGATCCTAGTATACTAATTCTTTTTTTATATAAGTTTGAATTAGCACCATGGTTGACTAAGAATTTCGCTAACTGCATGATATTATTATTTGTGTTATTAACATATTCTGCATAAATCGTCGAGTCTGTATATCCTGTTGCAATTGATTGCAAAATTGTGTCAAAAGGGCAGGTATTTGTAACTTTATAGTTAATTTCTGATATTTCATTTTTAACCATTAAATTATTCTGTAGACTTCCATTGCGAACGATATCGATTGTGAGTTTTTTATTTATTTCTGTATTTATATTTCGGTGGTTCATTGGTTGTGGTTTAATATTTTTCTCGGTTTTATGTTTCAAATTGATCTTTTTATCAGATTTTTAATATTATCTGAGAGGTTCTTTTTTATTTCGGTTATTTCAGAAACGTCAATTTCTTTACTGCAATTGTCTTCTCATTTCATATGATATCACAATTTTTATTTATTAATAGTTTCATTAAAACAAAATCGCAATTATCTATTGCTTTGATTTATATTATGTGTATTACGTATGATAAAATTCGATCTATGTGTTCAAATGTAGTATAATAATATGTTTTTCCTATTTTCTAAATGTATTCTTATATAATTCCTGTATTTTGGTATTTAGAGGTGTTTTAGTTAAGTGGAAGTTATCAATATTTTTAAATTAATTTTGCTTCTTGCCAATTTTATTGTTTCTTACGAGTATAAAACAACTAAGAGCGTTTCTTATTGTATATTTAATAACTGTCTTCTTTCTATTACAGACGCGTTTAAACTGACCAAGTTTTAACAACTGGACCGTTCATAAGTTTGACATTTCAATTCTATATTGAATCAAAATAAGAGAGAAATCGTTGTAAATTAAATATTTTTTAAAGAAGTCTAAAAACACAGCATTTGTCAATCTAACATACTGTATAAATATTTGAATTTGATTGGAAATCAAATATTGAAAATTTGTAATTAATACAAAATTGAATAAATACTTTAAATTTCAATGTTTAAAATTAAATATTTAATAACATTTAATAAACATATAGTTTTAAGTATTTATTTTTCAATGAAAATTCGGGATCTAATAAATGTTTAAAACGCATGTTTATCAAATATACCGGTGACAATTTTATATGAGTTGAAATTTGATAATTTTTCCAATATAAATTTTATTATTTAATTATTGTAATTTATTAATTGGAGAAAAATGTTATTCCCAATATAAAATCCAAAATTGAATACATTTTACAAATAACTAAAATAAAATATTAATATTTTAATTTTGCTATGAATTTGAATAATAATTATTATAATAGTATTTAATTTATATTTAAATATAAAATATATAGGTAGATATTATATATTACTAATAGTTTTGACTTTTGTTTTGAATACATTGTTTTGCGGATAATTATATTTATATTTCAGTAATTTTTAAGCGCATGGACGATAACCGCGACTTCATGCTAGGTTGCTATTTTTAGCACCGAGGGTCGCTAAATATCAAAGATATAATAATGTTTTATAAATCCAAGCACAACAATGTGAACTATTATTATTATTATTATTATTATTATTATTTCAGTACGTTTAAGTGACCGGATCGCGATCGGATCGCGAGAGGTTACGGCGCGGTAGGTTTCGGGTTCGAATCCCGGCGCCGCCGCGGTCTTTCCCCCGACCGTCGTCGTCAGGCGGGCGCGCCCGGCCTGCCATGTCACATTCACCTCCGTCGAATAAGGAGGGAGGAGGGAGGGCGAGAAAGCAGTAATTTTTTTGCATTTTTTTCGGACTTTTTTTTCATTTTATTTTCACAAATATATATATATATATATATATTCATTATATTTATCCAATTTTAATACAAGTAAAATATTTTATAAAGTAGGTACAAAGTTTATTAAATGTTGAATTTTAAATATTTACCTCAAAATGCCAAAAGTTTAAAAAATGGTTGATAATTATTGATTAAATATTTGTAAACTTATTATAAATCAAAATTCAATATTTATTAAATAATAACATTTTTAAAAATATTAAGTATAAATGTTTTATTAATATTCCAGTGTTGTGTGGGTATGTTATTGTTTATACATAATTGGATAAAAATCAGTTATATTACGTTAATGGTATACAATTTTAATTTCAAAATAAAATGAAGTCATATTAAACTATTTACCTGCTTTTCTAGGCAAAAAAAAGAAATGTTTCTAAACTATATATTTAAAAAATAATCCTTATAATATCAACAATATCTAATTAGAATTTTTATTTATAAAAGATCCTATCTGAAATAACTGAAATAAAAGACAACTTTACAGAAAATATCAAAGAATTAAATGAAATGGACAGTTTGAAGAGTAAAACCTAGGAAAACACAAAATCACTATATCAATAAACAACCAAAAAATAAATGCAAAAAGATGCGAAAAGATAACTGCTACAATAGATATCGTTTGCAATAGAATTGTACTGGATAATTTACTGATTAAAAATGAAATATCAGAAATTAACTACAACGTTACAAATACCTGTTTTTTGACACAGTTTTGCAATCAATTGAAACAGGACATTCAGACTCGACAATTTATACAGTTAATAACACAAATAATAATATCATGCATTTAGCGAAATTCTTAGTCAAACATGGTGCTAATTCAAACTTATATAAAAAAGGAATTAGTATACTAGGATCAATTGGCAGTCAAATAAAATGAAACAGTGGATTGACAGAGTTAGATTGCCGGTATAATGTCAATAGTTTATTAGAACTTTTATTGACAAACGAACCTAGTATTTGGGAATATCACACATGCAGCGTCGAAGAAAAAACAGTGACGGTTCAAAAAGAGTATTATTTCCTAAACATTTAATGGAATTGATTAATGTGTTATTAAATAGAATATTATAGGGAGCATCGTATACGTCATGTAAAATACGTATAGTCGTGAACAGTAAGTTTAGAAAGTATAAAAATAATAATTTTCTCAAAGAGCCTAATTATGATAATTTAAATTTGAAAAACATATAAATTGCTAATATACAAGAGGATTTGGGTTAATTTAATTAATTTTATAATTTTCAAAATATAAATTTACTGTTTTCAAAATTCATAATGCAATTGTATTATTATATTTTAGTTTTACAAATTTTCAAAAGTCTACATATTATGTTATGAATCCATATCCTTTATTTTCATACACTCAACATTCTCATCAAAACGATTTCTATTGCAATACTAAAATAATACAAACTTTTGGCCGCCATATCTGGTTTAATACCAATGGAAATATAGATGAAATTGATTTAAAATGTTCCTTAGAAGACTTTCCACTTAACATTCAAATCAGCAATAATACGTAAGTTATAAACCTTAATCAATTGTTACATTAAACTTAAAATGGACAGTGCGCTACGGGTGCTAATTGTCAACAAGATCAAAATATTTTCTTAAAAGTGAAATTTTAAGGATATATAAATCATGGATTTTTAGCAATTATTATTTTACTAGTAAAATCATAACTGATAAAAATTACAAGTCTCTTAGATTATTATTTTATGAATTACAAACAAAATTGCCTAATCAACTTTATAAAAATCGTATATGTAAAAAATTCTATCCTGTTTTAACATTTTTCAACTGTTTCTTATATTTAAGAGCACTACTAACAAATTTAAAAACCATGTCAGAATTATTTAACGGAAATACATATTCACAAGTAAAATATAAATAAACATCTATTGTAAGACAATTATTTTTCTCGCATCTTTCAGAATATAAACGGATTCCTTTTTAAAAGTATTACCTTAATATTTAAATTAAAAATGTTTATAATGTGTAATATATATATTTTTTACATGGATTTGAAGATCTGGGTCATAATATAGCATACTGCAAAAGGATACATAATTATTGGAAAGAACATGACGACTTGGCCAAAAAGATGTTGTATGCTATCAAAGATTATTAAACCCAGTTTATTATTATTTATATATTATATATAGAATGAAATAAATATATGTCTTTCATTAGAAATTGATCTTTACATAATAACATTTTTTTTAATTAAGAATTTTTCTTCCTGTAAAATCTGTTAAATATTTTATATGTTTCAGTTTATTTTTGTTATCTTTGAATTGCATACCAATTATATGTAATATAATATAACCGGTATTCTTCAAATATTGTATAAAATGTAAACAGTTAATATTGTTTTTATTCTTTTAAAAGGAGATCTCAGCTTTTACAGATTATTAATTTTATTAAAAATTTTGATCCATAATGAATATATACTTTCGGTACTAGCCCAGTTGCTTAGCTTGTATTACTTGTTCTCAATTTTGATAGTGTTACCGATTTTATTACCTATTTTACTTGTTTAAAATAATATTGAAAATCAGATATCATAGTACTCTTTAAATTTGTATTATTACTTTTCTAACTTTTTACTTATTTGAATAACACATGAAAAGTTGATAGAAAACATTTCACAAATTTCACAGTTTTTAAAATTTTGTATCAATTAAAATAGAATTGAAATATCACTATTTAAGGACAATCCGGTTTTCTAAAGTTGATCAGTTTAAACTGATATATGATATATATTAGAAAATGATGAGGGAATTCCTCTGTGGAATTTTTTTTAATGTTTTTAAAATTAAATAATAATCATAATTAAATTGGTAAGAAGCAAATTCAGCGAAAAAATTGATAACGTTTACTTTATAAAAATACATGTTGATACCAATGTACTGCTAATATTAAATATGAATACCTACAGTGAACAAGAGACTTACCTTAATATTACATTTGAACACATTGACCAAACTTTATCAAAATATAGATTGAATAACTACAGACTTAGATTATTGTGATCTTCTTTTAACGAAACCATTAAAAAATAACGATTTAATAAAATATTACTTGAAGATTGTATAGATTAGTCATTTATACTCGTAGCTTCAGAATGAATAAATAGAGAGGCCGATAGAATGCTTCAGAAACTCACACGTCACAGTCAATTGATACTGAACACAATACAAATGTTTGATGTCTAAAATAAATAATTAAAAATTGTAGTTAAGACAATAAATTACAAAATATACATTATGGTAACACCAGTGAGTGTAACTTCTTCAATAATTTATGCTTATTATTTTATAATCACTAAAAAAGGTAACGAGCCGCGGGTGTTGTGGGTGCCTCCTAAGTGAATTACTTAGTTGAAGATTTTAGAGCTTTGATATTACAATTTTTATCATAGTTAAAAATTAAAATAACGTATGACTGACATTCTATTAGATTCTCAGCCATTAAAACCAAAAATCAATCTTTTATGACTTAAAAACTTCAATATTTATAAATGTTAGCCTTAAACTAAAAAAACTTTTGAAATTTTTTTTGTTATAGTATAGTACAAAGTTACATATTCTTTGAAGGTTTCTAGACTCTAATGTGATCATTGTTTTTAGAATTATGGAGAAATATTTTGGTGAAATCACATTTTTACTATTTTCATTTAACTTTTCGGTAGTTTATGAGTTTTTTTTAGGCGCTTTTGAGAATATCGAAAAAATGACCTGCTTAAATTACCAACCAGACAAAATTTGCTACCGGAAAATGATTAAACATGTAAAGACCGGTGCACTCCTTTTGGTCGAATTTTTTATTAAACATAGAAAAAAAAAGACACATCATTGTAAAACCAATACATACCTCGCTCCGCTTAGAATCTAATAGTATTGCAAAATATACATATGGGTACACATAAATATATTAATGTATTATCTATTTCTGTTCAATAAAAATATTCACATGTAAAATTAAAGAAACACCTGTCATTATTTAAGACCAATATTTTCCTTAAAATTCCTGTAAACACATGGTATTTGTAGAGGAACGAGTTATTTAGTTATTATTTAAACGAAAAATGTTTATTTTAAATTAGCTTTGATTATTTAATAATAATCTTAAGGTACCAAAACATTTTGTGACAGTGTGAAAAATAAAAAAATTCAAAACTCGCAGACTCTGACGCGAGGATGTTAGTTTTCGTCTAGAAAACAAACAATTGTTATGTATTATAGAATAATATTATTGTTTTTTTACATAAAAACTAATAAGGCCTGTAGGTTATAATACATTTCTTATATAGTAATTACTAATATTTCAATTAGTAAATTTCAATTTAGTAAAAATATGTCAATACGAATATTGTAATATATAAAAGTGTAGATTTTATGTTTAATAAAATTATAAAACGTATTTTACACTCACCGTTTTCGTGAAAACTGGTTTAATTTAGTTTTTGAAAAATCAACGTTATTAGTTATTATACAGATATTAGCTGGTATAGGTTCTCATAGCACTAATTAATATAAAATAGTGTCGAAGGATTTGCAGGAAGTTCGGGTTATTAATATAGCATTATAGCATACTGTATAATAGTACATACTCATTGGGAAGTACAGAGCGACTTTGCCAAAAGAGAATGTCAAACCCCATGACCCACGTGATATTTTACGTACCTAAATATCTATAATTTAAACTTTATATTTAAATTTTACATAATCAACACTTTGCAATTATTACTTTTTATCTGGAAAACGGGTTGAAAATTTTGGTACGCGTCAGTATTCAATTGTCAGTTGAATCATATTATCTGAAGAATTTCCAAAAAAAAGTTTATTATTTTTATTTTGTCCGGTTAAAAATATAACTTTAAAAAAAGGTAGCGAGTTGGAGGTGCTGTGGATGTCTGTTCAAGAGCATCACACGATCAGGTGTTGTTAGAGATTTAGTTTTATCCAAAATTTTGGAAAATGATTCTGAGCGAAACTTTGTTCATTTGTATTACTTATAGTTTTTCGAAGTTAAAACTTCATAAACTTAAAAAAAAAAAAAATTATGATAGACGATTTCGATTTCTTTTTAATATTGTTAAAATATTATATGTCTGACCGTATAATAATTCTTCAGTTGTTAATTATAAAATTTACGCACGTTCAAAATTGATATACATATTGACAATTCTGTTTACACTTTCAGTGAGTTTCCCCTATAACTTTGAGGAAAAATATTGTGAAAATGGAAAAACGTGTCGTATGTCGTAAAACGTAACGGGTATGTTAAAGTGTATTTTTTTTTTTTAAGTGTCTCAATCTCTTTACACTTCCCCCTCAAAAAATTAATGAGTCGTAATAAAATATTTTTTGAGTGGTCTCCTCCCCGCAATTTTCCTCTCTTGTGTCTGTGTTTGTGCCTTTTAATTATATTTAAGGAATTTTAGTTTGTAGTGTAAATTTAAGAGTGGAAAATTATATTTGCCCGCCACATATTGAACCTTAATGCGCCCCTGACTATTATAGTTATATGTTTTAACATTATAATACGGTAATACTAAAGACGCAACCTAAAATCCCACGATGTTTGTAAAAGTGTTTTATTTTTCTGTACTATATATTCGGTTAAAGGAAAATAAATTGTTTTATAATAAATATTTATGTGTGTTATTAGACGCTTTAATTTATCGGTATACTCGTATTTTAAAAATGTGTTGGTAGAAGTTCGCACTATTGATATTTGATTAAAGTAATAAAGTTCAATGTTTCGTCGACAATATATAGTTTTCGAGTAGTGTTTTATACACCAAGGACAATTTCCCTTTAAATAAGATAAATTGTTATTGTACGAAATCATATTATACATTTTTAATATTTTTTACAAATAATAATAATTGGCTTTCTAAAATTTAATATTGCTATTATGTAATACACGAGGTGGATACCTTTTCCATAGGAGATTCGATAAATACATAAGGTATGTTCACACTTATACAATTTAAACAAGTTATACATAATATTACATGAACGAATTGTTTATCAATATCATTTTTTATACCGCAAATTTAATACTCCAGAAATTGATTATAATAATACGCGTATGACTAATAATAAGAAATAATATATTTTGTTTCCTTAACGGAAACGACGATTGAACAAAACGATAAATCATTAAACAAATACAATACCGGTAATATTTTTATTTGTAAACCTAAACGTAACCTAGTCTGTACATAATGACGTAATATATCCAATTTTTTTGTACAGCTTCAAAACTTATATTGCTTAACATGAGTGAGTAAGACTTTCGTCAATGATCAAATATACTTCAGATGTGTACGTATGTGGCACTTGTGTTCATGTATCATCTATTAATATAGGTATAATTATAATATAAAACATTAAATTTTTTCTAAAAGATATACGTATAATGTATGCAATACGCCTTTATATTGTACGTGTTGTTTAACACGGGTAAACACGCAGTGCTTGAATTGTGGAGAGTTTTGGGTGATGGAGTACCTATTTTGTTTAAAAAATATTTTCACGTACCTCTTCTAATTTTTCTAAATGTAGCGCTGGTCAAGTATTCCGGGTGACTAACGATTTTCAATATTTTTTTAATATAGTTGAAGTAATAAACGTCTCACATTGTTTTAAACTTTTAAGCCTTAAGACCAAAAATTATCTCTTTTATCAATTGACTCAAAATCTACAATTGCTATAAATCCGTCAAAATTATAAGAAATTGTTCGAAAAAATTGTCTTTCTTGTTAACACAATCCAATGTTACATATTTCAGGTGAAATTTTCAGGTTTCTATGATTATTAGTTTCAAAATTACGAAGAAATCGATTTGTGTTTTTACCTGTTTTTATGTAATTTTTTTTCTGACGCTTAAAAAAAGTATTGAAAGAATTGACCTGTTTAATGTATCAACTAGATGCAATTTTCTACCTGAAAATAGTGCTACACGTAAAAGTCGGAGCACTTCTTTTGGTAGAATTTTTGGGTACAGACATAAAAAAAAACAAAACACATCATTGTAAAACCAATACATTTCTCGCACCGCTCAAAATCGAATACAATATATCGATTATAACAACCATGGCTCAGTGTTGATGAGTAGTTGATTAAAATCTTATCGATTGATTGCAAATAAAATAATAAGAAATCGAATGATAAAATAACACGGCACTATGAAGTAATATACAAAATAGTCAAACTATGTCAAATTAAGTTAAGTAAACTAGTCAAGTGCCTGAGTGTAAGGTGTGAGCTCTGTAAAACCCGAACTATAATTAAATAATTAGTGACATTTTGCCTACTATTAGATACCCCGCGACGAGATAACGACAAGTGACGATTAATTGAAATTATATCGTTATAAAAATTAATATTTATATTAAACTAGTATATAAATCAGAAATCCACAGAGTCCAAGTCGTACATTAAAACTGATAAAACGAATTGTTTCGATTTCCGAACGTAAAAAAAAAAAAATGAATTAAAAAAGGAATAGCAACTTATATGATATTTTATACATGTATTTTTTATCGCTATATTCTTACGTAAGATACTTTAAATCTTCCTTAAACAGTCAACGTTCGAATCGAGGAACGTGACCTTTCCAGTGTAGTAAAGATCGGTCATAGATTCGCCCGAATCATTTTTAAAAGCGTAGCTTTAGGAATATTACTTCCTATAAACTTACGAAACTGATTTAAGACTGAACATACAAATTGAAGTATATAGCTCGTATACAATATACATATGTGCGAGTATAAACGTATATCATTTTTAAATGAATCGACGAATAATTTAAAGTGCTTGAAGCGTATGAACATATTTTTCATCTGGTGAAAGTCGACTGATAAGGTCTTATCGTATATTTCAATAATTGTTATTGAGTAAAAAATCGTGTATATAATTTAAACATAAATATATTCTTAAAACTGCTTTAACATTCAATTTATAAGATTGCTTCTTCTCGTTTTAGAATATTCAATAAACAGAAGTGCGAACACAAAAAATAATATTTTTAACGTTGTACATAATATTCATACTTATGTAAATATAAGTATACTGCTCAATTTCAAAAACAGGATTATTTTATTCTCATTTAAAGCTTCCGTACTTGGAACATTCATTTTTATTAAGTACTGTATTTTGCATTTAATGTTTTCTTAGTTAATTCAATTTCAACACAACTTGTGCAAATAAAAACACAAGTAATTTATACAAGCAAAACAATACGAATAAATAATTAATATTAAAACTTTAATTTTTAATTCGTATAACACAAAATCTAATTTACGAGGTAGTTCTGAAAATCTGTTAATGACTTTGTCAATATCAATGTCATGATTTCTATAAATATTCATGAGAATTAATATTCAGTTAGTCGGTATTGTCCAATATTATTTTGCAAATAAGTTTTCAGCCACCCACAATATTAAAAATGATCACTGCGGTATGATATAACAGTCAAGTTGCAAAACAGTTATCAGACTAAAATAAATATTTTCATTGCCCAATTAATTACCTATTCTAATTTTATACACGTAATTGCTAAGAAATAAAACATATATTTCTAACAACAAAATACAAATACGGGCTGTTACAACGTAATATGGGAAAATATCTCAAACAAGCGTATACGGTATTTTACTTATTCCTTTTTAAAAAATTTATAGGCTTTTGGCTTTTAAGTGACACCATCATTTATATTGGTACATACTACATGCACTACAAACTCGTAAGACGGGAAAATACGAGTATATTCTTAAAATGAAAAAAAAAAAAATCGCAAAGTATGCAAAAATGTGCGCTAAAAAAAGAAAATTTGATATTTTATTCGTAATTTAATAAAATGCGAATTCGTAGCACAAACAAAATTGCATTTATTTTCCACAACGAAAAAAATCACTTATGTTTAATAAGTTGACCGAACTTTATGTTAATCTATAAAAACAATCATATTTTGTATGATATTTATACAATTTCTTGACATTTCTTGGGGGGGGGGGGGTGGTGGGCTGGGTAGGAGGGTCTGAACCCGTTAAATCCATTTTCTGTCCACTCGTTTGTTGTTTTAAGATATTCAAACTATAATTTATGATATATATATATATTTAAAACATTTAAATAATAAATAATTTAATTGAAAATCGTAAGACCTAAAAGTTTATAATACACAGTATATTTATTTTATCAATAACAAAAAGAAATATGACGATTGAAAAAACTTTAAATAAGGGAATATAAAACTAATTTCGTTTGATGCTCAAGAGATTAATTTAAAGATTTTGAGAAGTAACATTAATTAGTTACGATGATTATAAAAAAATAATTATTATAACTTTATAGTACGTATTTAAATGTTTTTTTTTTTATTGAACGTTTTAAAATATGTACATTGTACATATATAATATACCCAGTGCCGCAATTACAGTTTTGGAGGCCCCGGTGCGAACTAACTTTGGAGGCCCCTTACAGGGATAAAGGATGATGTTAGAGATTTTAGTGCCTTCCTTACAAAGATTGGCATTGTACAATTACGTCGGTAAATTAAGGACAATCAGTATACACAATCGGAAAATTAATGAAAATTAATAAAAAAAAAATTTTTCACTTCACTCGTATATTAGCTTTTTGTCGAGTGTTAAAGAAAGAAAGAAAAAGGTCAATTTAACTTTGATATAGATAAGCTTAAAAATTAAGCTTTAAAAACAATTATTATTCGATTATTAAATCTAATAATAAAAACAGGTAAACATAACTTAAATATTTTTAATGACATTTATAATAAAACAAAAACAAAAATATTTAATAAAGTAATGAAAATAAAAACGGAAAAATAAATAAAAAGGGCATGAAAAAATTAATAAATAATAGACTTGTATATAAATATATATAAATTTTAAAATATTTATTTTAAGAAAATTATTTTTTCTTGCTTTTTACATGCGCGAGTTTCGGCCGGTTTTCGTCCGCCGCCTGGTGGTGCGTTCTGATTTGAAAAAGCCTATAAATATTACGAGTATTTTCTATCGTTCCCACGTGGAAATTCCATTGGGTGTTTCAGTAAATAAATAAACTGCGATTCGTGCATCATTTATGACATTGTTTTAGCGGCCTGTCGCCATCTACCAAGATAACCACGATTCAAGTGTGTTGACTTAACAGTAGTGAATATAATATATCTATGTTTAGATTTGGAAAACCATATTAAATAAGATCAAGTCCTAGTAGCAGCTGCCCGCGGGCTACGACCGGTAAGCGCGAATGTTTTCAATGATTACCTACACTCTACAGAAAATAGTGCTAGTCGCCCGTGTCAGAAACAAACGAATTTGTTCCAAACGCGGGCGACAATTTTATTATCGCCCGCCGCCTGTTTACCGACCAAATAGGACACTATTAATAAAACCTACTGTGAATTTTATCGTGCAGCCCGCTCGCTAACAAAATCGCGTTCAGCTAGGACGCACTGTAATAACTATACATAATATAAAATAAAATAATTTTACAATTTATAATATATTTCGTAGTATAATATTTTATTACAAATAGACAGTAAAAAAAAATTTAAATCCCACGTATATCTTATTAAATGTTTGGTCTAGTCAATGAATATGAAGCCCCCTGATATAATTACGAGGCCCGTTTGGCGGTGCGACGCACCGGCGGTAGTTGCGGCACTGAATAACCTACTACACGTATTATTGTTTTTAACCGAATTTAATAGTTAAAATAAATCAAATGAAACGTATTCAATAATTTAATAAGTTTCAAAATTAAATTTTCAACAAGGAAATCTTTCAACGATAGGTGTGGAACATTGAATTTCAATATTTTATTCAAATATTTTCAATCGCTTGCACGAAAATATTCACATTTGTCAGATAACTCTATACGTAGACAGTTATATAATTCATGAAAAATGTATATAATATTATCAAAACGTAAATGTACTAATGTGTATAATATATAGTAGTGTACTATAGTGGGTCTGTGTTTAACTAAAACCGATTTAAGTTTTCAATTAAATCGACCAGGTTTTTTTATAGAACAATGTTTTAAATATAGTTTATGGTGTTCTATTAAAAAGATGGCACACAAATGTTTTATGATTAATGTGATTTTAGAGTGCAATGCGAACCAGCGCCATATCGCACATTCACATCGTATCATCGTATCCAATCGTCAGGATTGTTTTTTCTTAGCGATTCAGCACTTGATATAATATCAATGACCGTGTCTATTGTCCTGTCAGAAACCATTCACAAAATTACTAGTTTTACATCGTGTAAAGTATTTACTGAATTTAAGCGACTTTATAGTTGGTACAGTTTTTGGTGAAAAAAATATAAATTGTAACTGAGTAAGTTATAAATTACCATGAACAAACATTTCACACATTTCGGAAGATGGTATAAAGTCACTTATAACTTTAGAACTAGTTACACAGGCCAACTTTAAAATGTATAATAAAGCACGTAAAAGTTAAAATGGTTAGAATTGGCATATCGGCACAAAGGGACAACTGCACTGATCTATTTGCCATTTGAATGTTTCCATGCAACGACGTTAACAAGAATTTCAAATAAACGAAAAAGTCCTTTCCGTGCTGACGGTGCACTAAACGATTAATTTCATCAAATCACTTAAAATCTACCAAGATTGCAAAATATATGTTATTCATATACTTTTTCTATATTGGTATCTAAAAAAACTTCTTTTATAAACAACTACTGAAGTCAAATGTATAATTGTACTGTACATATTAATTTTAGATTCTGAGCGGAGCGATGAATCTATTGTTTTTACAATGATGTGTTCTATTTTTTTTATGTCTGTACCCAAAAATTCTACCAGAAGGAACGCTCCGATCTCTTCGGTCACAGTTTGTTCCCGGCAGCAAATCGCATTTAGTTGGTACTTTAGAGAGGTCATTTTTCGATTTTCCCAAAACCCTCTAAAACTTTAACTCAAAAACTGTCGAACAATTGTAAGAAATTATATTAAAAATTACTATTATTAATTATTTGCTCTATACATACTCTTTCATTATATAGTATTAATAATAAATAATAATATACAATTCCTGGCCAAATTATTAGGCGCACTATAAGATTTTACGCAAAATGTTAATTATCAGGTGATACTGTACAACTTTATTGTTTTTACTAAATACAATGTACATTTTTTTATTATCCATTTAATTATCTATTTTTTAACAGAAATAAAACATCGTTATTCTAAAAAAAAATATATATATTTATTAATTCTTGAAAAAATTTAAAAATAATGTAATTAAATGTTAATATTTTGTTGAGCCACCTTTAGTCGCTATGAGAGCATTAATTCTGCGCGGCATGCTATCAGTGCAAGAGTGTACTGTCTCGTGCATTTGAGGATGATGCATAAAGCCACAGAAACACGTCCGTAACTGACGCAATCGCGAACGCGACTAAACCTGTTTAAACAGGTTTGTACTTGTTTACGTTCGTATATCAATTGGTTAACATTGTATTGCTATACGTTAAAAATAAATACAAATAGGAAGTACTCGTATATGACAAATGTCCCGAATAAAAATCCATTGTATCTTAGTTTAAATATAAAAGTACTGCATATAAACTCGTACAAAACGTTTAATTATTAAAAAGCTACAGTGCGTCTAATAATTTGGACAGGAACTGTAACACCGAAGCTCCGCTCAGAATCGTTTTATCGAATGCAATGATTTATCATTGCTTTCAAATTTAGAGTGATAACAATACACTCTAAAATCTTACCCCAAGTGATTCACTTAAACAACATTCACAACACCCCACATGTTTTTTTTTGTTGTAAATTATTATAATACAAACAATTAAAACGTAAACATTTGTTGATTATATTATGAAAAGTTTATGACGATTGTATATAATTTGTATGTTTCCAGTGTTTTGTCAGTATATTTTCAATTCTAAACAGTATTGATTAGACAATTAATAGGATATGGAAAGTGAATCGATGATTATTTTATTGTAATAATTTAACGTTTTATTGGATTTTAGTTTAACTGTAATAATATATTTGGACGTGGTATGTTTTATAATAATATATGTTGCAATTCAAAATTCATCGAAATATTAGTGTTTGTAGTATTGCGTTGCGTGCAATTCGTAATTAGCATTCGTGTTACACGTGATACGAATCTTGTAGATTAGGTTATACACGTGTGTGTGTGTAAGATAAATCATATATTTAATCTTGTGTATCGTACTAAAATCGACCGAGAAACTGTGTATTTTTTTTTACTTTATAAGAATCACTCTGTATAATATTTTTTCTTTTTCTTTTGATGGAATACATTTTGTTTGATATACCTAATACGATGTATTACGATATGTAGTTTAAGAGTTTTCGGTTATTTATAGCGGTTTTTTTTTATATGTATTTAAACATTTTTTTTTTTTTGAATTCGTTGATTTTCCATAATTTACTGTGTCCAATGATGTAGTGTTATTACTTAATTCGAACGGTAATAGAGAAAAATATTTAACATTGAAAAACGTCCCACAGACCGCGTCTACTTATAGTGTATAACATATCGGATAAGGTCGTATATTATTAATTATTATTGTTATTTGTTAATAAATGTTATACGTACTTTAAAAGGAATAGCATCATGTGGTGGTACGGTAATTAAATACAATCAATTAACATGTTAACATGGTAATTTTTATATTTATTCTATAATATTTTAAGAATTAATAGGAGAATATTACGCCGTGAGGGTAGAACTATTATTATTCGTATAGACAACTCTCAACAATGGACCTTCTGAGAAACAGACGTGTATTGAAAAACTATATTATCATTTATCACCTTTGGTTTATTATTTGTTTCAATAGTATAATATATACTGTGTGTGTGTGTGTGTCATATCTAAAAAAATTACTGTACTTAAAAAAGGTAAACAGTAGTACTTTTATGATGGGAATAGGAAAAATAAGCACTATAAATTCGAATTTTCAGGTCTATCAATAAAATAATGTACGGGCTAAAAATTAAATTCCACATTAATCCTTAAACGGCGAAATGAGAGAATAGGAGAAACCACTCCCTGCATTATGAATATCAAGTTAAAAAATAATTACTTGTGAACGTACGTAAATGTGTAAGACAATATGGTGCTTTTTTATTCTTAAAATATACCATTTTTAGAAGCGAACGGCAGTTCCGTTTAGACGTTTAATACAATATTGAAACTACACTCGGTTAAAAAATTTGCCCGGAAAATTGTTTTTTGACTTAAAAACGAGTTTCACAGGTTGATATTTGTTAACGCGTCTACGGTTATTCGCGGATAAAATAATATAATTTTATGAGTGTTTCCATATTATATTAAAAAAAAACGCAATAAATTAAGAATCATAAGTATTTTAAACAATATTTATTTTTCAATAATACAGGTGTAAAGAAATTTTATTTAAAAATAAAGATATTTTTACAGTATATATGTAAAATAATTATTACACTCGGTTGAGGTTTTAGGTTGCATTTTTTTTTTTTTAAATTAAATTTTTTTTTTATAATCAAGTGTTTTCCCCGTAAATGACGTATTATATTTCAATTGTAAATCTTCAATGAAATGTGTGTTTTGACTTATCGACCTCTTAAAATTGCCAAACAGCGCAATATAAAAATTCTTTCGTGGTTTATTGGGCCAGAGCAAAATGTTTGTTTTTAAACGAATGTCGTATTTATTATACCACATACAGATAATATTGAACACGTATCCAGTATAATTCATCGCGGTCATCCTTATTATGTTAACCGTCTTGCGTGCAAGTGATGGGGACGAGTATTTTAACTAAAACGGGGAATATACTTAACCTCAAACGGGTTTATTCGAATACAATATAGCCACGCGTATACGATATTATACGGATATCGAGAAAAGTATGTTGAAAAGTCGGTACGTATACCGATGATAAGCCGCTGTTTGAGACGTAAAACGTTTTCTGGGTCAACACATCGTTCTCGAACGTTTGCAGTTTGGTTAGAATATAACACGGTGTATTATATATTATGAGCAGTAGACGAGTTCAGGAAGCAGATCGGTTTGGCGTGTATATAATCGGCCTTGGGTAAACAGCATAAAAAAAAAAAATTCCCTATTTATACAGAGCAGCATACATCTTGAACCTGTAATATATCGATATTTTAAAAAATAGTTTACTTATTCGGAATATATTACCGTGTTGGAATACATAATGACAATAAACGATTTCGCGTTGGTTTTTGATCGATTATGAATGATTTTTATTTTTTTTTGAAAGTATGTCATAATGCGTTCCGTTTAACACGAGAACGTAAAAGTTTATTTTTGTATTTTTTTTTTTATACATATTTGTATAATAGTCTTATTAAACTTAACGCGGTAACGGTATACGTAAAGTTGTGTTAACATTTACTTTGTATTACGCGAGATGAAACTATCTGAACTTACCTAAAATATATATATATGCATAAACATTATTAAAATTTGTTTCCCTCGTCATCCGTCTGTAGTCTAATGTTAATAAATATTTATATATATATATATATATATATAGTGCTCTTTTTATTTTTTCTTACCATTTTAAAACATCTTTATACGTACGTATAATAATATGATAAATTAAATAAATA
This sequence comes from Slavum lentiscoides, assembly GCA_032441835.1. Lineage (NCBI taxonomy): Eukaryota > Metazoa > Arthropoda > Insecta > Hemiptera > Aphididae > Slavum > Slavum lentiscoides. Next base: position 2,438,659 of record CM063718.1, read on the forward strand.
ATAAATAAATATTTTCGGTTCTCGTATAAAAAAAAAAAACAGTTTACGAAAGTTTTACAATACTGGTTATATATAATAAAAGAATATCAGTACATATTTTTAATATAAATACTGAAATAATTTGCATATTTTTAATGATTTCAAAGTCATATTTTCTTTGTTATATGTGCACATATATAAATAAATATATCTACAATATATGTATATGTAATACGTATTTATATATTATATACCACTTACTTGATAGCAAGACGGGAATTGTGTATTTGTTTTACAAATATGGTGGGTGATTCTTTTTTTTTTTTGTGTTTTATTCGACAAACGCTTTTTGAAGCTGCGGAAGTGGTTGAAAAGTGTCACGAAATATTATAATATTTATAAATAGAAAATCGAAAACAAACACTTTCAGAGTCACAATACATGGTAAAAGGTATTTTATATTATTTCAAAAAGGTATTACGTATATCATTATTATTATTCGCTAATCATCAGTCATCACATTCACATATTATTATGACGGTTTATTTATATCATTAATAAATATGAACCTATTAGTATTGAAATTATTATTTTAAATTATTGTTCATGTTACCGTTATTGTTATACTATTATAGTTGCTATTTATTATCAGGGCTCGGATTTTATAGCACTAAAAAGCACTGAAATATGGGCCATAATACTCGTATGGCCGAAAATATCTTAAAATATACCCTAAAAAACAGTAAAAATAGTAAAAAAAAAATAGCTAAAAAAACTTTGTTATACTGAAGGTCCGCGCAAACTGCCAGGATACCGCGATAATTTTATAACTAAAAATGGATTATAATGAAAATGAAAATGACAATGCGGGTAATTTTCTTGCCTTCTTAAGGTTTACAGCGAGTTTTACGAAAAACACAAAATACATTTAACGCGTATATAAGCAAAAAAAAGCACTTTTAAAAAATGTTTAAAATATGCAAAAATATGTAAATATAGAATTTTTTACTTGAAATCCTTGATGTACAGAACAAATGTATAGCTTACTCTGCTATTTTTATCTGTACTCAATTTTAATTAGCAAACATTATAAAATCTGAGCCCTGTTTATTATAATTAGCCGGTCCATATCTGCCATCAAATTATCTGTACACATTACACGTTTCTAAAAAAAAAAAAGCTGGCCGGCGTTGATTATCAAAATCCATAAATAAATGTCATATTATTTTCGCGTATTTTGTTATACTCACTACCGGATACGTGACACGCGTCGTGGTAAAATATTGTTTTAAAAAAGTAAAATTAATTGAAAAACTTTATAATGATTAAAAACATAGGTACCTAATATAATCGACTTTCTGTCATTTGAATAGGAAAACTTTTGTGTTTTTTGGAGCACTTTTATTGTAACGGCTATGTAACAGAATAATATTTGTAAACAAATAAAACAAAATAATAAAATATTTTTTACTTGACGGCAATGGGCGAATGGGTACAATTTTTTTTTTACCGAAATAAACATAACGTTAGGGTTTTAAATTTGAAAGAAACCGATTGCTTCTCTCGGGATTTTCATTTTCATACATTTATATTTTATTATATTAATTAAAATACCTATGTACATACACAAAATGAGAAATATGTAAAGCCGAGATCTTTTGGAAACCTTTAGTAAAACTTAAACACTAAACAGTTTATACTACTGGTCTATATTTATGCGTGAAGAGGGCATAATTAAAATTAATGTAATACTCGTAAGTACGTTTATATAGGTGTTTACAATATATGCACGTTATAGCCACTTTGATATTTCAGACATTATTTATTATAGAAAATCCATATACACGCCTAAAATTTATTATAACCTTAATGAGACTCAAATTGTATCGAATTAAAAGCGTTGAAATAGTCTGGTTTTAATCTAACCACATAAAAATACATATGCTTATTTAAATATATTTATTTCCATTCATGATAGCGGCGGTAAATTGTAGTTCTCTGGAAGCACCACAAGTAACTAAACTATGCCTGTATTACAAATCTCACACTCTAATTTATGGAAAAGTCTTAAGTACGCCTTACTATACAATAATAATTATATAGTATGACAAATATTTGAAAAGGTACCCGAGTAAATACATAAGTAGTGATTTTTAATGGAACTCGAATTCTTCGGATTTTCAGATATTCAACTATTAACTCGATTATAATAATTGTTTCGTAACCGTTTATTTATGACATCCAAAATAATTAGTTTGTAAAATTAAAAGTTATTTTAGAATATTTTTTTTTTTTTGTGATATTCTAATATCGTGGTTTTTTCTACAGCCCGTGCCATAAAAAATATAATATAAGCGAATTTATTAGAACACAATAAACTCCCGAACAAACTATTTTACTCGAAATCAGCATTGTGGATAGTTAAGTTTAACCAAACTTAACTGTACAAAATGCTGATTTTTGTTGAAATATTTGTCTTTCGCGACGAATAGAGTTAAGTATCTGTGGTACTTTGAATACAAGTATAATGTACTTGCGAAAAGTGTATATACCTATTTGAACGGTATTCAAAGTGCCGCAGATACTTAACTCTATTCGTCGTGAAAGGCAAATATTTCAACTGCCAAAAATATTATCCCTGAACGACGAATAGTTTAGAGCGCACATGACGTATTCAACCTGATTTCTGACAACAAAAACCGTGTTAGACATTCCAAGATACGGGCCAGTGTACAGCAACATGACACGCATCGTCAATATTGTTATCGATGATACTGTTATTATTTAACGTTTCAACCATATTAAATTACGCATTTAATGTCTTATAGTACAGCTGGGTTACGGAGACCAATTTAAAAAAGTGCGCTTATGTAACGATTTAAAGAGGGAGAGGAGTCGAGAAAAATTAAAAAGACACAGGTTTACAATTATGTAGATTTATAATACGGTCACGAAGGACTTGGGGGTTTTTTTTTTACTGACCGTCGACCGTAAAATATTCTTTTGAAATAATGATGTAACATGGTGTAAAATGGAGGGTCATCTTTATTTAAACGACTTTAAGGTCTTAAAAATATTTAAGCGAAAGGGGAATATACATAATATAATATAATAAATGGTGTATAAATGAAAATACACACGAGTATGGGAATTGCGACTCCCTACGTTTCAAATGAAATGTATTCCGAACACTGTCGAGTAATTGTCTCAAGAGAACGGAACTGAGTGAATTCTAAATTTTAAACTTTTTGTTTTCATCACAATTTATTTAATGCGTAACACGAAGTTAACGGATTTTACGGAGTGAGAGTATTGCTCTTTAAATACTGTACCGATTTTCACAAATATTGCATCAATATAATTTGGTATTTTAGAAATAATAATCATTTCACTAATATCTACGCCATATTTTATGTATTCACATAATCATTTTTTTTTTAGATTCTGAGCGAGCGAGGGATATAATGGTTTTACAATGATGTTTATTTTTTTTTTCTATCCTGTGTACAGATTTTCGATCAGAAAGAGTGCTCCGATCCCTTCGGTCACATTTTGTTTCCGGCAGCGATTCGCATCTAGTTGGTACTTTATAGAGATCATTTTTCGATTTTCTCAATAGTTTTTTAACGCGACGCGATAAACTACAGAAAAATTACGAAAAACCGCTAAAAATGGGATTTCGTCAATATCACGTATAGTTTTTTCACCATAATTTCGAAAATAATCATTCTATTCTCTTGAAATTTTCAACAAAATTGTATCTTTATACTATACAACTTCAAAAAAAAATTTCAAAAAGTTTCATTTAATTTTAGGCTATTTATAACTATTCTTAGATGTTGAGGTTTTTCATTCATATAACAGTTAATTTTGAGTTTTTTGACTTGAAATTTGGACACATTAGACGTATATATATAGACGTATATTACTCTGATTTTGTACAAAAAAAAAGATAAAGCGTATTACACCGAAGCTCCGCTCAGAATCGTTTTATCGAATGCAATGATTTATCACTGCTTTCAAATTTATAATAAAAACAAAACTCTTAAATCTTTATCCAAGTAATTCACTTAAGCGATATCCACAACACCCCGCGGCTCGCTACCTTTTTTTTTAAATTTTACTTTTATATCGGTATTTACGTGTACTTTAAATAGACGAAACGTATACTTCATTAATAATTCTAATGATAGAAAACTTGTACCCTATTATGGTTACGAATTCGACTTGCTGTCAAGTATATTGTGCTTCGAGTGAAATGTTAAACTTTACTAGCAAATAAAATGAGAAGAAGAAAAATACTAAATAATTAGCAAAATATCTTAATTCGCCAAAACTGACGGGCCGTATGTCAGCTAGACGAAGTGAATCGATTTCGGAATAACTGTTAAAATATTTAAAATTGCATTATTAAGTTGAGATATATTTTATAAATAATTCTTGTAAAATGTCATATTTACAAATATTAAATTTTATTTAATTTTTTATTTTGATAATACAAAAAAGTAAAATAACATAATATTAAGGCCGTAACTGGAAAAAAATTCGGGAGGGTTCCAGATTTTTTAGTATTCGTTATTTCTAAACGTCGTCTTGACTTAACGGCTGATTATTACTTAACTATCTCATTCCTTTTCTCAAATACGGCTTTGACTACTATGACACAAAATATGACTAACATTGACCTCGACTTGGTTTCTAAATTTAAAAAAAAAGTCGAATTTTTAATAACTTGTTGGTAGAGGTCAATAAACGGTCGATTGATAAATTAAGCTCATAGTTAATAGAGGATTAAAGAAGGTACTAGAAAGAAGTGTGGTGAAAGATTGAACTTTAAATTATTTAACAAAGTATTCGATTCGGACGGTGTTACAATGTTACAGTACATGTTATCTTTTCATGCATAATTAATTATCAGTATTATATACGCGGTTACTGATTAGTAATATTATACGAATACAGTAATTTCCAAGTTAAGAATTATATAAGGCTATTTGATACTCCTTTCTAATCGTTATTGCAAAATGGTGTATATAAGTACATAAGCTGCATATTCACTGGTATATATATGCATATATATATATATATATATACCTGTATATATATTTGTTTTGAACTTTGCGTTTATTTTAAGCGCCATTTTCAACACTTTTTGTGGTGTTAAACATTATACGATTATTATGCGTGAGAGTAAAAAATATTATGTAGACGTACAGACGCGCTCCTAGACACCTTTTTTTGAAGTAATGGAGGTGGGGGGGGAGTAAAATAACTTTTATTTGACTATGAATTCTGACTGTAAATTGAAATTTCGAGTGGAAGGGTGGTTAAGTTAATACAAAATCCCTCCTGTAATAATACTTTTACAGTAATTTTTTTATATATTTTGTCGACAAGTTTTTGTCCGAATAAATTGACTTCATTTTGTTTTATTAAAATATTTCGATTATTGTAAATTATTATATCTAAGATTTTTTTCGTAGTTACCATTATTATTGATATACGAGTACAAATAATACTTTTCAGGCCAATTCATCGAGTAATTCAAATGTTGAAAAACTATAATATATTCACTTGTGTATTGATTCTTGTTGTAGAGTTATTGTAGTTGTAACATGTAGTTATTATTGATTAATATGTCAACATTTTTTTAAAATAAATACACGCGTATAAAACTTGATTTCTCTTATTTTAAATAAAGATTAACGCGGAAAAAGTTTTAGATGTACTATAATACAACAAAAAATTGACTTTGTTTTGTAATTATGGGATTCTTTCATTAAAAATTATTTAATAAATGGTATAACGTATAAAATATTTTTATTTCGAAAGTTCCTTTGGATTCCCCTCCCACCAGAAAAAAAAACCATATCCACGCCACTGCATACGAGTATTTAAATGAAATTCTTGTTTCGCAATATTTCGATCACATACTAACGATCAGATTTTAATCATTTAATTTGAATCTTTTTTATATAACATAAAACAACATGTCTGTATGCAATGTTATCTCATACTATTATGGTGGTTATAGTCGATCATATTATATTGTACATTCACATATAGTCGAACCACAGTAATTTCGGAAGTTATGCGCGTTCTATTGATATAGTGCATAATGTACTATAATATTTTACATTCGATTTTGTACAAACTACTTAGACATATAAATACGTCTTTTTGTACATACTGATTCAATGACTCTATATCACTCTTTGTAAAATCTTTGGAGGACACTTCGAAATAGTTCGTATAAACATAAATCAATACGATGGTTATAATAGTTTTTGTTAAGTCAAATGTACTATCAAATGTACTAAATGTATTATCTGCAAATTATAAACATTTTTTTAAATCAACAGCATAATTAAGAAATATATGAACTTATTATAGATTATTATTGTATAAAGAGTTTAAATCTATAGCGTATTATAGATTTATTATAGATGCTTAAATATTTTATTATAAAATTATTTATTTTAATATGTATTTTATTTTATACTCATTTTCGTAATTCGGACGATATATACATACATGGCTTTCCTGTGATTCATAGTTTTCTACACACGGAAATTATAATAATTAGATTGTTGTCTTTAACTATAATATCTATATTCTATGACGTTTATATTTTTTATCGTTAGATACTAATAAAATTTTAGGTCTTTATATAGTTCATAGGAGATTCTTTTTAAAAATAATTTGTAACCTTCTATTTTTTAATATTTTTAACGGAACTACTGTTGTCTTGTAGTTAATCAGACATCATACGTATATTTTTCCATACAATAATTCTATAGCGAATAATATTAATAGCTCGTATACCTAGCTAAATTAAAAAAATTAACAGTTTTTATGACGATGTAATTGAAGATTTTTCAAAAAATCAAGAAGATTAGATTTGTGTTTTAAACGAAATTGTAATATAATTTGTAATATATTTGTAATATTGTATCAAGTAATAGGTATTATATATGTGTATAATAATATCTGTAATAATTTTGTTGATTTTGTAATAATATTGCAGTAGGTATTATTATGTTATTAAAACTAATGTATATTAAAAGTGGATATTATTAAAAATATTAAAAGGACAAAATTCGTTTTTTTTTTTTACTTAACTTATAATTAATATTATGACATTTAGTGTTAATTTTAAGAAATATTAGTGCTTACACTCTTTTGGAACCCACGCCACGCCACTGATGCATACATAATTTTCCTTTAATAATTATGTAATTTATTTCTAGTGTAATCTATGTCATCTATGGCACAATTCCATGTTTAGATTAATAGAAACATCTTTATAACTCCGTAAGACGTATGATGTAAAATAGGTATGTACGTATTTTTATATTATTATACTCGTATAATATTTACGGTTCCGGTTCAATCTGGAAATTATTCAATTCTTACTCAGAGACCAACAAACTCATTTTACAGTATATATACGGTAGTCGTCTATTTTTAGGTTTTTGTAAAAAAATAATTTAAAACGTTCTAATACTCAATTCACCGTGAATAACAGTCGGAATATGAATATAGTCTAAATAAGCCTCCAAGGTTAGTTCTTTAAATCTGTATTCATTACAAAGATATTCTTAGCATGTGGCGAATGAACACATCTTTTTAGGTTTAGCCATTTTGAAATCTGTTAGTCGTTACATATCGTACGTTGAGTGTTAACACATTAAACTCACATCATTGTAAGCTATGTACTACTTATACTTTATACGTACAATAAAAAATTACTATTCTCCAGTATTAATTTGAATTACTTTTAATTAAAATGCGTATTAATCGTGAGTACCAAGTTCATATAATTTCACATCCGTTTAGATTATAACTTATAATATAGGTATTATCAACGGTTTATGATCAATTTTCGATTACAGATTTATTAATTAAACACTGTCTATACGAATATGTACCTAATATAGTACATATTATTATCGTATTATAACTATATTATATTTTATTCATCACCGTAGACCATGTCGGTGGACTCAGTTCTCTTATTCGGGATATGAAAAAAGAACAGTGAAAGTTTTACCTTTGAGAGATAAGTCAACCATCCCCCTATTCTCCGTTCTAAAAAAAACATATTAATAAATATAGGCGGATTCACATTATTAAATAAATTATATTTCACTTGGCACTTTTTTCTTTATCAACGAATAGAAATGTGAATTACTAAATATGAATCTTTCAAAAGACTGTAGTTATGAAAATGAATCCACAATATTATAATTACACCAAACTGATTAAAATTGATCAGTAAAATTTGTTTAAATGTTTACTCTGACTCGGTCCGTTGCTTAGATTGTAAAATATAATATTTATTTAATATTAAATTACAGTTCATAGACTATAACATAAATTACATTGTAAATTATTGTGTTTTTCATAGATTATTATTAATGCTAGTTCTGATTAATTTTTACATCGCAATAAGAACCGGAAAATATTACACTCATAATGAAAATGTATTTATTTTACAGAATTTGTAGGTTTTTCGATATTAAATAGATATAAATTTTTTTTTAATTGTACTTGTACCTAATATGCATTTTAGCAGGAAAACATAAAAACATATATATATATATATATACCTATATGAATTTAAATGTTGAAATTACAATAATGTCGTATTAAATTTAAGTATTTAATAAAATGTATTACTGGTTTAATTGGATTTTGAACGCATTGAAATCAATTTACATAGATACCTATCTTTGAATAGTACTTCGCGCATTAAATAATACCTATATTCCGAATTTTCTATTGAAATATGAAAAGATGAAAACTTGACCGTCTCGCTTTGTTTTTTTAAAATCCTTTAACCTTTTTGAAATATCTCTGAACGTTTTTTAAATTCATTTATCGTATATTTTCAAAAGCTTTGAAGTAACTTTAACTCTCCTTTCATAGTTATTTGCCGAAAACGTACAAACGACCGCACGTTAAGTATTCATCTACAAAATCTAATGTTTTCTCGCAATTTCGTGTTGAAGTGTCTCATCTAGAGACCATTTTCACAACTCAAGTATGGCCTTTGTGTGTGGATACTTATAAGGTCTTTGAGTGTTTGTTAGAGAACCAAAGTGTGGCTAACTTTTTATCACATTATATCGTTATCATTTTTATTATATTTACTTTTATTTATTCTGCAGAACATAAAACAGATTTCATTTGAACAAGTACAAGCTCGACAAATTTTGTTAGACGTTACGCAACATCTTGGTTAGGAGATCTATAAATTATGATTGATTCACATGATTTATGAAGAAATTATAATAACATAGCTACGGCAGAAAATTTTAGATAGAGATCGTGATTTGTCTTTTTTTTTTAGAGAAAATTATATCCGTAAAGTTAATAATAGTTAGTTAATATTTATTACTTTTCAAGTATATTTTTTGATAATCTTAACAACATCGTAAGTATAATGATAATTTATTATATTTAATATCGGCAATTATATTGTAATAATTACTTTCCATGAAATTTTACTGATAAAGAAATATTATGAAAACATTTTTATTTCAATTTAATGATATACGAGTATACATATAGATGTAAGTTGCAATTATTTTTACGATTATTTATATTTATTAAAATAATGTTTTATACACATTGGACATTTATTATATACTATTAAATTGATTATTTATTCTTATTAATTTTTTTTTTTTGCAATCAAAATATTTCGTCAGTTTTTCTTTCTCGAATCGTTGAATTGTATTTATTGAATTAGATTACATTTTTTTGTTTAAAAATAATAATGATTATTTTAATCAAATAATATAATATTATTAAAATAAAGATTCTGAGAAACTAGTGGTCAATTTATATGATAACTTTTGTTTGAATATTATGTATTAAATCTTGAGAGTCATATTACATAGAACAACTGTCCATGCCCAAAACAGATATGTTGACAATTTTACTGGGTTTTGCATCCTTGCGCTGAAGGAAACAACCGAGAACAACAACTACAAACAATTTACTGCAGGAAAGTAACGCATATAAAGATCATCTAAACAATCCTTCTATGTGAAAATTAAGCGAAAGAGCATTATGTAAATTTAAAAAATATAAGAGTTGTATAAAATTTGTTTATTTTTTGTTTTTTTTTAAATAAACAAATTTAATACAACAACTCTTATATTTTTCTTTGTTTCATATAATACTCTTTAACTTAATTGTGTATTTACACACACACACACACACACACACACACACACACACACACACACACACACACACACACACACACACATATAAGTATATATATTTATAAAAAATAAAAATTATGGCACTCATTACGTAAAAAATATATGCATATACTTATATGTTTTTCTTCTTTGTCGAAAATGTTTCCAGAAATACATTAATTATATTTTAATAATTTTTAATGTTATTACCTAAGTCACATAACATATTACATTGTACCTATAGTATACTGATACGTTTTACTTCCTAATTTATTAAATGAATTATAATTTTTATATAAACGTCAATTATTGTTTTGGAATATGTATTATTATTTATATGTAATGGTGTTTATAATGAATTTGTTCAATCATAAAGGATTTATTGTAATTTGAAAGCGCTTCTTGAATTTAATTCGGACGAGCTATTCACAATTTTTCTGACGAGGATTTTTTTTTTTTTTATCAATTCAAGTGTATCATAAAATAAAATTGTATCTGTGAATTATTTTTCTCAACTTGTATTGCAAAATACCAGAAAAACATAATATAAAAAATTAATTTAGAAAAATTATTTTTAAATGTATTGGCAAGTGAATGAAAATATATACGTATGACACGGCGAAAAGAATGACGCAAAACGATTGATTATTTTTAGAACGTGCAATAGGTATTAATATACAACACATAATTTTATCCATAAATATTGATATGATGATAAAAAAATCACAAGACAAAAACGATTTAAACTATCAAGGGCCTATGGTATGTATAATAATTAATTTTTATATTGCATTATAATATTATACACCGTATTCTTAATGTGTTCCGTTATCATCTATACAAGATTGAAATTGTTTATAACTTAATATTTACAATGAAATATTGAACGAGCATTTTGGTACTTGCAATAGTGTTTCTAGTCTAGTTTCTAAAAAAAGTTTAAGCGTATTTGATATTTCTGTTCGGTATAAAAATACAATATTTTATACCTAATACCTGTACCATTTTATACAAATGGTCACTATAAGTTTTCTTCTTTTCTTATATTAGTGGTTGGGTCTATTCTCAGAAAAAGATAACAACGAACGAGATTTATCAACCAAAATCGATTAAAGCTTTAATATATATGTATACAATTTTTTATTTCTTAATTCTATCTTTTTCTTATATCCTTTTCATTATTTTTTTGATATTTTATTTTTACCATTATATTAAATAAATAAATATTAATAATCACAATAATTTATAATGAAACATTAAATAAAATCTAATGCTTCGCTTAGAAGTTAAAATGTTTCATATTATTACGCGGAATGATATTTATTTGCAATTAAAATGGAATAGGTAGGTACCTACAAATCGCCGTCGCCATTTTGCCATCGTCGTTTCGCCGTGAAAATATTTCGAAAACAAATCATTTTGTATACTCTATAATACTATGTATTAATATGCTGTAACGAGGATTTTTCATAAACTTAAAAGTTAAAACACAAGTTGTTTTATATGGCAACGGCGAATTTTCCAAGGTTGAATTGAATGAACTTAATGTGTATTATACGTTACAGTGAGATGTTTGAAGGATTTCTTTACAAATGTCATCTACCGTGTTTCTCTTAAAAAATAATAGTAAGGGTGCACTTAAAAATTTAAAAAACCGTAATCCCGCCATCTTATTTTCAACAATTCAGTTGCTTTTTTCACGATATATTCCAGAAATATGTACAGTCATGAAGTTTCATTGATATATATTTTTTTTAATTCTATAATAATATTTTCCTCTTTTCAATCCCGATATGAAAATCTTTGGTGTCATAAAAACGAAACCGTGTTGAATTATTTATGTTCGATCTATTTAATATTGTTGAGTTCATATTATATCAACAATTTATTTTAGACGCTAAATAATGCGAAGTATTATTGTTTCACAATGATGTATTTTTTAAATTTTATCTTTGAATATTTTTTTGAATAGTGCTAGTGGATTATCTCGACACATGCGTTACGTGTCGGAAAAAAATTGTATCTAATTGGTATTTTATTTGATATGTTTTTCGATTTTTCCAGTAGTTTTCCGCTGCGCAATTTAAAAAAAAATCGAAAAATTAAAAAAAAAAACCGTTAAAATTTTCGATTTATTCCTTTTGGGCATGGTAATTTTTTGTACTTTTTAAGAGCTTAAAATATATAACAAGCTTATTTTAACAATATTTATCATATTTATTAATCATAATAAACTCTTGGCGTAGCGCAGAATCGTTTTTCTAATAGAACGGTGTACCGTATTGCCATATTGTACATATATATATTTGAGCCCAACGGACTCGTTACTTTTTATTATAATTGTATAATTGTCGCAATATCATTGCTATATGGCTTCGCATTAGCGCAGTACACCACATGCCCATATACTTAATATGAAATATAAAAGTAGTACGAGCATTGTCGTGCGTGGTTTAACTGTGTCATTTTTAAAAATTCTTAAACTGATTCGCTAATAATATACGCCGGTGTTTCCATTCATTTTGTGCAACGCACGTTACTTCTGCTTGAATTCATTCACTATCCGTTGTCTGTCATCTTCTGGACCATTGTCGACTCCTCTCTTCACGTTCAATTTCGGTCTCAGATCTTTTACGTCTATACCGTCGTCGTCGTCATCATCACCATCATAATTACGGGTTACGTGAGACGGTTATATTTCGTATATTTCCGTATACAAAATATTCGTATTCGTATTTTCATTAATTTTTATTATTTTTATTACGGCCATTACAGCGAATTACCAGTCTTACCAGAGCTCAAGTCCCCCGTCGTGTGATTTGTACATTTTGTGAAATATTCAAAAATTACACCCTTTTTTTTCACAGAGTAACTATACTTTTTTTTTGTTAATTTCGAGAAACATGCACCGGTAATTTCTTCACGTGGCGGCCTCGTCCCTTGGATTATTATTAATATCGGACAAAGCTGGTACGTATGGAATATATTTTTAGTATATTATAGCTTTGGACACGAATACAATTGCAATTTTTGTAATTTGAAGTTATACTTTCAGACTAATGGCGTATAGTAGTCCGAGAATGATTTTATTTCCTAATGGCCGTAATCGAAAATACAAAATTAGATTGTATATCACGATTGTCTCGTTTGTCACATATAAATGTAAGATGTCCGTTGATTTATGTTTTACAATCGAATTATTTGACTTTGACTTCTAATAACCAATTCATAAGGAACATCGAATATATACTGCATTCAAACATAAAATAACGTTGGACGAAAACGATTTGAGTAAAATTCATTACGGTTTTCAACCGATTTCTCATCGATCGATCGTTCGTTGTTTTTTTCCTTTGAGAATATACCCAACCACTACTATGAGATAAGAAGAAAACTTATTGCGACCATTTTTACCACTAAAAATATTATATTTTTATACCAGAAATATCGAGTACGTTTCAACTTTTTTTTTCAGAAACTAGACTATAGAGACACTATAGCAAGTACCAAAAATGCGCATTCAATATTTTATTGTAGATACTGGGTTATAAAAATTTCAGTCTAGTATAAGTATAATAACGGAACACTTTAAAAGTACGATGTATAAGTTTTTTGATTAATATTTTAGTGAAATATAAAAAAAAAATTATTATACCTACCGTAGACCATTGTATTAAGAACAATGAAAAAATATTTCAAAGAACGTTGGTTTTAAAAACATACAAAAAAAAAAATTATTGGAAAATATCAAACGCGTATATACATGTAATATTTATTTTATAATATATTGATTAGAATTTTTATTTTATTATTAAATGCATTGATAATACTTTAATAACGTTTGCTCTTTACTATATAATGTAACTCATTTTAATATATTACATACGAATATTCGATTTATAAAAAGAGCATTTTTATCGTCTTTAATCTTCAAATAGAAAAACCAAAGGAATTGTTTACATGTAATGTGTTGAACTGTATTATTCTAAATCCGGAAATAGGAATTTCAAATTTGTCATCGTTAATTTAATACGTAAATATAATTTTTAATTTAAAGAGCTAAAAAAAAAAAATAGTAGATTTTTCTAGTCACTTACATAAAAGAATCGAAAGTCAATCATTATGTAATAACTTGTTCACCATAATATAAGATTTCGTGTAAATAAATAATGAGAAAAAGGGTACATTTGTACACGCACGTACGTGAAACACTTTATAACTTAAACATTTTAAAACTTTTAGAAATTGGAGTTTGATTTAGTTTGATGAATTCATTTTTCTATAAAATTAACAAAAATTCTATATGATATTTTTAAAATAGCAAAAAACTATCAAATATAGGAATAATTAAGAACGAATTCATTTAAATACCAAGAGATGCTAAAAATAAAATCGAATGTAATTTATTGTAGAATGCCCGTATATTTGTCAGAATAATATTATACAATATTTTTATTGTTATTATTATTATTGCATTAATATTAATGTATATTTTGACGGTAGGGCGACGCAATATCGGATTCTCGTTGGTTGACAAGGGTGACTCGCGAATCAAAAAAGGTTGAGAACTATTGTACTATATGATATGTAATATAAAAAGGGTTTGGATGTCGTGAGTATTTGCTTATTTTCTATTGCAGGTATAAATTTTATTAAATTGATTTATGTCCCATTGAATAAACACCCAACATATTATTTTTGTTTTTTTTTTTTGCATATTTCTTAATCTTATGCATTTTTTTTGTCTTTTTAACTTTTGTATTACTTTTTTAAAAAATTCTAAATCATTTTCATTTTTATTTTTCATGCGTGATGGCTTAAATCGGTTTTATTTCATGATTTATGATTTATCGTATCAATATTTATGGATAAAATTATGTGTTGTACTGCAGTATTACCTATTGCACGTTCTAAAAATATTCAATCGTTTTGAATCATTCTTTTCGGCATGTTATACGTATATATTTTCATTCACTTGCCAATACATTTTAAAATATTTTTGCTAAATTTTACGTTTCATTTTTCTGATATTTTACAATACAAGTTAAGAACAAAATATTGAAATATAGAATTTAAAAAATAAAATGTAACCTGTAATAATAAAAATAACTGCTGTTATTTGCAGTTTTATAAATGAATCAGATAAAACAAAATTTCTACACCGAATAACAGGTTTTTATGATTTTGTATTTAAAATAATTTTAATGTTTTTCCACAATGCATAATAATTTTTGTTTTATCAATAAAATCTGTATTGAACTACAACACTTGGATTCTAAATAATACAATTATTAATTTATTTAATAAACTTTGTATACTCGTATTACAATAATATAATATATTATGTGATTCGTGTACTTAATGTAATTAAAATTATTATAATATAATATAGATTAATGTATTTCTTGAAACATTTTCGGTAACTAAGAAAATATGAGCATATACTTTTTACGTAATAAGTATCATGATATTTTTATTTTTATAAATGTAGGTAATTAAAATTTATTTATAAAGTTCCATTCATGGTTTCAATACGGATGAAAAATTAATTTTTACATACATTTTTGTGAAATAGTATATTTTATATTTATATGCACACTTATTACAGTTTATAATTACGATTTATTTCTTATTTAGTTTAAGTACTATGTACGTAAGTATGCTACGAATATAATAAAAGTTACATTTTACGTTATATAAAGTCAATTAATTTTGTTACCGAGCAACAGGTGTTAACACATTTATGGCTTCACGAATGATGCACCTGTTGAGCATCCATTTAAATAAAGGCGTTTAGAAATATTATAGTTTTAGAAGAAAACAGTGGCAACTCGGGTAACGTTTTATATAAAATTAGTATTTTTTTTTTAAGAATATTGAAAAGAGCGTATACTTATAAATTATTACGATATAATTTTATATTACGTATTAAAATATTGTATAATTTATTATTGCAGTGTATACACATGCCGGATGTTTGAAATATTTTTTCCCCGAGATCGTTTAATCTGACGATTGATGCGATAATGAATTTCGATTAAAATAAAAATTAATTTTTACGAACAGCGTAATATCGCTAAAGATTGTTGTATTTCGGTAATTTCATATATACGAGTATATAATACGTTTTATTGTGTGAAATTTGTGGAAAAATTCTGTACCTACCTATACGTATATGTTCGTTAATTGTCAGTATATATATGATGGGTCAGCCAATGTCTAATACAATTTCGTATTTGTAGTAATTTTCACGGTTACATACGTCGAATTTCGTATTACATTATATTCAATTTATTTTACGTATAATTTTTCGCTATTAATTATTTCGTATTATTGTTTGCGATACCATATCATTTATAACAGGTCAATAATTGCGCGTTTAATTAAGGTCTAGACGCGTTAAAAACTGAAAACGTGTCTCGAAATAGATTAAAAATTATAACCAAACAAGAGTGCTACAATTCATTTTGTCTTTTTAAAACGTGTCAGTTCAGCGGTTCTTAAAATGTGATCCGTGGCCCCTCTGGGGCTCCGTGACTTGTCGTGTTGCAGGTCCACTGTGGCACTATCGATACGTGTACAACAATCAAATTATTCGGTATATATATATACACTCTTCTGTTTCAGACACGCGTAAAAACTGAATTCCAATTGATATTCGGGCAGTCATCGTCGGAAGAAGACAGTATAATTATATAGATATTTCCACAAAACAGTAGTTTAGAAACACAATTTAATCGGAATCGGTTAGGAAATTTCTGGTCGCACGTATACGAAAAGATTATCCGGTAATATCAAGTGAAGCTACGAAAGTTTTAATTAAACTGCCCACAACTCATTTATATAGGTACGAAAAAGCCTTCAGCGCTCTTGTTTCCATTAAAAACAAGTTTCGAAACCGTACGGAAGTCCACGAGCCGCGATTTCAGCTTTCGAATATTGAGCTAGAACGATGGACGTCTAGTATGCGACACAGTTCTTCGTATTAAATAAATAAAAATTATATTTTAAATACGATAACGATAAAAAAATATGTATATTAAAGTAAAATCGAGTTTACTTAATAAAAATAAAAAAAATTTTTTTTTTTTTCTAAACGCGTAAGTTTTTAGTGTAACAATTTTTATGTATAGGTACCTATAATATTTATATTTACGCAATTCGTAATAGTATATAAAAGAGGTAGCGAGCCGCGGATCGTCGGGGATGTCGTTTAAATGGCTTATACTCGGATGAAAATTTTTAGAGTTTTGTTATATATTACTTTAAATTCGAAACAAATGCGATAAATCATCGCGTTCGATAGGACGATTCTGAGCGGAGCTTCGGTGCGATATATTATTTATTGTTAATATAATACATCAAATGTGTATACGTTTCAATATGATTTCTTGAAAATAAACGTGGGTCGCTAAAAGTTTTCAAAAATTTTTCTCGTTATAAAAATATAGTAGGTATATGTATTCGGTAAGAGTCTCGAGATTCTACGACCGTTAGTCTTTAATGAAACGTGATTTTCCTATACACACAAAATCAAATACACTTTGTCGAAAAATTTGTTAACGTTTATTTTAGGAAGGTTGTGGCAAAAGATTTTCAAACGTATTTATATACAAATGTATATATAGTTGAAGTAACGTACGTCTGACGTCGTACGCAATTTTGAAACGTTAAAACCAAAAACAATTTCGCGAATTAAACAAGAACGAAATCGAAAGAAATTTACTGAGCGTTTTTTCTCTCTCTCTCTCTCTCTCTCTCTATTATTATTATATAATATTCGTTGAATACTTCGAATTTCTAAAAGACATAACGATAATCGATTTCGTCGAAATCTCGGTTTTTACGTTTATTATTTTTTTTTTTTTCTTTAATTCGTCAAACACAATAGATCCTGATAGAATCAGGGAAAATCGAAAAACGACGCGTCTAAAGTGCGAGCCGGACGCGATTCGCTGCCGGAAAAACGGGTAGTGCGTGCAGTGGCGTGCCCAGGAATTTTCAATGGGGTGGGATGTTATAAGTAAACAGTAATAATACGTTTTAATGAATTGTCATGGTAATATCAAAAACTCAAATGTTTATGTTTCATGCTTTCCAAAATCGTTTCTAGCTTATAATTGTGTACATTTGTAAATTGTTCTGTAATTTAAATTATAACACACTAATACCGAGTTGTTCGATTAACATAACACCATTGAATTGAAAAAAATTTATTGCATTTTTAAAAATAAAATACTTATTTTAGATTACTTATTCCAAACGGAAACTCAACCGCCCAGCTTTTGTATTCATTTCATTTATGTCGTCATCTAAAACAAGTAATGACTCTAAAATAGCTCTTATATAACTAATAAGTTGTTTTCTGTAGTTCGGCAAAAAAGACAATAGGGGGGAGGGGATATAACCCCTAACCTCCCCAACCCCCTGAGCACGCCACTGAGTGCGCGGTGACCCCGTCGTAGCGGAGAGCACACTATGAAATTCCTTCGATACCGGACGATGATAATGAAACAAAAGTCGTCCGAAAGAAAATCGGTTGAGGTGGTTTCAAAAAAGTCCGTCTCTCGCCCGGGGTCCGCGTACCGCTATACCAAATATAGTATGACACGAACCACCGGCGCGACTAGACCTAAATTTTAGAGGGTGCTAAAATTATGTATACATCACTGACTAAAACTCACCTCCCCCACCACAAACACATACATTTCAAAACCGTTAATAACACGACTCCGACATTATTATTGAATTGAATATTCACTAATATATCGCACTCAGAAAGTATAGGTAAACAATAATTGTAAATTATTATTATTACAATATAATTATTTTTTTTCTTACAATTTACATCCGATACAATAAATAGAAAAACGTACGTTTGAGATATTAGATAATAAAAAAATATGAATTATAAAATTTACTGTTTTAAAACTGTACTCGTATTATATCGTAGTACTTATATGTATAACTGATTCGGCGGTGTTCCTGTTTTCATAATATTATTTTGGCGACACGCTTCTGAATGTTTAAAGTGAACGCGTCAGTAAAGCGGCGTTAAATTTGAAATTATTTGTACGAGTTAGGAAAAACCTAGTTTCGAATGGTTTTTTTTTTTTTCATTAAAAATTTAAATCTGAATACTTTGGTGGTGCTAAAGTCCCCCTAGCCGGGCCTACGAGTCACGAATCCTCCGGTTCAGAACGCGTTCAAACGAAACCACTGTTTTCTCTGTACTATGCGCAGGGGCGTCTTCAGGTCAGTTTTATGGGGTGGGGGGGGGGTGATTTTCTAGATGAAAGAATACGTCGTTTATATATCGTTTTGATACTATGAGTGTTAAAAAACTAGTATATTTTAATAGTATTTTTCCTCATAGTGGTCGGTAAGCTCGTGGGGGGTGATCGCCCCCCTCAAGGACGCGCCTGACTATGCGTCGTATAATAACGAATAACACCCGCTACACAATATTATCGTTACGACGATCTTACTTATTATAATAATCGTCCGTTATGACCGCCGAACGGGTATATCCATACACGTATATATATATATATATAATAAAAAAATATAATTTTCATTTACTTGCTGTGTTTCGGGAGACGGAGCCGGCCGATCGGATTGTAATGCGCGTACGTTCACTTGGACAATACCGAAACGGAGTGCAGAAACAACGGTAATGTTACAAAAATGTCAATTATTATTATTATTAATTTAATTTATTGCACGCGAATGCCGTACTGTACTGTACTGTAATCGTTGTCGAGATGGTTGGCGTGTGACGAGCGCACGAGCGTTTCAACGTTCGGCACACGGCGGTATGCGACCGCGATCGTCCGTCGCGCAACGTCTTCGAATAGGACTTTGAAACTATATAATCGTATAAAAACGCATTGCCGCGCTGTCGTGGAGAGGGGACGGTGGCGGCCGCCGGTCCCGGATTCGCGCACGCCCTCTCTCTGCAGATTCTCGCGCCGTCTTCGTCGGTCAGCCGGCCGACGAATTTTCTTTTTTTTTTTTTTTCTACCGACATAGACGCAATAACGATAATAATTTCGTTTTCTTTTTGAAACGTGTAAACGTCTATATTACGGCGCGGTATTCAAGGGCGGATACAAGGGGGGTAATTGCCCCCGTTCACAAAAAAAGTATCATATATTTCATTTGTAATTTTTTTTTTTTTTTTTTAAATAGATGATGACCTTTTTTTAGTTGATAACTAACAAATTGCCCTCCCCCCCCCCCGTTTAGGACCACTGTATCCGCCCTTGGCGGTACTTGGGTATGAGTCTCGGGAAACGGGACGGAAACGCCCGGTAAGCCGTTGTCGTGACGACTATAATAATAATATTTATTAATATATCAATTAATTTACACGCAATATTTATATTGATATATCAATTAATTTACACGCAATTTAATGTTTGAAATGTTGTCGACTGATATTGTTTTTTTTTTTTTTTTTGCGCGGGGGAATTATATTCGGTTCTGAGGCGGAGCGAGGAATGCGTCGGTTTTACACAATGACGCGTTTTTTCTATGTTTGTACCCAAAAATTCTACCAGAAATATTGTTCCGATCTTGGAAGCAGAGCCGAATTTTTAAGTACGTGGTGGTCTACGCGGAGGAATATAACGTGCGGGGATCCCAAATACAGGACAATACGCGTGTTTTGCTAATAACGTTCAATCTATATAATATATAATATATTAATTAATTTTAAATAAAAACGATCAAAACGGGTCAAGTCGTATTACGGAATTACGGTGCAGTGAAAATTAGTGTAAGTGACTTAAAATTATCAAAATAATAATATGTATATAAGAAATAATTACAATTATTAAATGGCCGCAACTTTTTTTTTGTTCCCCCCCCCCACCAAAATCTTCTATTACATTGTATACCTATTTGTTTGATAAAAATTTAATTTTAATCCAAAAAATAAATTTTCATTTTTTTTTTTTTTTTATGTTATCTGTAACTGTAAAATAATTACAAAAGTGTGCGGGGGACCCCAAAATTTGTGGGGGCCCCTGAGCTGCAGCCCACTCAACCCGCCCCTTCTTTGCAGTCATACCCGGTTTCCGGAGATTTCATATATACTTGATACTTTAGAGAGGTCATTTTTCGATTTTCTCAAAAGCGCCTAAAAAAAAGAAAAAAAAACTACCGAAAAATTACGGTAAAAACGCGATTGCGTCATCGAAACCGATTATCGTTATATCTTAGAAATTTGAAATATTCAACAAATATATAACATATGTTATTATATAAGAGAGAAAAAAAGTCAATAAATTTCTTTTAATTTTGCGTTGTTTATAGCAATTACGGATTTTAAGGTATTTAATTCTTAAAAGAGATAATTTTTGGTTTCACATAAAAAAAACCCCAAAAACTACCGAAAAATTACGGTAAAAACGCGATTGCGTCATCGAAACCGATTATCTTTATTTCTTCGTCATTTTCATACTTGAAATATTCACCGAACGTGTAACATATTGTATTATGATATATATTAGGGGAAACGAATTATTTAGATTATAGATTTTGAGGTACTTAATTCATAAAAAAAAAAATTAATTTTTAGTTTTATAAGGTTTAAACATTTAATACGACGTCAGACATACGCGTGGGCGCGATACGATTGCGCGCGTTTTATTTTTTTGGGTATACGATTGCGCGCGGTAGCAGAGCAACAAAGAACATGATTTTGACCCGTCAAAGGCGTACGATTGCGCGCGCGAAACGGGAAGCGACGTTGCCAAATTTATTATTATAAATATTATAACAATGTTTTAATTTTTAAATGATAAATTTATAATTAGAAAAAATCGTTATATACATATATAAATATATAAATTAAATTAAATAAAAAAGTGGATAAAAAAAAATGTTCTTTACAATAAAAAGTGAATTAGAAAATATAAAATGTAAAATGTTAAAATATAATTGAATTTTCAATCCCCGGTACCCGCGATATGTACATTTTACATCATGCGCGATTATAGTATATTCGTACCTATATGGGAATTTTCAAAAATGGTAATTCTGATTCAATATAAAAGTTTACTATCGGCAAAGCCGCGGGGATGGCAACGTTGCATAGTAATAGAAATTATGAATCGCGCGCAATCGTACACATCTAAAAAGGTAGCACCGATAAGGAGCGCGCGCAATCGTACTCCGCCGATACGCGTTATTTCAACTGTATATTCAAATTTTTCAAAGTCACAATTTTCTTTTATAAACATTTCAAGTTTTTCCACAAAGTGAATGTTTTATTTATTTATTTTTTTGTGGAAAATTACGTTTGCTCAAAACTAACGGTTATATATAGTGTGTTGAACATTTTTTTACCAAGTTTTTTACAAAAAAATTTTTACAAACTTTATACTACGCATTAACGAAAACAGTTTTTTAAAAATTGTTAGCTATTTATATCGGTTATAAGTTTTGAGGGTATTTTTCATTCATATACGAGGTTAGTTCTGGTTTTTTTAACACAAAAAAATTAATACAGTATTAATCGTACGTTCGTTTAGTTATATTTTTAAAAATCTTGAAAACCGTGTATTTTTTTTTTTTTTTATGGAAAATGAAAATTGAAATTAAACATATTTTTAGGTTTATTGTAATAAATTATATTGAAATGATGTACTGTAAGCGTGAATTGTGTACCCACTCTACACACCACGCTGTATTAGTTTATACATTATAAATATAATAAATAATATTACATCGAAGCACCGCTCAGAAACGTTTTATCGGATGCAATGGTTTATCGCATTTCTTTTAAATGTATATATATATATATACATAAGCGTGCGCAGACATTACTGGCAGTGTAGTCATAAATGATACATTACACATTGACATTTAACATGAACAAAAAATTTTAGATAGGGTAACTTTATTTAACTGCATTTACCATATAGTAAAAAATTATTTTATAAATAATAATATAATGTAATATACCTAAATTAGTTAATAAGTAAAAATTTAACAACACTATTTTATATATAAAATATATGTTACTATGATAAAATAAATTAATAAAATAAAATTATGATAAATATATTTTATCATAGCAGTTACTAACGACGATATATATTTTTTAATTTTTCCAATATTCTTATTTCTTACATTTTACCGTTTACGGACATGTTGAAATGGTCAAACATAACATTATGTTGAGGGCGGGGGAGTTGTTCGCAGAGTAGTCAAGTGCCTACCCTGACTACCCCGTGCGCACGCTTATGTATATATAGTAATAACAAAACTCTAAAATCTGTATCCGAGCAATTCACTTAAGCGACATCCGCAAACACCCCGCAGCTGGCTACCATTTATAACGCGTCATAATTCGTAGACCAAATCGATTTTATGCGTTTTTTTTTTATTAAGTTTCGGTGGCTCCCTCAGAGCGGCCCAGGAGATTTCGTTTGAAGCAGCCCAATAATACAACGGCTTACGCGATATTGTACTTTTCATATTTGAAAATACCTCAGTTTTAGCTTAATTCCTTCCAAAATATACGTATAAAAACAAACAAAAATATTCATAAGCCGCCGTATTAATTGAAGAAAATGTATATTTTAATTACTTAATCCATCGTTCTGCACAGAAATTGTTTTAAACAATCGGTAATTCGTGTAACGTGTTGCTTTTTTTGGAATAGGTGGTCTGTGAATTGGTGCATTCTGTGACTTAGTGTCACATTTAAATAATAATAATAATAATAAAACGTAAAAATTGAGATCTCCAAGCATCTTATAAAAGTTCGTAGTAAATAAATGATGTTACCAAACACTATTAATTGTAATATATTCTGTACTCAGTATTCGATGTGTTATAGGTACCTATATAATATTGATAATCATTAAACTCATTAATTTAGATATATTTGTGTAACGTTAATTTATTTTTTATTATTTTTTTAATTTAAAAAACGCGGTCAGGAAAATATTTTGAGAGTGTAGAACTCCCAGTATTTTAAGTCAAAAAGCACTAAAAAAATTTTAAAAAAACGTAGCCTATGGTCGGTGTTATAATACTCGTATAATATCTATATTATAATACATTATAGTTTTTTTGGGATATACACCAAAGTGGGGGATGTTAAAGGGAGGATGATTGGGTAAAGATTGATGATGTGGTATAACCACACTTTAAATCCGAAAGATGCGTATGTGTTTAAGAATTTTTTTTCCATTTATTCGAATTTGAAATTTTATTTTCGTCTACTTATGGCAGTTTTACTACGATGTATATTTTTTGTTTCGTGTATAGGTGTTTCTATGGAAACGCGCGTCTTTTCACTCAATATTATCATTATTATTACATGACCACATAACTATAATCGCTCAAATCTATAATACGAAGCACACAGTTTTTGAATAGAAATTTCGAATAAAGCAATATACTATTACATTTGACAACACAATTTTTGAAATATACCTACGACCCGTTGAAAATCATAAAATAATCGTAAAAATAATGTAAAAAATTTAAGTATTTTTCGAAAAGTCGAACCTTCGCGTTTATGTAAGTCAAGTTTTACCGTACAATATTTTTTATAGTCGGATTTAAGTTTAAATACACCCCGTCCCCTGCAGTATATTTTCCTCTTTTTTTTATTTTATAAATTTTATATATTTTACTCTTTTATAATGTAATAATATGAACACATATCGTCATTTTTTTTTTTTATCCAACATTTCTTTGTACCAACCCATCTCCACATTTTTAGTTTTATATATTTTCGTTTGATATTTTATAAAATAATATCATGAAAACGCTGGCACGTACCGTCACACGTGAGATAAACACATACATCGCTCGACCTTTTCTCGTTCAAACGACACCGTTCAGATATCATAATAAAACCATTAAAACATAAACCGCAATAAATATAATTTCACATTATGGTGTAAAAATAATATTGTGATATCGAAAACTGTATGAAGGCTCTTTAAAATGGTTACCTATTACTTTTTGAAAACATATATTATTATGTGGAACGCGAATCCGTATATAGAATTATTTGAATATCATATAGACGCGTTTTGGTAGGAGGCTTGAGTTTTTGAAATTAACGCCCTCCGAATATAGTGGTACAGCGATTAAATTTTTTTTTATGTCATTGACAAATAATAGTTTTGGTGTTTTAGCGTCCCCTGATTTTTCACTGAAATCGCGCCCCTGTTGAATATATCGCATTTCGTTGTTTACTCTATAAGAGGAAATTTGAAATTTAATTCCGGATATATGGTGTTTACCACGCGTACACACCTCCCCATATACCACTGAGTTCGAACTGGATTACGGTTACACCAGAACTAATTTGAATATTTCTAGATGGGGTGCTAATAATATACGTTTTATTAAACATTTTTTTCTATACGTTTAAATTAGCATTTAAACAGCGTAAAATCATCATCAGTCAACGGTGTATTATTATTATTATTATTATTATTATTATTATTATTATTATTATTATTATTATTATTATTATTATTATTATTATTATTATTATTATTATTATTATTATTATTATTATTATTGTTGTTGTTGTTGTTGTCTTGAAGTATAATGAACCAAATCATGTTTTAATCGAATTTTTCCCACTGACTTTGTACGTATTATGTGAATTTTGACATCAAATTTCACGGGTCACGTGTCGGAATAAAAATTAAAACTTTGTCACGACCCCGTAGGTTTGTTCACATATACTATGTACGTTTTGAATTTAGTAAAAATCGCAAATCATACAAGACGTGTAAAACTTCATGTATTTATTTATGTTTTCTATTTAACAATTTTATTTTATATAAAATAAATAAATAATATATATATATATGTATTTTATATTAATACATATGAATACTGAGTAGGTATTATATATAGTATGTATGACGTCATTGTTCGCGTATGAATTTTTCGACGAGCCTCAATAAAACGGGTTTTAAGTTTCTTTGTGATGTATAGAATTTATATTATAATCCGTTATATCCGTTCGTCTTACAAATTTGTTGCCACGGTTACCACGACCACTTGCTATAATATCACTATTGATAATATATTATAAATATGTTTTTATAATATACAAACTGCACGTATAAGTACGAGCTCTTCGATGCGCGCGCGCGCGCACACACACTTACTCACGCATATATACATCAGTTATTTTGTAACGTTATTTGTCTAAAACGCAGTTTTACGAAAGAAAACAACAAGAAGACAATAAAAAATATGATTTTTTTTTTTTTTCAGAGGGAAAAATAATATCAAATAATAGTCGTTATTAATTCAATTTATTTTATTTTTATTGTTAAACATACACGTGATAAATAGTAAATACGTTATTTACATTATTTTATTGATACGTTTATAATGTTCATTATGTTTATACATTAATAGCAGGGAGAAACGATCTTATTATGATTACACTATTACAGTGGTGTAATAATTATCGCGTATAAATTATAACGTACGCGCGTATCGTAACAACGTTTTGCGAGTCCTTATAGATTTATCGTAATAATATATGAAAATAGAAAATTCGTATCGTCACTGTTTGAAAAAAAAAACTTTTCCTCTTCGACGAACTACGAATCGTATACGAGTATTGCGACACATACGGCAATGTTCGTTGCCGTTTCTTTTTTTCCTGAGTAATTATTATTATTAACGTTTATTTCATCCATTTTTAATAATAATTAAATAAAAATTATTATTATTATTAACGTTTATTTCATCCATTTTTTTCTGTTAAAATCCACTGTCATGTGTTCCCACAAACTTTTAAGGTCTCCCCGTTAAGAAATCATAGACGTTATGACAGTTAATTGAAGTTAAGTAAAGTTTCATAAAGATTTTCACGTGTGGTATCGATAATAAAAAGTATATTGATGTTGTAATGCTGTTAACTCGGTCTATGTGCTCAGTTTTTTTCACGTACTATTTGGGTGGAATCAATCACGTAACATTCTTTTTGCACTATATAATGAAATTTGAAAAATTGATGTGTCCAATTTGTTACTGGTTGTTTATACCGTGTCAACTAAATAAACAAATTTAAAATAGTTAGACAAAGTTAAATAACGAACATACAACCGTCATAAACAGTAAATATTATAAGCTTAGTTTGTTGTACTATGATTGTTTTAAGTTTGTAAATACTCATAAGTAGGTTCAATTTTAATTGAATAACATTTAATCTAAATGTACCAACAAAAGGCTAGAAGCTAAAAAGTATGTATGAATTTTAGACAAGGAATAATTTGTACATTTTTACCATTTTACTGTCAAAATTAGTCGAATAAATACATTAAACAGAACAACTTGGTGTATACTTATGTCAATGTGTATACAGACATATTTCAAAAAATGTACTAAAAATATATCTTTTTAAATTTCTAATACAACTTGATTAAGTCAAAAAATATGAAATATCATTTTTTCACAGTATTTTAAATTTTATCTGACGATCTTAATAATATACTGCCTATTCGTTACAAGAAAAATAAAACTCTCTGTTCCGCTTAAGTTGTAAATGCTCTTCAAAGCTGAACACTAGTTTTAAATAATGTATCCTTGTGCATAAGTACTTTGATTTTTTTAAATATATCTGATAAAACTGCTGCATAAGTCATATCGTCAAGTGTTAAATGATATGTTCCTGAGATTAGCTACTACTTCAAAGTCCAAGTATAAATATTGAGGTATGTATAGAAGTGCTACTTAATGTAAAAAACAAGCGTAAAAATAAATTATAGTCATTAAGCATATAATAATTTATTGTTTTTGTTGCCACTCAAAATAACTATAATTTCCTATTAAAACTATATTTCAGATTTCAGGCTCTAAAAACAGCGACCTCCAGCGGATTTCTATACCTATGAAAAAGCACAGGTAGTTTCTGCATATGTACAATTTACTCTGATGTGAAGCTATTATTTTACACAAGAGAAACGAGTAAGAATATTAACGTAATAAGCGAAAACTAATAGAAGTTTTAGCTCTGTATCTAACAAAAAATAAAAATAAAAGGTAAAATACAAATGAAAACATTTATAGGTTTTATATGTAATTACTTTAATTTTCATATTACTTGTTCTAGAGATATGTGTCCTAATTCGAGTTGTAAAACCTTTATAATATTTGTTTTAGCAAAAAAAAAATTAATAAAGAATATTTAATGGCATTTTCATAATACACTTGCGAAATGACTATGTACGTGTTATGAATTAACAAAAATAAATTAAAATTTCAAATACATATAACCACTTATCATTTTTCAAATAATGTATAGGAGAGTATACGAACTTACTTTCTTATTAACTCCATTTTCTGTAAAACATCGCCATTCTTGGATATTTTTTCATTAAAAGTTTTTCCTATTGTCACAAATACTAATTTAGAATTTCAAATAACTAAAGGTGGTTATTGTGTTCAACATTTCCCGTAATTTACTTGTCCTGAAATTACTACGGTTAATTTTATTTAAATTTATTAGTCTCCACATTGTTTTATTATTTTAAGTCTTCGAGCCGTAGGTAATTTGTGAAAAACGAAATTAATTACAAAATAATTTAAATCATTTAATTTTATAAAACAAATTAATTGCTCCACATGTTTCATTTAAATAGGCCAGAATTTAGTCTCGTAAAGACTTTGTGCTTTAAGAACATTATTCGATTGGGTTTTATTATATATCTTTAATTTATTTTCAATACTTATTATTTTTGTGAGGTAATTTTACATCAATATATTTATGTACAGAGTTATTTTAATAGTTTCAAATGATTATCACGTTATCTTCCTGTCTCAAAGTCTGTCATATAATGATGTTATTTATGAACTAATGAAAATGTTGTGACATTTTAAATCAATTAATTCGAAAAAAGTCTCCTGCTAATAATTAATATTATAATGGTTTGATCTGTGATCTATCAATATTAATTTTCGATTTTTTACATTTCAATATTTGTATAATGTTCATTTTGTAGGCATTAAAATATTTTAAATCCAGATGATAATATTATAGTTTACCGAAATGCCCGGAGAGTGTTGGTGCCTGTGGTAGAACTTAAAAACGAGCTTTATCCTTTGCGAAACCATTCGTAATAATTTTGTTCTATAATCCAATCGTTTATAAATGAAATATTATATTATGCAAGACACTCGTTCTGTTCATTTAAGTCAATAATATAATGTAAGGGTTCAGTAGGCATTTTATAAAATATTTATATTCATTTATAAAATATATAATATAACAAATATTATTAATAAAATTAAGCCTTTTATAATAATACTAGTTGATCCTGCACGGCGTTGCCCATGATGAATTCAATGCCCGTGGATTTACCCCCTTTGAAACTCCATTAAAAGTCAGCACTAAGGTACATATATTTTTAATACAGTTATTTGGGTTGTCTTGTTCAAATAAAAAAATACGCGTAAAGAAGAAATTAAAATATGTACATTCTGTTTACTTATTGGAAAAAGGGAAATTTTGTTTATTTACTAACTTTTTAATCTTAATGCTAGCGGATAAACAATATTTTGAATTTTTTCGGTAGGTGTGTGAATTCTGGAGCAAGCAACATGTAATAAGCCGTGCGAAACACTGGAATTTTGTAAGTTTAAACCAGCAACACTTAGCGATTGGCCTTGAGCCTTGTTAATGGTTATAGCGAAAGCCAGACGCACTGGAAACTGTAATCGCTTGAAATCAAATGGCAAATCGGTTGAAATCATTGGAATTCGTGGTATCAGCACATCTTCTCCTTTACATTTGCCACTGATTATTGTGGCTTCGATTAAATTCGGCAATAGTTTTTTAGCACCAAGTCCCGTTCCATTGTACAATTTCGGGGGATCTAAGTTGCGAATGAGCATCAACGGTGAACCAACTTTTAAAGTTAAGATGTGTTGTGGCATTCCAGATAGTTCCAAAGAGTTAAGAAAACGTGTGATGGGCAAACTTGTGATGGGAAAACGTGTAAAAAATGGGAGAAGTCGAAAATCGACTTCATGAATGGACCGAATGTGCCTAATGCATTGTTTTAGTGGTCTAAAACCATTTTTGCATTATTGCCTTTCTAATGAAACCGGCTTAGGGCACATCGGTTGGATGGTTTCAAAGTCTATAACGGATAAAGATACAAACATTTTTTGTATTTTATATATATATAGATTATAAAAATAAAAAAGAGCCGCGGGAAGAAAATCGAAAAATGATCTCTTATGTAATTTGTTATCGGAAACAAGGTATGACTGTAAAGATCGGAGCATTCTTTCTGTTAGAATTTTTTAGTACAGATATAAAATAAAAAAAACACATAATTTTAAAACGAATATATTCCTCGCTTCGCTTAGAATCTAATAAAAATTTAATTAAATCATTTGTAATAAATGATAAAATTTATGAGTAATAATATTATAAATAGAATTAAGTATTCTATATAAAATTATTTTTCTTTATTTTCTGTGAATCAAATCTTATACCAAAAACTCATGTTTCGTAAGATATCATTTTGAGCAGATAAAATTATAATTAATGATAATAGATTATATTTCAATAATGAATACAATCTATTCTAGTTTTTAACCGTGGCGAGTTTAGAAAATAATCATTGTGCAGTAGAATTAGATACCTATATTGAAACAATGAGATATATTGTCACATAAATGTGGAAAGACCGAAATCATCTATGTGGCGTAAAACATTTCAAAATAAATTCTCTATGACTTTGTACGACCTTTTCAAAGAATGTAACATTTATTGTGTTATAAGAATCATGTCGTTAACTTTCTCGAACTATAAAATTCCTCTTTTTATACATTAAATGTATTATTCTTGTTTTAAAAATAGTATGAACGACGACTTCATTTAATTTTAGGTACCCGTAAGCCCTTGGGACTTGTACTCTTCCATTATTAATCTGGGTTCGTCTGAAAAAGGATTTCGAATGGAAATCATAACCATTGAACATCCGTTACAATATTTTGTAATGATAACTTACTCATAAAACAGTTTTTCTGTTTTTTGTGTAAAAAAAAGTTTATTTTGATTCACAAAAAATAATATTAAGACTTCGTTTAGTCATGTGTCAAGTCAAGCAATATTATTAAAAATTAATACATAACGTGAAAAAAGATCTTTAGAATAATATAAACGTCTGAAAATAGTCTGAAACAAAGGTAATATTATTGAATTCTTAGTACAATTAAAAATAAAACCTAAATCAGCATTTTATGGTTATTAGTTATTACTAATTTATAAAATAATATGTAGTTGTTATTAAATTATATGAGTTATTTAACGAATAATTGTTAAATAAAATTTCGTTTATAATACTAACATCAAACTGTTTTAGAATTCAATGTATATATACATATATTTACACTATTATTATTATTATTATTATTATTATTATTATTATTGGTGCTCATTTTAAACATGGAAATGAAAAATATTATTGGTCTTAATAATAGTTGAATCAATTTTTTTAGCTGATATTTTCCATTATAATATCAAATATTTATACATAATAATTTCACTCATATATAACGATGATATGTGACTATTTTTTTAATAAAAAAATTTCAATTTTGCTTATAATTACAACTAACCATATGTGTATTAACCCTCTAGAGATTACCTGAAAAAATTGGTGGTTTTTTTTAACCTAAATAATCGCATGATTGTACACTACGTAACCTACGTACTCTATTAAAATTAATAAATATCATTAAAATCAATCCTCTGGAGAAATGACTTGATAATACCCAACAATAAAAATGCGCATAAAAAAAAGTGAAGTGATCGATTGTCTGTCCAATGAGTATGGTGAGGTCACATAACTAATTTTTCAGTCCTCAATTATTTTTCAAATTCAAAACTTAACTTATAAAACTTCGAATAAATCTGTTATAACAGTAGTTATACAATTTTTACGATGACGAAACGCAGTTGGATTGGTGAATATTGTGAAAAAACCACTTCACATGGTGTGCAGTATTTTGTGATGAAGCATAGATCACCTGTAGAAAAGTCAGTTAAATATTATAAAATATATTTTATCTTATTAGTTTGTTATTATTATTATTATTATTATTATTATTATTATTATTATTATTATTATTATTATTATTATTATTATTATTATTATTATTATTATTATTATTATTATTATAACGGTAATTTTGTATTCAAACTAGTGACAATATTTTGATTTGAAGAGTTCTGAATTCGTGTGACCCTAGTTCTACGTGGCGTAACCAGGCACGTAGCCAGAGAATATTATCTGGGTGGGCCAATAATTTTGGGCCCCTAAGTATAATTTTAAGGAACCTTAAGGCTGAATTTAAGGACTATTTTTAGTTTACTAAATCGCAAATTACTTTACTACAAGTCTTAACAGAATAAGGAATTAGGTTCACGCCCAAATGCGCCGTCCGTATGTAATGACAAGGAAAAGTGAAGACCATTCGCTTACAACGTCGACTGTTCATCGGCACACAATTCTACACCAAACAGGCATTTAAAGGTAAGCCTTACCCGGGAGGTGCTGAGGTAAGTTAGTCGCTTTATAAGTCTCACTGATCGCCTCGCCCTCCTCTTCCACAAAATATATTTAAATTATATTCGAACGTTCATATGACAATTTCTGTTAAAAGAATTCCGATTCGGTAACCCGAAGGTTAATAACGGTTCGACTGTTTTTTGGGGATTTAGTAAGTTCCCACACGAAACATGGCAGGTAAGCGGTTACATATGTAAGTTCCCACACGAAAAAAAATTTGAAAATTTAAACTTAAAATTTGTTTGTTTTTGTGTTACACAAAAAAGTGTAATTCAATTTTTATTTTTATTTATAAAAATTAATAAATTTAAAATATATAATTATTTTTTATATTATAAAATTTATATTTAATACTATATCTATATAAAGTAGGAATAATAATGTTACTACAGAGATAAGCTACGACGTGTAACTCGAATAGGACATTTTAGAGTGTCATTCAATATAAGTACATTAAATATATTATTATATTAATACATATTATATATATATATATATATATATATATATATATTCTTATTGATATGATATACGTTGCAACGGTTTTGCCGTGTGATAATTTCCTTTTGGTTCATTATTGTTATTTTAATAAAAAAAACTCGAGTAATCTTCGGGCAAATTTTATTTACGTTTAAATATCAAAGTGCGTAACATAAAAATATTTATTTTAGACTGTTCTGGATCCTGACATTCGTCTTTATGATGACGTTAACGTTTACGGCGTTCAGAAATTTGTTATACATTTGGCTTAACAGTCCCACAGTGATGTACATCGAAAATGCGGAATCGTCAATTCGTGAGATACCATTTCCGTCGATCATGATCTGTCCGTCGAATCAACTGCGAAAATGGGTTTGGCAGAAATACGAGAACACCAACGGGACATATTGGTACGTACATAATGTGAACATAAACAATGCTTGTGTTCACCGTTAAATAAACTGAATAGAAATGTTCACTGTATTTATTATGATGGCGGTGGACAAGGAACAAAATACAATACAGTTTGTAAGAAAAAAAAAATCAAATATATATTTATATAAATTCAATTTTTATGAGTGCACACTGTACATACGTCAAACTTGAGTAAAACAATTATTAAAAGTGCCGAAATAATTGTAAAAAGAAAATAATTATAATAATAATACATATATTCTATTCGTATATTATTTATACTTTCTGTTACATGTAAAATTCTTAATATTTTTGCTGTACAAAAATGAGTGTATGGACAAAAATTGGGGAAAAAAATCATTATTATAAAACCTATACATTCAATCGGAATAATAAAACGAGATTTGATCTAATGACAATAATCAAAATTCGTAATGAATTTTGATTATTGTAAGCAAGATTTTATTATATAGGTAACCGAAATGAAATAATAATTGTTCTTGTCCATCCTCCAAAAACGGAAGTTTGGTGACCCCTCAATTGACGTTGACTACAATCTCTTTCCAAAGCTCTCGGTTAATTGTTCACTCACGTGTAAAAAAAGAAAAAGAAAATTCATCGGACCTCGATTTATTTTCAACTTATTTTTTATTAAACTGATATTGATAGAACAAATGTAAAAAATATTTTTGAGAAAAAAAACCTCCTAATTTTAAATACAATACATTTATTATTTTTATTCGGAGAATAACAGTAATACTTAATACCATACGTTCGTAATATAATATGTTATCCATAACTTTTAAATAAATTGTGTATTAATAAAATTATAATAATAATAATAATAATAATAATAATAATAATAATAATAATAATAATAATAATAATAATAATAATAATACGCACTACCGTAGAGTAAAATCTTCTTTGTACGTCGTCGTTTACGCAATTCGTTTTATGCCGTACACTTCAACTCGTATCCTGAGCAAAATAATTCACAATCATACACAAAATATTCAATGTACTCGTATATTATACCGAATTAAACCTGCACCCTTTAGAAACGCATAAGTGAGCTATTTTTCGATTCCAGAATTGTTTTTATTTTCATTTTATATCTCTCGTTAAATTGTTTTCACGCGAGGAGTGATGATAACGAAATAAAAATGTAGAATTTCCGATAAACAGTGTTGTTGAAAATGTAAAAAAAAAAAATAATCTAAGAATTCAAAAAGCCTCGCAGAAGACCTCATCACAACCATACTGTTCAACGTAAGACATTCGAAACGAGAATATCTGAAGATGGACCGTGGACACTGATAAACAAAAAAAATGTATAAACATTAAACATCGTCTACTAATCAGTAATGTAATTTATTTATATTTGAAATTTAAAATCAATAATAAATCGTCGTATGTAAATATTGTATACGAAAACAAATAAATTCAGGTGTAACAGTTATTCTTGGAATAAAACATAAAACATCTTAGAAGATATG
Source organism: Slavum lentiscoides (assembly GCA_032441835.1). NCBI lineage: Eukaryota > Metazoa > Arthropoda > Insecta > Hemiptera > Aphididae > Slavum > Slavum lentiscoides. The sequence continues at coordinate 2,473,837 of CM063718.1, forward strand.
CTCAAATAAAAATTTAATTTCCTATTGACTTTGGGATCAATTACAAAATATTCGAGTAAAATTATCTAATAACTGAAAATATTTGAGTGTAGTAATACTAGGTTAACTACCCGATAAAAAAACCTAATTATTTTACAACTATTATAGTCCAGTCCAATTGGAAACTACAATTAAATATGTAAAAGAAATGATAAAACTCAATATACGATATTCTATTAATTATAATTTTCGTTTTTTATTCAGGAAAAATCTTAAAAAATATCGAGCGTTATTCTGTACTAATTTGTACTTACCTGAACTAAATGATCTACAAGACGATAATTTTAATTTTGAAACGATTAAAAATCTAATAAGTGTAAGTTTAGTTGTCTAAAACGATTAAAAAATCATATTTGCGTATTCACTATAGGTGTCTTATTATAGGACTGTGCGATTAGCTGTTCAGAAGTGTTTCAATCTGACATTAAATGGCAAAATACTACAATACACAATTTTTGCCGATATATTCAACTATCGATTACCGCATTAGGATTATGTTACAACATTAATATGATACCAACACGTCAAATATTTAACGACGAATATCACAAGAGGTAGATAGAAATATATAAGTAGACAAGTAAACATTTAAAAAAATAAAAATAAATGAATTTATCATACTTATATATGAATAACTAAGTTTATTGTTATTATTATATTAAAACGCATGCATTAATTAGTATTTAGAAAATGTTCTCAAGCGCCAACAACATAAATATACCTACAATATATCATTATTTATAAGCATTATTAAAATAAAATGTATGTTTGCTGTCTATATATTATAAAAACACAAACATATTCTCATAATTTAAAATCGTTATACTCGTATAATGGTTAATTATATGTGTATTTATTTTGGTATAAAAGAACTTTGCCTAATTTTGACCGCTGCATATAACAAATATTTCAAATTTACTTTTTATTTGTATATGACAAAATTATTAATTACTTATCATTAATAAAATTTAAATAAAATAATCCTTAAGCATTAAAAAATTGATTAGAAGAATCAAAAAATGACATTTTAAAATTACTATCTGTGTTAAATTTTATTTAAAATTTTAAATCACATTTTTCCTCAAATTATTGGTGGATAAAATAATAATATACTTATACCCGTAAGTAAAATATTGGAGAAAAAATGCACATACACACAATAATACTATAATAATAAAACCATCACATTACTCGATTTTCTCAGCATTTCATGCAAAAAGGCTTACGATTCTACTGTGATTTAATATTGTATGGAACTGTTTTTTGAATTAGATTTGTTAATATTACAATAATTTATTCATTTTTATATTACAACAGATATATGGATTTTTTTTCGAAAAATTATTCGTACATTGATACTGAAAAGTTTAGATGGAATATAGAAGACGGATATTCATTTCTTACCGAAAATGACATGCTTGTAAACGTAATTCCTGCACGAACAGGTGGTATAAGTTACTACCACCGTTTAAGATTGATGTTGCACATGCATAATGACCGTTTTTTGTATTGTCCTTATGGAAGTATGGGGGAGAATTTTTTGGTGCGTAAAATTATAGTACATGTTGACTCAAATAAAATAATGAAATTATCATAATTTTTAAATGAGTTTTACATGTAATGTTTACATGCATATTAGGTACATAGTTTGAAATGAAAAAATATTATGTTAACAGTTACGCTCTTAATTAGTTTAAATAACAACAAATATTGCTATGATTATTGTATTATATTCTGTTAAATTACAGTTTATGTTTTATACAAATATTTTAAGTTGAAATTAATAATTTCTATCAAATTTTTTTTATTTAAACGCCTCTTATTTTACCACTAGTTCGAAGTGCTTCCATTTGAAAAATGTTTCTAAATTAACGAAAAATGTAACTATTTCAAAATTATAACATACATACGTATTCATACATATATCTTTCATTCAATTATTTAATACAAAATTGTTTAAAACAAGTCGAAGTCACAACTACATATGATCGATAATATTAGGTACAAAATAAAAAATAAAAATGTAAAAATACAATTAAAAATGGTTTTATATATTTATATTATATTTTCTGAACAATTATAACATGCAATATTTTCTTATGTTATGAAAGTATCAAGATTTACTAACATACATTTTAGGGGTTTTTTTCATTTTTTAGTTGTTTGTAAACAGTCCAACTCAGTATTACTCGTTCAAAAGTAGATCATTTATTGTACCAGACACATACACAAAAATCCAAATCACTCCGTTCGTGAAGAAAATGAATAAGGATTTAATGTGGCGTTCTCTGGAAATCAGAAAATGTTATTTGCACAACGAGAGAAAATTAACTATATTCAAATTGTATTCGGAATTCAACTGTAATTTCGAATGTATTTTAAACAAAACTATTTCCATTTGCGGATGTATTCCGATCGAAGCAGCCTGTAAGTGTTTTATATATATATATATATATATATTTGTAATCCGTGTTTTAAACAAAACTATAAACCAATAAGAATCTTCTTGAAATGATTCTCATATATTTAACAATGTTGTAATTTGTGTATTATTCAATCAGTTTTAGGTACAATGGATTTAAAAATATGTGCTCCATCAAAGTCAATTTGCACCTTAAAGGCAATACGTAATAATAGACTTGTATTAATATTAATTATATGAAATTAATTATATATTCAAACTTATTGTTCATTTAAAAACATAAAATATTTTTTAAACCTAGGTTTAACTAATAAAATCTAGAAGTTTTAAATCGTCTTTAGTTAATAAAGTCAAAACATTTTTTTTTTACAACATAAAGAGGCTAAAAGTCTAAAAAGTCCAAATTTTGTATCAATGAATACAAATATCACTCACTAGTTACCACTGAAGTATATCTTTATTATTACTATTATTATTATTATCATTATCATTATCATTATCATTATTATTATTATTATTATTATTATTATTATTATTATTATTTTAACCTATTTATTGTTATAGAACTGATGTATAATATACATACAGTGACATAGCCATAGGTAGTTAGAAATTTATCAAGGAAGTGGATAATAATGGAAATTATAGTTAAAAGAGTAATATTTTACTTAGTGGAATACGCTCCCTCTACATCCCTCCAAACACAATTTTATTACATATGTTAGCCGTATAATTACATAACAAATACAATTACAACATATTTGCTATTAATATTATATTGTCACCTGTAATTTTATTTTATGGTAATTTGAACATTTTAAGGAGTTTTATTATCCTTATGTTTTTTGATCCAAAGACCAAATCCGAATAGTATATTTATAATAATAATAATAATAATTGTAATATATTACACAATTTATTTATAAAAGTAGTTACCAGTATATTTACACGCTTACACGCAGTTACACCCATAAAAAAATTACGTCCTCGTGATAACAGATCAATAGATGAAATTAATTTAACATTCGTTTTCCTTTTCGCTTGAAAGAGAATGTACTCGTACGTTTGTTTAACATTATACATAACACGTTTAACTGGCGTATGACATTTTTGTGAAAAATATCAATTAAATATACGTACGCGATTACGCTAAAACAAATATGTATTATTGTTTTTATTTTATAAGCTACAAATATTTTTTATGTTTTTCACAAAGTTTGTATTTTCGTTATACTAATCATATTTATCACTGAAGCGACATAGATTCTTAAATCCTCGTAATCAATTATTTCCAATAAGGTTTTTACTAAAATTTAAACTGTGTTGATATAACATTTCGTTTAAAATATTTTAAGAATAATAGTTACACAAAAACATTGATTTTTCTACTCATATGTTATGTAAGAAAAATTCTTTCTTTTAAAAATTTATTTAAACTAATAAGGACCATTAACTTCATTGCAAAAAAAAAAAAGATAATAATAATAATAATATAATTGTATTTAAATGAGCATTTCTTTTAAAATATGTTTCAAGAAACTATCGGTAATGATTTACGTATAATATCTAAGAAAATAGATAGTTTTATACTAATTTATTATTATTTGAATTCATAATATTACACAGAAGCGATATATTTGCCAGAATCGCAGAAAATATGCAAATGTTTGCCAACGTGTTCCGTGATCGAATATCGAATAAAACAAACGTCTCAATATGACAATTGGACATATTTGAGAACAACTAATTTAGTAAAAAATGAGTACGTTTTTTTTCGATCCAAACATATGCTCCAGAGGTGGCCAATCATTTTTCTTTGGTGAAGGTCGACGGACAATAATAATTTTTTTTTTTTTTTTTTTTTTGCCTAAAACGTTTCCGATAAAAAAATTATCGGAAGGTGATTGATTGTAAACATCAATTTATGAACAAAAATTCTTACTTTGAGTACGCTACATAAGTCGTTTAAGATCAATCACACTGATCTAAATCATTTGACCACCTCTAGGAGATAACTGTTTTCAAAATACAAACTTACGTTCTAATCAATTGTATTTAAAAAATGTTTAGTTCTAGAGGTGCCACAATTGAAATTGTTTTTAAAGATCCATATTTCATAGCATATAAGACCGCATCAATTTTAAACTTCGACTCACTCATAAGTAAGTATATTAAATAAAATATAACATTGACTACAAGTACAGTGTATTTATTAGCATTTGTCGCTGTCTGAAAACAATTTAAACACATTGTTACAGGTACCGTTGGAGGAATATTAAGTTTACTTCTAGGAATGAATTTAATTAATATTTTTGAAATATTATATGTTATTATTATAATGCTTTATCATTTTATTACACATATGTTCGACAATCAGTAATCAATGAAAAAATGTTTCAGCAATTTATTCCTAAATAATAATTTATTTATCATCTGTGTGCAACTATAATATATATATATATATGTATTTAGCATTTATGTGTAATGTACTTGTATTTCAAAGACACAAATTGTTTTTATGGTAAAATAGAAATATAGAAATGCAATTTATATCGTCATTGTTCATAATATTGTAGTTTAAATTTATCTTATATTCAATTTATATTCAAATGCACGTAGTCTACAATAGTTCTTAAAACTATAATATTTATCATAATCGAAACAATTGTTAATATTATTATTATTATCATTATAATTATTATTATTATTACTTAAATTAAATTAAATTACTTACATGAATTACAATATCTTTTTTTTGCAAATAACTAACAATAAATTTTGCACAAAACACTTGGTAAAATGTATTGTTTTTTAAAGGCATATCAATATTTTCTTTTTTTCATACTAAAACATACATATCTTATGTCAGTCGTATCTAACGAACTAGTAATCCGATAACATTTATGAAAACAGATTTGAATTTGTTATGGTTTATTTTTTTAGTTCGAATTCTCCGGTTTTTTTTAATTTAGCCATTAAATTTAATTTGATTAAAAGATTTCAACATTCAAGAAATTTAAATTGTTTGAACACCGAATAGAAAATAAATGAAACAGTTGGAAAGTCGATTCGGAGTAAATTTTTTTTCAAAATCTATATTTGTTTTTAGAATTAATATTACATAAATAGACTGGCCACTCCGACTGATAAAAATTTGATACTTAGAAATTATAATGATCATGATAGGTACCTAAATAATCTTCAGCCAGTCAAATGTATTATCATATTTACTATTCACAGTTCACACGCTTGCACATATATATATAGTGGCGTGAAGGGGTAAAATTGAATCACGTGATTCAAGAAAAAATATATATAGGTGGGTAGGTAGTTTAGGTAGGTCTATAATTTTTGGTATATAATATTATAATATAGACATAAAATTATAATAAAATATTATCGATTACTGAATATGTATTATAAATCATTTAACACGTTGATGGACAGTATACTGCTATAGCAGTAATTTCAAAAATTGATGTCTGGGGACACTTTCAAATATTACTGCTATAGCAGTAACACGAAAACCGTCAAAAAATGGCAGTACTGCCGTAGGTAGCAGTAGTTTTTTCTATGGTCTTATATGAAAGAGCATATTGTTCTGCCCCAATAGATTTCAATAAGTCATCGGGCACTGACAAAATAAAGTCAAACAAAAATTAAAATAGTATATTTTCTCTAGTCTATTTTTAACCCCGTTCGTGTGTTTTCATGGAATGGCGACTAGCGAGATAACAACTAATAATGGTTACTGGTGTTGTCGATTTATTTTTGTGTGCTGTTTAATGTGACTGTGTATCGGGTAAGAGTATTAGTATAGATAGTAAAATAAAATAAATATTATAAAATAGTACGTTTGGCGACCTCGTTGTACGAGTATACGGAGTACCTACTCAGATTTTAGTGCGTTCAATATGTCATCGCGACAAGAAAAATTAAAACGCGACACTACGTTATAATACGCGATGGAAATATTGAAATAATTCCTAAGAGAAAAATGTAAAACAAAAAAAAAAAACTTCGACTTTCAACGGCACTTGTACGCGCACGAGTGCACGACATATCAACGGCAACTCGCGAACGATCGAAATTTGTGACGCGTCGTACAGTAGCGGCGCTAGGGGGGGGGCAAGGTAGGGCAAGCGCCTTACCCAAATTTGATTTTGCCCTACCTATTTAATATCGAACGAAAATTTAAATTTAATTTATTTATTTGTTTGCCGCTTTTCATCTGTTTCGCTGTGCAATTGTCGTAGTATTTTTTCTTATATGCCCTCGTTCAGATAAAACGCGACAGAATAAACCGTTTTATTTGATTATATATTAATATTATCAGAAAACCGTAGTATAGTATACTTATAGTGTAAGGTCTATGCAGAAAACGCTATAATAATATAGTATTTTCCATGTATTTCAATAATTTTACACTATACCCGTAGCCCCGTAGAAGTACATCTGACAGTGTAACGCTACACTCGTGGTATACTCACGGTACGGTACCTATGATACGGATACAGATTGGATGAATATCTAAATTCATCTAATCTATAATATGAGTGAGTACCTATTATTTTTGTTTTGGATTTTACTATTGATACTATTATTCGTAATAATAATTAATCAACGGTTTTACCTAAAATAAATAATAAAAACACTACATTTTAAAGTCGGATTTCGTAGTAATTAAACGTATAGTGGTAACTGTGGAAACATTTATTAAAAATTTTGTAATGTAACGTTTTCGGTGCACCTGTATTATTTACACGTGCGACGTATTCATTGGTCGCCATGAAGTATCATAGCGAGGTAACTTCCATTTTTGCTTATCTGTCTAATTTATATGATTTAACTAAATGCTGTCAGCAGATATGAGTACACTAAATATTAATCCTAATAATGTAAATATTATCACTATGAAAAATTCAAATAAAGGGGCAATAATATACGAGTATATATTTGCCCCATCGAAAAAAAAATGTCTGCCTCCCCAGAAAAAAATGTCTGGTGCCGCCCATGGCGTCGTATGTCATACACGTTTTTTTTCGTTTTCGCAACGAAATCACACTTCTGAGTCTGTAGACGTTTATAAAGTTAATTGCCCGTGGGTTGCGAGATTATGCGGAAAAGAAAAAAGAACGTACAACTGGTTTTTATATTTTATTGATAATGAAAATAAATAATAATAATGAACAATAAAAATATTTCCATGACATTTCCCCGGAACACGTGCACCAAACGTTACAATTATTGATATTAAGGCAGTCAAGGATAGATAATAATTACATCATTGTTTTCATCGTCTAATGGAATGTTCGTAACCGTAGCGACATCACACATTTTTATTCGTTTTTTTTTTTTTTATTCAATTTACACCTAAAATTTGTTTTTTGCCCATTTCAACCCCTTAAAATCAAAATTACTCAAAATCCTTTCTTAGTACACGGTGAAATTATAATATTAATCTACCCTCAAAATTTCAAATCGATAGCTTTAATAGGTTCGGCTCTGCGTTGATTATGAATCAGTCACTCAGGACAGTCTCGTTTATATAAGTAATATACAGATATAATATATTATATGCCCAAGTTTTCACTTCTTAGAAACGGCAGACACATTCAATTCTCTTAAACCACTACAGATAAATAGTAATATATTGGAGCAAAATATATATTTTTTTCCAAAATTTCACTCAGCATATTATGACAATTTGATGTGTTTTATTTTATTAATAAAAATTGAGTATTATAATATTAGAAATAATATCATGGTCGTATCTCCTGCAGTTCAACACATGGAAACACGGCGTTGCAGTAAGGCAATTCTGATACAGTTAGCCCGGTGGGGCCATCGGTTACGCGTTCATAGCCATAATTCACCGCAGTATAATACCTACGTGTAGTATTCTTTTATATTTTAATAATAATTTATTATTATTATTATTTTATCTAATACACATGTACTTAATTGGATTTATCTAATCCCTATGCAATTAAACTATTTTTTTTAAGTTTAGAGAACCAAGCTAATTTCTCGTCCCCAAAAACATTAAATCCTATCATTTCCATAAAAGTCCTTAGATCTAATTCCACGACAGAAAACATACAATTATTACCGTATTAATATTTATCTGAATATGAATCATGTGTACTCAATTTATTAGTTTTAATTTTTTTTTTTTAATATATAGTAAATACGATTAACGAATTTAATAAATTCAAAATATAACAATAATAATTAGCAAACACTAGGTTACTTTATTATTAAATATAATTATTATTAGTGAGTATAATAAGATTGAGCTAAAAAGGTCTATTTAATACCTTAATTATTTAATAAGCCAAGCATTAATTTTTACGATGTCAGTTAATCAAGTTATATCATCAAAATCCAATTTTCGCTACATTTTTCAATTGCCATTGCCATAAAGGTACCTATTCAATGAATACAAATGAATAAAATGAATATAATGAATAAAAATGTATTAATATACCAGAGGTCTTATATTTTTGAAAACTTTATCAAAACGTTAGTCGTGTTGAAGGATAGAATAAAAAAAAAAAAAAGGTACTTGTAAAATTATTGATGTGTACGTAAACATCTATTACGGCGGTATGAGGGTAAATCTCGGGAAATGGGACGGAAATGTGTAAGACGTTGTCATGACAACTAATAACAATATTAATAATATTATTTTATTTTACTAGTTTACTATTTTCTTTTTTAATTACACGTTAAAGTAAACAAATGAATGTATACGAGTGTATATAATATAATAGGTACCTATAGTTTTATGATAATCGAAACGAAAATAGAATACAACGCGTTTTACACAATGAGTGAAAAGCAACACGTTTTAACGACACTATAATTATTATTACACATTAGTTGTCAATACTGAATCTGAATGAAGTGGGAACTAAGTTGGTTTTCGTTTTGCAATTTTGTTGCATATTGTAAGTTTATGCCGTGTTATAAACATATAACGGGAAAAAAAAAAAGATTATTTCGACCTTATAGGAACTCGAAACATTATTATGCCAATATATTTTCAATCGCTGTGTATAAATTAACATATTTCAGTTTTCGTGTCGTGTATAAACTTACGTACGCGCGTGTTTTTTATCTGCTACGTATCGTGCATGGACTTGTAAGTCCGCACTTCAATTTAATATCACTATATATATATATTATTCGTCAAACCGTTTTAAGAACACGCAAATTAATTCCATAGGGAATAGAATAAAATCGTTAAACTTAATTTTTATACGTAATAGTCCCACGGGTTATTTACTTGTAATTGGTTTGCAGTATATTATTAGTGTACTATACGAGTATATTATATTATACGTAAAATTTATACTATTACTATAGCTGACCCGGCAAACGTTGTTTTGCCATATAATGTATTTAAATGGTCGCCACGGTAACTATTTAACGCCTAGAATCCAAAAATTTCCGTATTGGCTACCACTTCAAGCCTTTTTAGGAAGGTGAAAAATACTTTACGACCTATTCTCAGACCTACTGAACATACACACAAAATTGCATAAGAATCTGTCGAGCCGTTTCGGAGGAGTATTGTTACAAAAACTGTGACATGAGAATTTTATATATTAGATGTGTGTTATGTGTACACATATACGATTGCTCTAATCCAGGGGTCGGCAATAGCTGGCGGCCCGCGGTCCGAATCCGGCCCGCGAAGGGGAAATAACTGGACCGTTTAAAATATATTTTTTTTTAATGCTGGTTTTTGCACGTAATAGAATAGTATAGATACTTGATCTATTTTTATAATGTATAAAAATAAATAAATTTATTAACTATTATTCAAGTTTTTTTTCTGGCCCTCGAAATTTTGTTTTCAAATTATTTGGCCCTCCATCGAAACTATAATTGCCGACCCCTGCTCTAATCGTTTTAATAATACGTACATTAATTTTTTAGATTCTGAACGGAGCGAGGGATCTAGTGGTTTTACAGTGATGTTTATTACTTTTTTTTTTCTATATTGTGTACGGATTTTCGACCAGCAGGAGTGCTCCGATCTCTTCGATCACAGTTTGTTTCCGGTAGCAATTCGCATCTGGTTGGTACTTTAGAGAGATCATTTTTCGATTTTCTCAATAGTTTTTTTTAAAAGCGACGCGATGAACTATACCGAAAAATTACGAAAAACCGCTAAAAACGAGATTTCGTCAATATCACGTGTAGTTTTTTCGCTATAATTTCGAAAATAATCATTCTATTGTCTTGAAATTTTCAACAAAACTGTATCTTTATACTATACAACTTCAAAAGAAATATTTTCAAAAAGTTTCATTCGATTTTAGGCTATTCGTAGCTATTTTTAGGTTTTGAGATTTTTCATTCAGAAAACAGTTAATTTTGAGTTTTTTGATTTGAAATTTGGACACAACGTCAGACACGTATTACTTTAATTTTGTGCAAAAAAATAGACAAAGTGTATTACACCGAAGCTCCGCTCAGAATCGTTTTATCGAATGCAATGATTTATCATTGCTTTCAAATGTATAATAATAAAAAAAAAATTCTTTATCCGAGTAATTCCCTTAAGCGATATCCACAACAACCCGCGGCTGGCTACCTTTTTTTAAACTCGATAATACGTAATTTGTAAGAACAATATGAGTACAATATGTTCTTTTATAAGCGCATCCTCTCGTGGAAAAACATATTATTTATACCTACCAGAAATACCTTGCCTCGAACATTCCTTTTCAAACCCAGTTAATTGTCGCTGTAATACTGTAAAGATAAAATATAAATTGAAAGCGTGTAAAATGCAAATCACGTTGATTCAGTTAACACATTATTATTCATTTACGTCAAATTTTCGCAATATTATAACAGTAGTGGTGCGTGGTTCCGGAAGTAGTGTATAAGCAATTATTATACAATAGGTTTGTTTTTAACTTTCAAAAATAATTAAAACCGGTATGGGTTGTGTGAGTAAATTGAGGAATTCTAACAAGCGGTAGATGGAAAAACACGTATGTATATCCCTTCGTTCGAGATTAAAATTTTTCCGTCGAGAAACGAATTTTAGCGATTAAATGCGATGCGATAATTATTCTCGTAAACTATTAAAACAAAACGCGCTACATGATTACAATTAACAAAACAAATTGTTAACCGATGCAGTGGCGTAGCTAGATGGGAAAGCGCTTCGGGGCAATAATTAAACTAGGCCACCTGACAAATATTAATTGTCATCGAAATTTAAAATATACACGTGACATTATTGTTTTAAATGAGAATACGTGCTACGGAAATATAATTGATAAATAAAAATAAGTAATTAATACAAAGTAAAAAGTTATAATGTTAAATCACTTATTACTACGACAATGCGATTTATCACGATCAATACGTTTTTAAATTACAGTCTTTTACGTGCTTTATAATATTTGCAAATTTATATCTATAACTGAAATCCAATTCTAAAAGCAGTATTTTTCTCGATTACAATCAATGACAGACGATTGTGTCCAGTACTATTTCTTAAACAGCTTTTACATTATCAATAATAACTGAAGAGAAACTGAGTATAAAAAAAAATTCTCGTGAATTTATTTTATATTTTTTTCTACGCTAAACCGTATACACGCCGTATTGACATATGAGTTTGATACCTATAGCAAAAATAAAACGTGTTATCATCACATTTCAATAACTGTTCTCACTTCTCATATGCGCCTTTATATGTATAACGATTGAATAACAAAATGTAAAACTTCTTAATATTTCTAAATATAAACGTTCATTAAACGAATACTTTGAGCCCAATATAATTGTCCGTCCATCACAATATAATTATATATATTTTTTTTTTTTGAACTAATAATTGTAATAATTTGTAATGTAAAAATAAATATTTAATGAAAAGTGCAAGTCTTTTAAATTATTTTCTACTGATTTGTTAATAAATAATGAAAATTGATTTTATTTAAATCTTATGAGCTTAAAACTTCTGTTTTTTTCTCGTGTCAGGCACATTATATACATAGGTATACATTTAATATAAAAATATGTATAAACTAACAATATAGAAAAAACTATGGTTATAAAATATAAATGAACATGTAGATAAACAAATATATAAATAAAATAAATAAATAATTTAAATGTCAGTAAATGGTAAAACTTCCGTTAAAAATATAAGACTATTAGAACTTTTATTTCTTACATCACCTAAAAACTGATTACATTTTATTATGTTTAATAAAATACTGATGTCTGACGTCACAGTATCGAATTTACCTGTAGAAGTTATTTGTTTAACTTATATAAAGTTTGATCCGATTTTTTTTTTTTTACTAAATATGTACGAAAAAATTATTTTTCCTTCAATTATTTTTACTTATTTTAAGTTTCACTTTTTAGTTAAACGCTTTCGTTTATTTAGCAGTAAAATTATGATTATCAAAATAATTGTCGAAGAAAATAAATTTATTACTCTAAAATATAAGTCGCCGCCATTAGTATTACATACTAATAATCGTTAATGAGTATACATACCTATATTATAAAATTTTATATTCGCTAAACATAAAATATTATGTAGTATATTATAAAATATATATTACATCATCGCAATAAGTGCTTAAAATGCCATAGCAATGACTGCAGTATAATATAGTGAGATAACACGTGCATTTAATATGTAACTATATAGTGTCGTCACTATCGTCGTGTTCAAAATTGGAATATATAATATTTTAGTAAAAAAAGAATCAAATTAATTCGCGTTTTCCCTTTAAAATTTACTATAGACACGCACCTCTGATTTTACGTGAAAATTATATATGTACCTATCCAGTCCATTTATATAGTAATCAATCAATTATGTTAGTACGAGAAAATATAAAAGCACCAAATTTTATTACATCGGTATGATCACATGCTGTACACTTAAACTTCCCTGTCCGCAGTATTACTTTTCTACAAATTGCAATCATTTATTAATATTCTAATGTGTAGTCTCGTAACATAACAATTCCCTGAACTCGTATAACAGTAAACGGTTGATACCCTGCCATATTATGTAGTCGAACTGACGTCGTACCTACTTAACTGAACTGAACGGTGGGGAGAGACATTACGTGTTGTGTCGCAATACAGAACGATGGTACCGAGAAACGTAAAATAACTGTTACATAACGGTCAATCCAATATTAACAAATATTATTGATTAACAATATAACTTCAATGTCTGAAGTGCATTTTATTATTAGATTTCAACCATTCTATGGATATTAAATTTATAAAAGCGTATAATGCCGAGATCGGAATACACAAATATGTTATAACATGGGTCGGCAACTGGCGGACCGCGGTCCGGATCCGGACCGCGGAAGGCATAACTCTGGACCCCCTCAACACATTGTACTTGATTATGTTATTTACTTTAATAATATATAGTATATAATATATTAGTTCGTGTACATTCGCCAGTGGATACAGTGCGTGTTTCGTTTTATAATAATATTTCTTCGTATTATTCGTTCAAAATGTTCAGTAAAAAACGTAAAATTGACAGCGAAAACAGAAAATGTTTGAATGAGTGAACAGAACTATATTGTTTTGTATTACCTGAAAGGGTTGGAGCCATTCCAGTCCGCTTAATTTGCAATTCAACTGTCGCTATTGTTAAAAGTGGAAATTTAAAACGGCATTATGAAACTGTACTCATCATAAAGATTTTCATATAAAATTTCCTCCAGGCAGTGAAGTGCGTAAAAATAATCTCCACGCATATATGTTATCTTATAAAAATAGATCGGACAAAGATTTTTAACACTGGACCTCATTGATTTATTATTTTAATCTTTAGGACTCCAATAGAAATTACTTGCCGACCCCTGTGTTATAATATATCGTAACAATGATAATGACGATAATTACGGTATTACGGACGTCGGCTGGAGTGGATCGCTCGATCGGCCATCAGGTGTTGTTCAAGTTGTATAATTATTGTCAATCTGAAAACAGAGATAAATCATTTGCGATTTTCACGAAAACTTCAGTGTACAGCGTCGAACACGTTTTAACGTATTATTATACTGAATGCGTTGCGTATAGTAATAACGCGCGCACGAAAATTTGGAACGTTTTCATCGAGGAATTTGAAATTCGTATTTATATTGCTGCTAACCCGTTTCAAATCAATTTCAAACCGTATACAATGACACGTACCAAAGGCATATCCAAAAGAATTCTGTGTTGTAAACCTCCGTGTGAACGTCACAACTGACAGTGCGTATATAATTTATTTTCGGATGATGGAGTTTTTGTATATTTTTGAGATCTCTTCCGTCGTTTACAATGCCGTTCGTTTGTCACGTTGCTCCCCGCCGATTGCGGTAATCTTGACTTTGTTTGGCCCGAGTTTTGACGATCGAAGTAAAGTCGGTCGTTCTTCTAATAAAAAAACTTGTTGTTGTTGTTGTTATTCCCGTAATCGTTTCCGGTAGACGTTCTCTAATTTCTTCTTTTCGGCAAGAACACACTTTTTAGACGAAATCGTTTGTACAGACATGATGAAAAGTATAAATATATGCTTAGGACATAATTAATTTAACTTAATTCAATTGAACGTCATTATTGAATTAGTAAAGCTAATAACTACACACGACTTAATTTTGGCACTCACAGTGAAAATTGTTGCATTTTTTAATTTTGATTTTATGTTTTAAAAACCATTCGAATCTTGTGAAGTTTTCAATTTAATTAAAAACTGTAAGTATATTTTAATACTTTTTCTAAAAATCATATATTACTAATAATATATTTATGACAGCTAATTCTATGTCTATTATTCATTGCCCATAATAATAGAGGAATAGACTCGTATATATTTATACGAGTATAAATAAATATTAATGACTTGTAATATAAATACTTTGTATTGAAATACTTATATGTAAATATATACCTACTTAATAAGAAATACAAAATATAGTGTTTTTCCTATGATTATTAACAAAATGGAAATTGCGTATGTACATAAACGCAATTAGTGAATGTTCGATTTCCCCGAATAAACGCTGACATTCCCTCAGTCATTCGAAAAATTCAGTATAATAAAAAAGGAAAAAAATGTTAAATAAAAATTAGAGAAAAAAATTTTCCGACAAAAATAAATATGTAAATATTTAGATTTGTATACTTACATTATTTACAGTGTGCCGTTCATTTATAGTAATATTCGAACAGATACCTTTAACCAATCCGGCTGTATCAGTTTGGGTATAACATTTTATGTTACATTACAATATTACACGAAAGCATTGATTAGGAGATTTTACCGTTGACTGAACAATGTATAAAATGTAGCCACCCTATAGTCACTCGATGTAGTGTTTTGTTTGATAATAATTCAAAAACGTATTACGAAGGCTTTCCGCTCTTTGATTATCTCGCTTTTGGCATAATTAAAACGAGACGCGCGCGTAGGTACAGTACGAATCCCGGAATACGCTCGTAGCAACTGTTTTAGTAAGTAACAAACCAAAGCCGCGTTGTAATCCACTAAACTGTACCGTCGTTAACATTTTAATGATGTAACTAAGACTGTGATACAACCCTTAGGAATTATTATTAATTTATAATTACCGTCTGTTATTATATGTATATAGATGTATAATATTACGGTGGGTAGACATTTCGTAGTTATTATATTATGGTCCGTAATATGGTGGTCCGACCGATCATCCGTTGAATTTATTTTCGTCTCTCATAAGCCGCGACCTTCTCAAAACACAGCTCATTTCAGATCAGCGATTTGAGCCTTCGCAAATCGCTGTACTGCAGATTCAACAGTATAATATTTATACGTAATAAATTATTAAATAAATTTTATCAAGTACATAATGTATTATTTTAATTTTTAGTATACAAAACGTGTAAAAAAATATCTAAAATAAAACGCAGCCAAATTTACTGTATGTCGTACCAAAGGAATTTTGTAACGTTGTTTGAAATTAAATTATCTCGTTTTGTTAAAAAAAAAAAAATACAGGACTAAACAATAAACTAATAGTTTAAAACTAATCGTAAACTTATATAAAAAAAAAAACAAGGAATTTAGATACGTTAAATTTTTTAATTAAAATAAAATAATTTTATAATAATTACTCGATTACTGTAAGTAATTTTAATTATTAATGAGATAAAAATAAATAAACATACTTATATACGTAAATAGTAACGGTTTTGTTAACATTTCAATTATTTAAAGATACATTTTAATTTTCCTAAAAAATTATAATTTTATAGAACATTTTTTTTATTCTCAACACATTGTACAAATTAGATAAAATATCGTAGTTTCTATCGTCAGTGTAATATTGTAATATGATCATTTGTTCAATACCAGTATTGTTTTTTATTTACTTTTTTTTTTTTGACATCATGACCGTGTAATCGATACAAATTTCCTGAAGTATACACTTAAAATTGTGTTTGTTTATATAATTTTCATGTCTTACGTATTTCATTAAGTGTAAGACTTTCGATCGACCGTTTCGTCGGAGATGGACGACAAAGAAACGTTTCATTTGCCTTGTGAGATATAGACGTGTCGGGACAATTCTTGCGTACACGGCTTATGGATCGTCGTTCGTACCATTTCATTATTAACGACACTATTATGACTGATAATACTTACGTCGATGAAATAGTATTTTATGCTTCAATGACTAAATAACGAATCTGACAACGAAATAATGGAAATACGGCGGCCGAACAGATTACGATACGAGACATAGAGCAATGACGTAATAGCGTTTTGTTAGGTTTATTCGGATTTAGACGTTGTTTGGGAACACAACATTATTGAACTATATGAAACTGTACAAAAAATAGGACACGCATTTTTAGCGAAATAAACCGAGTATTACTGTCAATTTTTCATTTGTTATTCTTGTTCTTGTTTTTGTTATTTTTATAACGTTGTTGCTGTAATTGTTATTATTATTATTATTATTATTATTATAATACCCACATGTATCTAATTACATTTATCTAAACCCTACGCATTTAAACTAGTTTCTCAAGTTTAGAAACTCAGCTTCTTTCTCGTCCTCAAAAACATTAAATTCTACCTTTTTTTTTTTACAAAAAGTCCTTAAATCTATTTCGATGACAATTTCGATTACAATTATTGTCGTTTTAATATTTAAATATTTATCATGTATGAATCATGCGCTCGATCAATTCATTCGTTTTTTAATTACATTTTTCTACGTTAACATAGTTTTTCCTGTGATCATGAGTTACTAACGACATTTTGAAAGAAAAAAACCGTCTCTATTATAACTAGTAAACTGCAATAATGCTAATGATTTAGACATAGTTTATAATTTTTGAAATACTGTATAAATCCATGGATCAAAGAATAAGACTTACGTATCAATCACTTGACTATTTATAAATGCATGTGATTACCTACCTGAATATAAACATGATATTTTTTCAAACGAAACATAATACACGTACCTGCCTAATTTATCGTCATAATATTATAGATACCGATACGTCATTATAAAGATATATTAAATCATTTATTTTTATATGAGTTTATAAACTATTGGTAATATTTCACACACAATATCAATTTTATTGTTTTCAAGAATTATTTAATTTTATTATTATTATTATTATTATTTTTTTTTTTTTTTATTATTATTATTATTATTGATAATTAAGTATAGATGATAATAACTTATTTGCGTGCTTCTTACGAGACAATATTGCCTGTGCCTTCTGATGCTTAATTCCGAGAACATAATACAAGTATTAATTACTATATAAATCGTCTAATTATAATTCCCAGGAAGATATTGCACACAATTTCGATGACGACGTATAATTTTTAATTGGGTTAAGAGGGAGGAATAACCGTGAAATTATTACGAACTAGTCGTAGGCATGGGTGTGGTCGAAGACGAGCTAATCGTCGATGGGCTCTTGTACAGGAACCCGTTGTCGGTCGAAGCTCCGATGCCGCTGTGACCGTTGTAATGGAGGGGTGGACTCGGAAGGTCTGAAGTTCGACACCGATTGTAACACGTCTCCGTCTGGTCTTCTCTGGAGATAATCTCGCGGTGGCTGATCGTTCCATCCCCCGGCGTACGAAGGTCCTCTGCAATTGAAAAAATAGAATGAAACGATATTATTAATGCGACTTTTGATTACTGCGGTGGTCATCGAGAAAAACGATGGAAGTATGGAACGTAACGACATCGTATAGGGTTATACGGCGACAATGCGTGTAAAAATGTGTATAGATATTACTATATCGGGATACGGGTTTACTTTTCTTCGCGCATTTGCTTTTGGAAAAAAAAAAGGTTTAAAGCCTATTTTAGAGTAGAGTTTTAATAATAGACTTGAAAATTCGATGTGCTTCAAAAACTAATAAAAAGCAATCTTAAATTTAAACGTTTTCTCGAATATACGGTCCTAATATTATTTACATAAACTATAATAATCTAAATTATTTAAAATTCTAAATTATTTGTATGGTGTAAACACACGGTTAAGATCGCGAATTATTGGAAACAGTAGTGTGGCTCGTATATTGTGTAAATGGATATAAGCACAGGCGTGAATTGCCATACATCCCGAAACTTACACAGTCTCCCTTAATCATAATAATATTATTAGAATATTATATTATAATATTATACATCACGAATATTATGAACGAGAGGACAACGTAATATATAAAAATAGAATATTATATAATATATTGTAATTTCATAGACGATATATAGTATAAAATGCCACGACATCGGTGATTCGACGTGAATTCGTTATGATTATAGAGACCGGATTTTTATGTTTTTACATATTTTTACTGAGAGTATGTAGCTCCAATCGGATGAGCTTTCTCTACTATTCATTTTCCTATGAACTGATATGCAAATCACTTTTATCGCATGAAAAAGCATATTTCAAGGTAAGAGAATATTTTGTGCAAAGCGATGTTTTAGGAATATATTTAGGTTTAATTTGAATATAACAAGAAATATACCTAATGGTTTATAAAAAAAATGTAAAAATAATTGTCACCTTCATTATTTTCTACCCCCCCGGACGCCATGATCAGATCGAGCGAAATTTACCGTTTAACTTGAACGTGATATCTATATCAATATTATTTAGTAAATTAATATATATAAATATATATATATATATATTTTTTTTTGAACATGTTATTATTATTTTCAGCTCACAATTACTGAATATTACTTTTATTGCATAATATATTAGGTACATTTTTTTTTTCGAGTACCTACACTTAATAAAGTGAAATATACCTAAACAATATACATCATCAAATATAGATTAAGTATGGCTGTTTAAGTAATTTTTAAAGATTACGATTAATTTAATTATCTTATAATTGTTATGAATTGTATAACTTAATTTGTTTTTTAGTATTTAATACATTTTTATGAACAATCATATATTTCCAAAGAAGAATATTTATTTCACATAAAAGTATATTTGAATGGAATTATAGAGCATAAAAAATCTTAGTTTTAGGATTTGAAATTCATATAAATATAATAATATTACCTATATGGTATTATAATTATAATAATACCTATATGACTCTCGATCCCAAAGTATTTACATCATGATTTTATTTCCCATATTACGTTATTATTACTATTATTATTATTATTATTATTATTATTATTATTATTATTATTATTATTATTATTATTATTATTATTATTATTATTATTATTATTATTATTATTATTATTATTATTATTACTATTACTATAATTATTATTATTATCCGGTATACACGAGTCACGAGTAATAATAACAATATTCGCGGTGTCTAGCATAAATTTAACGGTCCGCTGATCTGATGGTGCACGTGTGTGTGGAGTTTACCTTTCGGGTTGGCGACCGACGATGGTTGTTCAACCTTTATTGTTAAAAATACATAATAAAATACGCGAAGAACCGTGTATTTCAAAAACAATGACAGAAAAAAATCATATGATGTATTATTATTATATAGTTTCGTGAAACACAGAAACCTTGCGCGGCGTATAACATCCTATACCGGAATTGAGTCAAGGGGATCCGCGTGTACAGTACTTGATAATAATTACGTATACCTACATATATTTGTATATCGTACCGCGTTCCTACGCCTTATCGATTTAACATCTAAATTATTGTATCCCCCGGGTATATATCTTTTCGCGATACAATATTATAATAACGAGACCTGGGTAAAATAACGATTTATATTAACTTACTAATATAAAGTTACCAAGTTTTATTTAATCTGTTTAACTTAACAAAATACTTTTAATTTCATTTTAGTTTTTTTTTTTAATTGTTTGATTGATTTTTTTTTTTATACAAAAAAAGTAATGTATACAAATAGGTGCGTTTTTCAACTATTTATATTAAATTCGAAGTTGTTCGTCACCGCTAATTTTAGGTATTACTTACATAAGTTAAAATAATTTTTAATTTTAATTTTATAATAACGGCAACACGCGCATCTTACCTCATTGAATTTGAATGATAGTCCCAATTTGACGCGTATCCTTTTTCGTATCCTGAACCCGTTTGTTGTTGCGATGATCCGTAAGCGTCGTTGCCGTTCATGAAAGGTCTTTCGTTATCATAACTCGGTCTATTGTTCATTTGAGGTCTACCACCACCACCACCACTACCGTTGTCGGAGTAGCCACTGTATTTATCGAAATCTGCTGTTTGGGAATCATAGTCCGATACCGTAACAGAATTGTGATGCACAGACCCCACGAAAGGTCTGCCGGATCCGTAATCAGGTCGTCCTCCGCCGGTGCCGGGTCCCGAAGAACCATAACCGTCCGGTCTAGAAGAATCATAACCATGAGGCCTTGAAGAACCGTAACCGTCCGGTCTGTTGTAGCCCGCTGACCCGATACCACCGCCCGACTGTTCGCCAAACAGCGAATTTTCTCCCCAATGTTGAGTGGGCCGAGAAGCAATCACCGGGTAACCGGGTTTCTGAGAATTCCACGCTGGAGGTCTAGAAGAAGTGACTTGAAAACCGATAGGACGCGATGTGCTCCAGTCTGTGTTAGGTCTAGAACCGTGGTAGTCGTGCGTGGGATATTTATCGTAACCGCCGTGCATGGGAGGTTTATCATAACCACCGTGCATGGAGGGTTTATCATAACTACCATGCATCGGGGGTTTGTCATAAATCGATGCCCCATTTTGGCCGTGTGGTCTGCCTTGGTCGACCGAGTTCAAGGGAATCGATCCGTAATCATGACTCGGCTTGTTGTTATAACTCTGTCCCCCGTACCCGTAATTGTTCCCGTAAGTAGTGCCGTAATCGCCATTGCTATTCCTGTCAATGTACTTGTACCCGTTGTTCATTTTGATCACTTCGTACGATCCGGAACCTCCCCATCCCGTGTACGGTTTCTTTCGGTCGGTATTGTCGAAACCGGTTCCTTTGTTAAAATAATCGTCGTCCTTGTCGTTCGCTTGATGAGCAGTGCCATACGCCTGCACGGGTTTACCAGAATCATATTTTTTCGGACCGCCGATCCATCCGGCTATGACGCCTACCCTCTTGCTGTCCTCGTCCCAACCGATATCCTTGGGCGGTTGACTTTGCCAATATCCCGACTCGATTTTCACCGGATACGCCCCCTTCATACTCCATCGGTCGTTTAACGGTTTGTGGTGAATTCCCTGCACGTGTGCTCCTTGTCCCTCGGGAACATTAGGAACAGGATACGACGTTCCTTGATAATATCCACCACCACTACCCATGGCAATACCTCCCCCACCGCCAACTCCGCTACCTTTTTTGTTATTATTGTGCCTTCGTTCCCATTCCGGACTCAAATTATCGTAACCGTTACCTCGGTAATCGGGGTTCCTTATTTGATTGTTTGCATTAAAACCGCCGTAAACGTTACCAACGTGGTTATCGGTAGCGTGACTATTACCATCGTAGTTGATACCCAAAGGATACCTGTTATCGATGTGGCCGTTTGAATTGTAATCGTTTGGTCGACTATTCGTATGGTAATTATTGTGGCCCCTGTTATCGGAACCGTAGTTGTTGCCCCTGTTGTCGAAACTGTAACCATTGCCCCGGTTATCGGAACCGTAATTGTTGCCTCGGTTGACGGATCTGTGACCATTGCCCAGGTTATCGGAAACGTAACCACTACCTCGATGGTCCGATAAGTGGCCACTGATGCCAATACGGTCATTTGCGCTGTAACCGTGCTCGCGGATGTGTGTCGTGTACTGAGATCCCGGTAATGGAGGGGGAACGTTCGTACAACGGCTACACGGGTCTATAGGCTGTCGACTATCCCAGCCGTACGAAGATATCCCACCACGGGACGTCCACGTCCCACTAGCCGTTGTTGTCGGATAATTCATACCACTACCGTGGTCCACCGAACATCCCGCCCGAGTCGTCCTGGATATAAGTTGTAACAACAGCACGCATTTTACTGCATAGCATAAACTCTGAAAAAATGTATTTACTCTAAGTATAATATTATTTTTATTATCATAATTATTATTTAATTATAAATGAAATTATAAAATTAAACCGTTTCTAGATTTCTAGGATGTTTTTAAAAAAAAGACAATAATAATAATTATTATCACGATTACTTTTCATAACGTTTTTATGTCACATCGTGTCGTATTTTTGTTTACCTTGGACTAAAAATTCATGTTAAAAAAAATTTTCCTTCATATTTAAAAAAAAAATGTCTAAAATATATAGGTATTTAGTCAATATAATTATGTTATTAATGTTATTATATAACTTGTAGTATTACCTGATTATACTTCTAATAATTAATCATGCATCTAATTGAAAATTATAGTACTTTCATGAAATAAAATATACTACATATACAAGTAACAATATACTACATATATATATATATATAATTCTAATATATGTATTATTCGTTATATTGTAATTGGTCTTCTGGTTAATAAAGAAAACGATGTCAATTAATATCGCCAAATATTATTGATGCACTCGATTTAAATATAGTATTGGTATTTCTAGACAATTGTTATTACTTATTCTCATAAACTTATTGCGAGATTGTAAAAAGTAAAGCTATTTTTATTACATTACTATTACAATAATTCTTTAATTCTATTACATAATATATATAATTTAAAACATTTTTTATACCATTTTATTATTATCAGACGCCTATTATAATGTAATGTAAATGTTATAGTAAAAAAAATAAATAAAGATTTTCATAAAACGCACGTATTAGTCGTATAAACAAGTTAGACAATACGTTCGTTTACAGTGGCACAATTTAGTGCATACATATTATATTATTTATATTGTTGAACCGTTGTTAGAAAATTTGGAAGTGAGGAATAGTTAAATCACGTGCATGATTCATAATAGATTTCAAAAGTTACGATTTATAACTTCACACTATTATTACACGCTACAGCGACTGTATATACTCGTATAATTTATGAAACGTACACAAATTCATATATTTAATATAAATGTTCTATTCACTCGTAAAGTTTTCGTATAAAGTGTATTCATTGTTTATTTACATAGAAATAAATTAAATTATTTTCATGTTATACGAGCTAAGCAGTGGGGTGGTTCTTAACAAGTTCGTTCCAAGACCAAACATGTTTTCATACATACACCGCTTTCAATTTTTTCCAATCGATACTAAAAAGTATAAATTTTGTATGCAGTACCTATTCTCATTCATAATATTCATCATATTCGTATACAGGGGCAGCATCAGACATTTTTTTCTGCGCGATAGCTTAGGATTATGGCAATTTTTTTTTGGGGGGCAAATATATATTTGTATATTATATTGCCTCTTTATTTGGGTTTTTTATAATGATAATATTTATATTATTGGGGTTGATATTTTTGTATACCTACAGGTATATTTGCTGAAGGAATTCAGTTAAATCACATAAATAATATAGGTAAGCAAATACCTTGAGAAAAGTGGAGATTTGAAATAATAATAATAAAATTTCATAACAGACATATGAAATAATTTAAATTATAGTATTGCAAATCATATACATAGGTTTTTTTTAACATTTTATAATAAAATAATATTATGTTTACTCAATTTATTAATTATTAAACATATGATTTCGATTCTTAATAATTTACAAATTTTCGATGAAACTGAATACTTTTTTTTTTACTATTCACACAAGATATTATAGTAAAATTAGCCTTTAGTTTCAAAAATTTTAAAATTTTAAATTCAAAAACGAATTGTGCGCGTTTATTACACACGCTTCATGCACCGACATTTACTTCGTATTGATTAAAACTAATAATAATAATCTCAAGACTGAAACAATCATTCGATTACAAAACAATGGATTTTCTCAATTATTACCGATGAACACTCATAATGCCATAATGGCACAGTATAACTTTAATCTTCCAACGGTGAACGGTCTCATGACATATTGTCGAAATTTGGAATATTGGTTTAAGTATAACGCTAAAGACATCCAACGAATATATATATACCTACATATAATTATAATGGGCAACAATATTAACTGACCCGACAACCGACTTCACTGACTTCTTTCGGACATCTCAGTTGTCTCTCGACATTCCAGGTCATCATTATAATATGTGTACGTAATTACCTAATAATTATTATTGTAGATTAATATTGTATGACGTAATAACTATGTAAGTATATATTTAATTAACCAAATATATCAACATATTACGTAGCCACAGTTGTAAGACAAATTCGAGCATTGCGATTATACATATACCTATATACTTACACGTCATTACGCCTGTTGGTTAATACTGCCACCAAGGTTTGTGACATATTATTATTTTCTTGTCCGCCAGTATATTTTGCGACAATGACCGGACTCGATCCGGTTCGGAGATTACTCTGGCGTCAAACTTCTCGTATTCGTCATTGTTCGTCTCTAATTGTTGGGCAATTTCCTTTTAGTTTATTTAAATTTTATGTTTTTTAGCGAATTTATGGAAATACAATGCTTTTTCGTCCTTGGTACGGATAGTGTAACTATATCAATGAATTCGAAATCATTCTCAGACGAATAGAGACGACTCTAACCTCGCCTACATCGATTTATAAAATGATCTGAATAAATTACTCTAAAAATAAAAAACCAATCGCACAACGGCAAGATGAGTCGTTTAGTCGTCTATAAAACACATAGCCACATGAAGTAATTTTTACTGTTTTAGATTATTATTATTATTATTTTTATTTATTATTTTTTTTAGTAGTAGTAGTAGTAGTAGTAGTAGTAGTAGTAGTAGTAGTAGTAGTAGTAGTAGTAGTAGTAGTAGTAGTAGTAGTAGTAGTAGTAGTAGCAATGGTAATAGTCAGTGGCGCACACTGAACTACACATTGATGGGTCACCACACGTGGGCACGAATACTTCTTCCGAACTTTCTTCTTTCTTGAACTCATGTTTTAATTGCAGCGTCATCGTTATACTGGATATAAAGCAACTACATAACTTATCTTTAAGTATACCATAAAATCAATGACTTGGCCATGCTTTAAGTCTCCATATTCCTCACAAAAACTATATTACGGTGATATACCTCATGCCATAACAAACACATGAGCATCGAACGGACAAACAAGACTGACGGGTGACGACCGTACCAATTCAAAGTCGATATTAGGAAGGATTATATTATAAGGAACTTCATATCATTCCATTTCCGGATCTCTTTTACTGTTTTTCGCAAAGAATAACATAATACACATCACTATAATAGTATAAGACCAGACCGATATAGAATCTCCTTTGTTCGCTCCACTGAAAACTTAAAAAACAACGTATCAAATACGTTTTGAAATATTTTCAAGACAAAATATAATCTAATTTTCTTATATGTACCGAAATTATAAGCATACACACATACAAAAGGATTTAAATAATGTAAGAAAGAAATAATATAAAAATATCTTAATACGTTAACTTGTCATTAATAAATATTTACCTACGTACTCCAAGGACGCAATCATATTACCATTAACATTTGCTCATTTGTCTCTGGCACACTTATGCTATGATAACGATCGTAACGAAAATTGAATGTTCGCGCTGACTAACACTAATGGTTTATAATAATGGCAACTTAAAAAAGTGCAGCAATTAAAATTGTTTATAGAATACATTAAAATACGCCTCATAGTGGATTTATTTTTACATTCAATTATATCGCTTTTTTCAGCAACGTAGTATTTTGAGTTGTAACTTTTCTAAGTGTAAACAATGTATTTTAATATATTGAAATGCCTTCAAAACCGTGTTGATATTTAAATTTATTTTTAGATTCTTTCTAAGAGAATTGTACGGTGTATTGATTTTACAGTAATGCAGATTTTCGACCAAAACATTTTAGAGTAGTAAACATTTAGATCTGATTGAAAATTTAACGCAGATGGTGCTACTTTAGAGAGAGCATTTTTCCATTTCCAATACGATAATTGTGTACAGGTAAGACTACAAAAAAGAAAGAATACGACGAAAAGATTCGCAAACGAACATTTTATTCTCGGAGTACTGCAGATTTTTCATCTTCATGAAAATTGCAATGCTGTATTTTTCATATCGCTTGAAATAATTTGTATAATATAATTTTTAGCACTCTTTCTACTGTTATTCGATTTTGATGAATTTCATCACCACGATATAGATAATGTAATATTGTTGATACTATTCGTGTCATATTTAATCATATATAATTTGTCACAAAAAAACATGTAGTGTGTGTGGTTAATGTTTATCAATAATAAAAAAAACCCCGAATACACAACAAATTTCCTTTAAGACTATTACTTTTCAGCAAAGTCTTTCTTATCTTCAGCGTAACACATTAATAGCCGACATAATCTTTCCGATACAGCCCCAGGCCAAAACGAAACGTATAAACTAAGTTATGTGAGGTCCAAATCGAACCATAAATTTGATTATGGTTTAACTTTTAGAACGTATCGTTGAGCAGATCGCGATTTCCGAAACAAAGACGCCAGCGCCTCTTTTCTTATATGCGTATTATTGTTACTAGACTACTCGAGAGATAAAGCAAAAAACTTTATTAAAAAATTAATGTGTTTATTTTTCTTTTCTTTTTTTCGGAAAATAAACAAAAATTAATAATACAAAATTTCGTATCGCGTACAAACTATTTGGGGATTTTTTTTTTGTTAACGCTATAAACACACTGGTTTATCGAGTTTCAAAAATAATTCTGGCAAACGCAATAGCAGTGATTTGATTTCAAGTGAAAATGATTTTAGAAATTTCGATACATTTTGTATACACGATAGAAAAAAGTTCTCGTCACTGCGTCGTGTGGAAAAACCGCGGATGAAACGGAGCTGATGCCTTTCGAAACGACCGAGGAGGTACGAGGAGACGTGTAGTAGACGACATCGATTGAGTGTTGTCCGTGAAATGAATCGCACATTTTTTTTTTCTACACCATCAAATAAGACGTCTGGTGTAAGGCGAAAGGATGCTAAACCGTCGTCTTTTCATTATTGTATCCTGATTCTGAACAAACACATTTTCAATGAAACCGGTTTAACCGCGATACTGCGTACAAGAGAAAACGCCGGGAACAACGAAAAGCTCTTATAAACCGTAGGACGATTAAAAAAAATCATCGTTTGCGAAACACATCGTCCTAATCGATATATTCGGACGGTAGAATTGCATAAAAATTCAAAATGAAACGCTTCAAAAAAAAAAAACTCTACGCCCTGCAGAGCCTGCGCCGCCAAGAGCGGGCCCCGCGGCCGCTATAAATAATTATGTTATAACGAAACAATACTTTTAAATGCCTGTTTTGAAGTCGTCGATTACACACGTTTAGAGTTTATGATACAAATTTTGATAATAATTCATAATATTATACAGAATAGAATATTTGAAATGGATTACGTACTGATGAACACTATACACGTAATGTTTGAAAAATCTTATTACTATTTTTACACACGTTTCGGTGACAAGGTTCTGTCCTTGAGGTTCTCATATAACAAATCAGTTGTTTAAAAAGCGATTTTATATATATATGAAAATAATTGAAAACCGGTGATCAAACGAAAAACCGCGCTTTATTTACTTGTGAGTTGTAAGTATTAGACACTATATTATATAGACCTCTAGTCATAGGCGGAAATTGGGGGGCTTAGGGGGGCTAAGCCCCCAAAATATTTTATAATTTGTATGTATTTTGGATATTTGACTGATTATGACTAATGTTAAAAATGTTAGCACCCCCAGAAAATTTAATAGATTTCCGCCTATGCCTCTAGTACGTATTATATTGTTTTTTTTAATGTGTTAAAAAAATTCAACTCCAGAAATGTGTAAAGTTTTTACTCGGTATTTTGTAAATCAAGGTCCCTTTCCAAAATTTGCCCCGGGCAATACCTAACACCGGCACTTGCTAACGCGGAACGTTATCTCGTGCACGCACAAGATCACAGTGCGCATATCAGAACTCCTTTCTGATACTTCAGAACTCCCGATGATGGCGCGTGGTTCAAAACCAAAAAAAAAAACGCGTTTTTCCTACGCGTAAAACGTATTTAATTAATTTGATCATTGGTATTTAATCAATGCGACTCACTTTTTGCAACCATTCGACGTACATGATGACGACGACGATGAACGCGAAGAATAATATCTGAACGCCGACGACGACGACGACGACGACGACGACGATGAACGAACGATCGTCGGTCACGTACTGTTGCTGCTGCTGCTGCTGCTGCTGCTGCTGCTGTGCAAGCACAACGATACTTTGAGCCAATGTTAATTCGCAATTTTATAATACGAGCGTGCGTTAAGAAAACACTGACAAGGTACACACACACTGAGAAAACGATGATGACGGGTGATGGGCATTGTCGTAACGGTTCAGGTGATACGCGATGGCCTCGGCGCGGCGGCGGCGGCGGCGGCGGTCTCGTCTTCGCAGTTTAAATGACCGCGTGTCTTGGCCCCGTCGTCGTTTCCTCGGCGCCCGTCCCCCGGTCGGTACCTCTGCTGCAACAAAAACAACAACGGCATTTATACAAAATAATATTCTGCACTGGCTGCCTGCCGGTCGACGATAATTACACACACACACACACACGCCGGTCTCTGCGGGAAATTCGTATACGCGCCATTGTGTAGTATTATACGACATTATATAATATATTATAAAATG
This sequence comes from Slavum lentiscoides, assembly GCA_032441835.1. Lineage (NCBI taxonomy): Eukaryota > Metazoa > Arthropoda > Insecta > Hemiptera > Aphididae > Slavum > Slavum lentiscoides. The sequence goes on from CM063718.1 coordinate 2,503,608, forward strand.
TATAATAATATACTCTCTTGGTGTGTATGTTTTATGTCGGGCACGGTCAACGATGACGGTGACCGTTGGAAAGCGAACGTTACTAGAAAAAAAAAAAAAAAAAACGTATTCTTTAAATCCGTATATACGGACAGTGCTGTGCCGTGCCGTGTGGGAGAGGGAGGGGCAAGGGGGCCTAGAACCCGGGCGCTAAAATTTGAGGCGCGCCAAAGTCGTATTATTATTATTTTTTTTTATATTTATATTAAAGAAAATGCAGCGGTTATTGGCAGTGTATACTGTTAATTTTCTTGTACGTGTACTGGCACAAAACTAACATATTATACAGATTAACAATAGAATAATCTGAATTTACGAAAGAAACTCGCCGATAGGTAATTTACAGGAAAAACGCTATAATACGTGTAAAGATAATAATAATTAATGATTTTTAACGATATATGTTTTAAAAACCGGTTTTTTTGCATTGGTGTATCAATTAATCTATAGCGTATTTTGTTAAATGAAGAAATGCTAGAATGAAAGAACGAAAGATACACAAGAAATGCGTGATAACGGAACAGAACAAATTAAAAATCAAGCAATTATAATATTTGTGAAATGGCTGGCTCGAAATCTGAATTTAAAATAAAAAGGAAATTAAAAAATAAGAAAAGATGGGTTTTTATTTTATTTTGAAATAAAATTCTTAAAGAATCAAAGTTCAATGCGCCCACTTGGAGGAAGTCTTCCTTTTCCCAACAACAACAACAACAACAACAAAATTAGCGAAATCGGACAATTCTAGGAATTTTTTCCTGTAAAATATATTGTATCGAGTTTTTAATTTTCCGTCTGTTATTGACATGTGCAAAATAAAATTTTGACAATAGAAATCCAATGCGCCCTGCAAGTTGTTTTCCTCTTTCCAACAAAGAAAACAAAAAAAAAAACGTATCGAAATCGGTGTAGAAATAAATTGAAATACGAGTACAGAGCGTGAGAGTTTTTCCAGTAACTTATGTATTTCAGCAAAAAATACAGCCATATACGGGTCGGGCGCAGGCCCCTCAATTATTATTACACTCAATTGTATCTATGTGAGTGAGGGGGGTGAGGGGAATTATTAAAAAATATTTTTAAAAAAAAAGCACACATTATTATAACACGCAGATATTCTTTTCTTTGCTCAAAACCTAAAACGTTCATGAGGTCCGTTTATCTCCCACATTTCCCGTGGGTAGGCCCAGAGGCGTATTTGAGACTTCACCTCAGGGGGGGCGATGGTAAAAGAACTCCCCCCCCTTCCCACCAATAAAAAAAATTATATGTAGGAATATAATTATTGAACAAAACACATTTTATTTATTCAGATAATTTTTGATAACTATATAGTGTTAATGTGTTACCAACATTTTAATAAAAGTACTTGTAACTTATAACACAGAACAATATAATATAATTTTTTTAAATCTCTCGGAGGGGGGGGGGCGATTGCCTCTATCGCCCCCCCCCTCAAATACGCCACTGGGTAGGCCTCATACGCGGGACGCCGATTTCTTTTTGCACCGGGGCGCAAAATGTCTAAATGCGGCACTGCTCCCACGCGGTTCAAAAATTAGTGACCTATGGAAAAATCGTCTTTGCCCTGTAAGAATCTCAGAGCCACTCCGCCACCGCCTGACTTGATTAGTCTCGTGTAAGTACGATTTAACGAATTTTCTTCTTTTATATAATACTCAAAATACCGACGATTTCGCCCGGTCAATCGTGTACAAAAAAATTCCACCGCTATTTTTTAACGATGACGCACGCCTCGGTAGTCGGTGGTAATGGTGACCAGTGCGAATTTCTTACTGTATTTTTTTTTTTTTAACGTAATATTAGAATTAAATATTAATATTCGCGTTCGAACGGTACTCTGTATCCGCCGGACGAGCGGGTATACCCGTACACAGCGTGCATTGTACAAGCACGTTTTCCGACGGTTTTACGCGTGTTCGGATGGAGTAACACGCCCAACGCGCGGAAAACGGTCGTTAACTATTCATATACGCTTTCGTTCGCAACGCGTACACAACAATATTGCGTCTACACGTGAGAATTTACGACCACGCGTCCTTCGCCGGAAAGGATATCCACTACGTTGATCCATCGTCCTTAAATCAGTTTTCACCATTTTTGACACGTAAGACAACGGTGTAATATACTCACTCACAGGCGAACCCAGAGCTTTACGTTTGAGTGTGCCCGGCCTTTTTTGTAGTTATTTTTTTATAATATATAGAGGGAGGCTATAAACAAATTCACCCGTTTTATGCGTTTTTTTTTAGCTCATAATTTTCTTCCATATACTAATGTCAAAATATTTTAAGTATCCAACACTTGTTAACTAACCAATACTATCCCCCCAGGGGTCTCCAAACTTTTTTTATTCAAGGGCCACAAAAAATATCAAATAATGCTCTTCTTAGCGGGCCCGCGATAACGAATTTTTAAATTACACATATCTTTAGATATCTATATTTTATTTACCGACCTATGGGTGCTGCGGGCCGGTTAAAACTTGTTCGCGGGCCGTAGTCTGGAGACCCCTGCTATAACCTATTGTATAATATATATTTTTTTTTTTTACTTTAGGGTGTTCCTTGGCACACTCGGCACACCCCGTAGATCCGCCTATGAATGCCTATACTAATATTATCGACCGTTCGTTCTCAACGAAATATCCGGAAAACTATGAAAACGCCACACGTCTTACCGAGCAGCTGTGCCGCGTTAGCGGTAAGCTATGTTGCCGCTCCGGGGCAAATTGAATTAAGCCGCCCTTAAAAAAAAATTACAATTCAAAATTATGTTGGTTCTCAAACATATGCCGCCCCATCAAACACCATAGAATTTGCCGCCTCGGGGCAATTGCCAACCTTGCCCTCCCACGCATCTCCGCTAATTTAGAATAATTATTACGCATTTATACGCGAATAAACATACATGATTTTCATTTTTCTTTTACACTTCGAATTTTGTGGATTCGTTTGAATCCAGAAACGTATTTTGGCTGATACACATTTAACTGCAGTGGCGTGGCGAACTTATGATTTTCCAGAGGCAAGAGACAACTTTCCCAAGGACCCGCCCACCCACTGTACATTTTAACATAACAATCGCCTTTTTATTATAACCTTTTGTCTTTTAATTAAGTGATAAAATATTTTTACCAGTGGCTATTAATAATTAAGTAATGACCTGGACGATCCTTGGTTTATTATTTTACCACCCTGTAAGTTGAAACTTAACAATGAAAAAATTGTTTTTTTTTTTTTTGGATTTCTATATTACATATAATCAAATGAAGAAACTTTTGTACTTTACCGGAGAATTCGATTTTTTATTTTTTTTTTTTTTTGGAAAATATGTATTTTTCGATGAAAAAATCGACGGTGAAGTCAGAGTACTTGATATTGGAATGGACAAATGCACACAAAACGCAGCACAGCTCAATAAACAAAAAAATAAAGCAAAATAAACAAAATTTTCAATATATCTACTACAATATTCTAAATATTTATAAAAATTTCATAAGTAGATTATTAATAATAATTTAATAATTATTTGAATCGGCTCATTAGTTGCGTACCACCATAGCTATACGAAGATGTGGCAATAAAATAAAATTATAACTTTTATGATACATTTTAACATATTTTAATTTAATTGAAAACGTCAACAAGTCATTACATAGTAAAATACACGTTACTATGCGTTATATTATTACTTCGTACTTGTACAAGTATAATTGATATTAATCATAATATTATGAAATACAGTTTTATATTTTATTGTAAAATACCAAATAACAACTCAGATCAAACGCCCACCCACCACCCCTTAAAAAATCTGAGGCAATTGACTCTCGGATACCCTTTTGCCACGCCACTGTATTTAAACATTGATTTTTGACTACAGTTAAAGTAGCGTAGGTCGTATGGTGTACAAAATGTTCAGCCCTTAAAATCAAAAATTACCACTTTTATAACTTAAGTCACTTGAATTAAAAATCAAAAAAAAATTCATTTTGGTAAAAATGTTGCTAATCGTACTTTTACATTGTTCTTCGGTACGCATTATCAGGGAAGAGACAATTTTAAAAAATGATTCCTTCAATGAACCAAGTTTTTCATATTTTTCATGTCTTTATAGAGTTATATATATTTATATATGTGTAAGAATAGAACTATGTTCAAGTACAACGTTTCTGAAGTGTAGTAGTATACTCCTGGCTATTTTAAGATAGATGCAGTTCAAATTGATTTTATACTAGTTCTTCTTTAAAAATCTAAAACTTTGTACATATATAATCCATGTACATACATAAAACGCGATGTAAGCTCTTTGTATTTATTTTTGTAGATCACTAGATTTAGACGTTAGAAATTGTAGTCATTTACTCACGTATTGTTCGCTTTAATTTATTCATCAATATATAAATACGTATACGCTAAATCGGTTGAATTATAAATGACACCATATTGTTCAGTAATAATATAATAAATTATAGGATTCCAACGTGTGAATATAGGTTTTGCAATAGCGATAGATGAAGTAATATCCTCAGAGTATTGAGAAATCGTCTACAAGTGTTTTACATGAAATAAAGTAAATCGAGAATATAATCATATACCTACATGGTTGAATTAACTCATTGTGAAATATATTAGTATTCTGTTATTTTAAAAGTAAAAATCAAGTTATAAACTATAAGTATTTTACGTTTAAAAAAAAAAAAAAAAGGAGAATGTAAAAAATTATGACACAGTAACACTCGTATTATTTGAACAATAACTTATTTCCGTTGTATTACATTATTAAATTTTTAATTTTAATAGCTAGTATAAATTTTGATACAGTATTCGATAAGTATACATAAAATTGTTCATAAAAATATTTTGCGTTGCGAAATGAAAATAAAAGTATAAATATTGTTATTTAAAAAATAACGAAAACTTAATAATCATCGAAATAAAAAATATTAAAATTTGATTTTACTGTAAAAATATAATATATTAATATTATAATATTATTACATTTTAAACAAAACTTTTTAAATACAAAAATTATCTGAAAAAAATAGTGTAACTACGTCAAATGGCTTAACCTAAATAATTGTATGTGAAACGAGACACATGTCAAAAAAATATTTTCAAAATTTACCATGAATTCATTTATTAAAACATTTTTTTTTTTTTTTTAAATGTAGTGGAAATAAGTTTTTTATTGTGCATATATTTAATAAAATTAGTAATTTCAATAATTATTGTATATTTTTTTTATTGCATTACATTATGACATAATAAATGCATATTTATTTATTTATTATTCTTTTTAATATAAATTTACTGAGTTTATTTTTATAAAATTCGGTGACAAGAATTTGTTATATTTAATTTTTACCGTGAAGATTACGTGATATTTAGAATTTTCATTGTCGAAACCTTTTTTTTTACGCTCATAATTCCTATTTTTCAAAGCAGCGAGGCCCACTAAATTATATTAAGCAATTTGACTGGTATTTTCCCTTGAATCCACTATTGAGCTTAGTGCGTCCGCTGCTATCTACATTAGTGTAGGTTAAAGATTTAGATTTTGAACATTGAAATATCCCTATTCATGGAAAGACACTAACTATAGTCTATACTGAATATAATAAACGATATATTATTAAATTTTTCTGGTATTTTCTAAAACAATTTTAATGTATACAACCGAATAACAATAATACTGCATATATTATTCTAAACATAAAATAAAAAAATGAATAGAAAATAAATGCTACTTTGACCTATAGGCTATTTTATTATAGTAATTATTGTTTTAAGAATAAGTATTATAGATATTAGGTATAATCCTTGTATTTTCAGAACATCATAATGACCTTATTCTTTGATGTCCATTGTTCAATCATCTTGATTTTGCATCCTTTCGATTTATAATCATCATAACCTTGGTCCTTAATTATTCTATCCATGAAGTAAGTTCTGGTTTGCACATTTCATTTTATATTATTTCTTAGATACGCATTTTCACTCATCAATGCGCTTTATGACGACCGATATACCTACATGGTTCTCGTATCTACTATAATCTCATATCTGAAACATTTACATATTTCCTTGTCGGAATGAATTTGATTGACGTGCTGTTATTTACTTTAGTGGTAGACCTCATTATAATAAATTGTATAACAGATCTTCTTTAATGATTACAATTACAGTCCGTTTTGGCAGTAAAACAAATTATTCACATTACACAAGTTCCACTTCAGTGAATTTGGAATACGTCGAGTTATCCAAAACGATCAAAACCCTGCAATTTTTTGTTTTCGAAAATTAATTTGAAACTACTTTATTATTTTTTAATAATAATTCTCTTCTCGTCCTAGGAGGAACAAATATGATTTCATGTTCACAAAATGTTATTGTTATTATTATTATTATTATTATTATTATTATTATTATTATTATTATTATTATTATTATTATTATTATTATTATTATTATTATTATTATTATTATTATTATTATTATTATTATTATTATTATTATTATTATTATTATTATTATTATTATTATTATTATTATTATTATTATTATTATTATTATTATTATTATTATTATTATTATTATTATTATTATTATTATTGTTATTGTTATTGTTATTTCTTAATAATATACACTTAAAATAATCGACATTCAAATACATCGGATGTGTACATAAATCAAAATATCTTAGAAACTTACACGTAAGACTATGGTAACAGCTACTTTTTTAAAGTTGTGACTACAAATGATGTTCTAGTATTCTATTATACTCAATGATGGAATTCCATTGGTTATATTTATGTACCTATTTATTAATAATAACATATTTCTGGGTACTTACAAATGACATATAGGTGTCTGTTACCGGGTTCAACGGACGGTGGAGTGTTACGAACTGTCTGCCTTATTACATTATATGTGTATTTATTATACTTTGAATATGTGTCGTCAGTTGATGAGTAAACTCTATAGTTCATATATGTAACTACGTTACAAATTTTTACAACATTCATAATAATTTTTTTTTCTCAAATTTCACCAATTTGGTTAATATAGGTGTAAATGTGTAATAAAAAGCATTTGTATCTGCCGATGCATGCAAAGTACTATACTGTATACTAGTGATGGGCAAATTGAAGAATTTGGACTACCGACTATTAGTCATTGTTTTGTAAAAACTACCGACTATTGTCGAATAAAAATTTGAATTTATTGTTGTTAGTATTATTCTATACGAAAGTATACTTAACAAATTCATACTTATTAAACTTATAACTATTAAAGTACCTAAATGGATAAATATAACTTAATTAGTTTAGTTAAAATGCTAGTCTTATAAAAAATTAAAGGAAATTCTATCAATTTTTTACAAAACGAAATATTATATATTTAAAGTTATGACTTATGGTTTATTATGAACCAGAAATTTGTTCCATTCAATTTCGTGCAATTATCTAACATCAGTCACAATTATATAAGACTATTATGTAACTTAATGCCTATCTCAAATAATTTTATTTATTTAGGTACTAATAACAAAATAACAACAATAATCTATTGATAATTCGGTTCGGTACCATTTATTTTTAAATATATTATTAACAAAAATAATAATAAAAATTATATTTATAATAAAATAATTTTACATAATAAAAGTATAGAAACTAAAATATAATGTAACTGCCGCATATAATTGTACAAAACTAATAATGATTGGATATTATGTTAAAAATATATTATACACACAATATATTATTATTAATTCTTGTTTTACGTGTTATGCGAGAATTTAATAATATAGTAGATATGTATTTACAATAGCGTTGAATTTTTCATTTGATAATATTAGGTTGTATTTTCTTACTATCCACTTGTCTTAACTAATATATGTTTTTATTTTATGCTCTTTCCCTTGAGTAAGGTCAGGACTTTTTTTATTTTAAATTTTAAAATAAACTACTATCTTTTACTAAGACAACAGGTATAATTATATAGTTATTTTATAGTCTACGTGCTCTAGATTATACGTGACTAAGTTGTTGTCCCTGCGGCTATCGCAAAGGTAAACAAAACAATTTATGTATTCAATGTGTTTTTGTCATAAATAAGACTTACTATTATTGAAATATTCAATACCATCGATTTTTCGTGTTGGTAGGAGCAAACATCAATTAATTATTTATCACAAATTCACCTACATATGAGGTTTGCATTTGGAAAAAGTGCAGTTTGTCATGTACTTTCCGAGAGTCATCATATCAGCCTTCGAAAATTCTATGTTTCTTAAATATTAAACTATACTTTTACATATTGAAATAAGGTACGTATTTAGATTGAAATTAGAAAATTTAATCATAACTCTACATATTTACAGGAAAAATCTAAACTAAGAATTTATTAGTTTGCAATAATTTGTGTGTTTTATGTAGGTATTTTTTCCGTTATCAATACTTTGAGTAAATGAAGTGTTCTGATCCATATACGTATTCTACATTCTTACAAATAGACAATATTATGAATTTTAGAATAGTTTCTCGTGCATAAGCTAATCTACAAAAATATTGAAATGAACCAATAAAATTATTAAATTTTATTCTTCCTATGCCCAAAAATGAGGTTACAACCCGATATGTAGGGTATATCAAAATTAAGCTTCGAAACTCTTAACTTCCAAGCTGGGTCGTATATTTAGGAGGCAACAGGTAAAATGTCTACGGCTAAATTTTAATTTTTTTTGGGTGACGGCAGCTAAGCTTTTTGGATTAATTTTAATTTTATAAAATTACAAAAGTTCCATTTAATTTTTAACTTATTATCAATTATCAATTTAAATTTTTTTTTTTAACTTTATTTTAAAATAAACAATCTATAATATTTAATTTACAATAAGCATATGTGTGCGGATATAGACATATATTTATTTGACATGAAATACGTGAAAAAAAAAGAAGCCACCCAATGGCGACACTTTATATAGAACTTTGTTTAATTATTTTTAATTTTAATATTATGGTTTAGATCGCGGCACCATCTTCTCTTTAACCTTCGGGGAGGATTACCAGGAATGGCTTAGTTTAGGAATAGTTCTCTTGTACACTGGGACAGGGGGTATACAGGAGTGAAGATTTGATGATAATCGCGGCTTCAGCGTGGGCAGTGTTGTCAGGGTGGTTTGAGACAATTATGTCGATATTGAAAATTTAGTGTGCGTAGTATAATGTGTTTCAGAAATCAGAGCTAAATCAATTATTTTTTCATTTAGTACTGTGATGAGTTCGTTTCTATGATTGGATAAGCCGTTGGCATTCCACATAAGGATGGTTAAGGATTGAGAAGTAAATGAATTAATTGACATTTGGCTTTAAAAGACGGCCGAGAACTGTAGTGAGGAGAGTAAGTAACGGATTTATAAGCGATTTGAATTGGTTAAGGAAGTTAAGGAGTGTACAGTCATTTATAAGACTATTTGGTATTTGGGAGGAGTTATTTGGAGAGATAGCCTGCGCATATGACTTGGAAAATTTTGGAGGTGTGTTAGAGTTGAAAGTTGGCTGATGGGTGGCTTCACCATTAGTATTATTAACATAATTGACATTATTTATTACATTATTATTCGTATAGGTACTATTTTTGTTTGAGGTGGGTTTACAAAGCTGATGGAGACTTTTGTATATTTGACAACCTTTGTAATTGGCGGGATGGTCCCCCTTGCAAAGGGCACACTTGGCCGGTAAGTCTCTGGTTTTGGTGCAAAGAGTAGATGGGTGTTCTTCTCCGCAGCGAACACATCTTGGCGAGAAAGAACAATATTTCTTTGAGTGACCGTAGTCCTGGCAGTTATAACATTGTAATAGGTCTCTTCGTTTATTAGCAAATTTAATAAAAGATCAATTTTAAGGTAAAAATTAAAAATAAAGGAAGATGAATGATAAATGTGTACGTGTGTGTGAGGGAGAGAGAGAGCGAAAGTTGCGTTACCCAAGAGCGCAAAAAATGAAAATACATCCCTGTCTCCGATTCAGTAACTATACCATTCGAATGATACTTCATATATTTTTATTTCTTGTACAGATCTATCCTATAAAATCAACCGCTGTCCGTTATGGGAAACGTGAAAGTGAACGAGACCACCATTAACTTGAGTTTATTGAAGCGATTCCGCTTCTATCATATGTTTGATCCAAACAACGCGAAGTTTTTAAATCGAAATGTTTACCGGACTTCCTGTATCATGTTCATAGCGGTCAACCTGTGCGTATTGATCTTTGGACACGTGGGATTTTTCATCGACATGGATGATACACACAGCGACATTGAATACTCAATGCTATTGTTTTCGTATTTTATATTGTATATGGTTCTGATTAAAATCAGCGTGCTCCTATATAGAATGAATATAGTCTGGGACTTATTTGACGTGATGCGGTTTGACTTTTTGACAAGCAAGTTGTGCCGCAAAAATATAAATATAATGTATGATTATAGTAACTGGATTATAAAAGCCACCAATCTCTATTCTTTATCCGTAACAATTTTACTAATTGAATGGATGTTGGTTCCTTTGGTAATCAATGCGTTCGATGATGACACAACTGCTCACCGTAAACAGAACATATTAAATTTCCGATTTCCCGTCTCTATTCACACGTACAACCACTATTACATATTGTTTTACGCAATGGAAGTGGTACCAGCATTGCTCATAGCGTATGTCACAATTACATTCGACACGTTCATCATCTCTTTTTGTTGGGTAATTATCAACCAGTACCGAATACTGACTAAAACTTTCGCAAACATCGGATACAAAAATAAAATCCAGTCAGGTAAAAAAAAAATTCCTTGTAAATAATAATAATTTTTATAACAATAATAATTATTATAATGATAATAATATGTTTTTGTTTGTAGAAAGGCCAAAATAAGTATAATATCTACATAATATTATTAATATACTATATTCATATAATATTAATCATTGCTTAATATACCTATTAATACCTATTTATATACCTAGCTATATTCTATAACATTGTTTTATTTATAATTATTACAGAACATTATAAAGAATTTAAATCATGTTTATTCGATCAAATACAACTATCTTCGTAAGTAATATTTCTTTTCACATATTTTTCACAAAATATGAATTTTATTATGTACATTACACTTAAGACAGTATAACTATAAAAAAAGCAATAAAAGAGAATTATAAAACAAAAATAAATAAATACAAAACATAGCTGATCCAACACGGCGTTGCCCGTGACGATTTGAGAGTACGGTCAAGAGCTTCAAAAGATTTATTGTGCGCAAGATATTGAACATTTGGATATCGTTCGTGAATACTGAAACCAAGAATTCGCCAGACAGCTTCATTACTGCTGATGTAACGACCCATTTGAAATTGAGTGATTTCATCGTTTTTATTTGAAAGCCCAAGCACTGCCATGTCACTGCCTTTGTTAACATATTTGTATATGTACTTAATGGATTTTACGTAGTTGCAGTATTCCACATTTATGTATATGAGCTTTAAATGTTTTTGATAGTATTGGACTGTACGGAACAATCCATCTGTCATCAATGTCAATATCAACGTTTCTTAATTTAATGGTGGTAGTGAATCCTCTAGCTCATCGGCGTAACTAGGGGGGCTAGGAGGGCTTAGCCACCCTAAAGACAGTATTAGCCCCCCAAGGAAAAGTCCTTCGATACTTGAAAAATTCAAAATATACTATAGCCTATAGGTACGTTTTTTTTTTTACTTTATGTAACCGACGACGCCTTGGGAAGAGCTTTCGCAAAACCAATAAGTACGTACAAAATATTTAAAATGTAAAATTTTTATTTTTATCCTCGCTATTATGCTATATTTTTGTTGATTTACTTGTATGGTAAAACTAAAAGGTACCTAGTATTATTATACATAAACGTAATAAACTACGATAAGTGTATAAGTGAATAATGTCCCATTAATATTATATTATTATTAAATGGATATTTCCTATCATCGTAATCGGTGGTCGTAGATTATTCTGGGCTACGACCATAGACCTGATAACATATGGACTGCGCATAGGTGGAAATGGGGGGGCTTAGGGGGGCTAAGCCCCCCCAAATATTTTATAATTTGTATGTATTTTGGATATTTGACTGATTATGACTGATGTTAAAAATGTTAGCCCCCCCAGAAAATTTAATAGATTTCCGCCTATGGGACTGCGCTTAGGCCCGGTTTTTCAATCTAATTTATCCGCCAGATAACAAGAGTTATTCGACAGATAAGGAAAAATAAATAATTATCGGTTTTTCAATGTCCAAGTAGCGCTTATTCGACGGATAAATCATGAAATAGTTATTCGGTACTTTTTCCACCGGATAAACATTTATCTGACGGATAACTATTGGTAACACAAATTATAAGCATTCGTTATTATAACAGACAACAGAGTAAAAATATGCAACATCCCTGACGCGTTCCTTATCAATGTTATCATTGACCAATCATAATCAATTCATTTCGTGTAACTTGTTCCATAATGTACTATTGCTACCACCAATCAGCACCACTACCTACCGAATAATTTTATTCGCCGAATAGCTATCTGGGAGATAATTTTACATTGAAAAACACTTATCACTTTATCCGGAGGTTTATCTTTCGAATAAATTTATCCGACGGATAGCTATCTGACTAATAAGTGAACGATTGAAAAACCGGGCCTTAGAGAGAGAAGCGTGGGGACAAGATTGATAAAATATTTAGCAATATTAAACGTTGAGAGGGACCTTTGTAATAAAATAAATAAAGACAATATAGTAAATATATTTAATATACAAGGTAGTAGACGTATTCATCTATAGTAAATAACATTATACGAGTATATTGATCTAATGTATGTCTTAAGAGGACGTTGCACGCGCATTTGCTGTCTCCGTCTAACCATTAATAATATACTAAATTTGTATTCGCCATTCTCATCACAACTTCGTAATTTCTGATATTATGATAAATTGACCTACTACAAAATGTATAAGTCAAAACATTATCTATGCTGCTATATTAGCTTTTTTCGAAATTTTAATTTTAAACAAAAATATATCTATTTAAATTATTGGGATTTATAAATAGCTATACTCGTATTTCTTTTCAAAATAAAAATATCGAAAAAAAAGCTCTGTAGCCATAATGAGGTAATGTAGATAATGATCTGACTTTTTAAATTTCGTAATAGGTCAATTTATCATAATATTAGAAATTATGAAGTAGTGATGAGAATGCCAAATGTAAATTTCGTATATTATCAATTGGTTAGACGGAGACAGCAAATGCAGATGTAACGTCCTCCTATAACTCATAATGCTTCTAACATATTATTATATTATTAAAAATAAATTAAATGATTACATAATTATTTGTTTTAATATTTTTTTAGTAACTAATTAATTGAATTAACAATTTTATTAAGGTAAATGGAGGGGAGGGTTATTATTTTTGTATAATAGGACTCTACAGGTCCGTCTCGATGGAGGGGGAGGGGGTGTTTCACTCTCTCGTGAATTTTTCAGTTAGCATATTTGCAAAGGGTTAGCACAACAATATCGGTAGTGAAGGCCTTTTTTTTGCAACTTAATTAACCCCCCCCCTCCCACTAATATTTATTCGGGACGGCTCTGGGACTCAAGCCCCCCAAGTTCCTAATCCTAGTTACGCCCATGTTCTAGCTTTTGGCTTTCGTCGTCTGTATTTCGGATATCCATCCTTACCAGTTTGAGTTTCATCAATCAAATCGCATGGATATCTTTTCATGCATTTGCCGTCTTTCTTGCAAGGCGAATTCATATTCAATGCTCCGCATGGGCCGTGTATCATATTCTCGCAGACAACGTCAAAAAGTATCGAATCTTAAGATCAACAAGAATTCTTGTTGATTCAGTAGTTCAGCAGATACAACACTATCGATTTGGGTTGGAACAATTTTTTCTTTCAGCCAAATTAAAATATGAGCGTGACCATGGTAACTATGTCAGTTGCTGTGGTAACTGTTACCATGGTGACATAGAATTGCGGACAAACATTTTTTATATTTTATATATATAGATTAATACTAATTTGTATATTTTATTATTATATTATTACAATTTTTGAAATACCACAAAATAATTTCTTAAATCCTTAATAAAAGTCATCTTTTAGCCAATAGCTATTGCAAATCTATGTAAAAGTTTCATAAATATTTTGAACAAATTATCATCATATTTTAATTATGTATCTAATTCTTTCACAGTTTTCTACTCTTACTATACAACCATTTTACTTAACGACTCAAAACAACTCACAAATTATAGATAGAAAAACCGAGATTTTTGAATGATTGAACTGAGTAATGAGTCATTAATTGAGTAATGACACATTTACTGCATTCCATAACACAGGCACACAGCTATAATTTGAAATGCGACTTTTAATTGATAATTAAATTAACAGAAATCTGTTGATATTTATTGTGCATAAAAACATTTTTATTGAATCTTTGTCTTACATCTTTGGCTGTCAGTTGTCACTACTTTGATTACATGCATTCAATTCATTTAATCAAATATATTTACAACTTCATAACAGTATAACTATAAAAATCATCAAATTTAAAGTTTTTGGTTAGTTACCAATCTCATGATCTTCTTCGTCACATACCCCCTTCGAACATTACAGTTTTTATATTTAATATTTCTATATATTGTCAAAGGCAATGTCAGATATTAAACAAAACAACAATGTCTATACTTCTAAAAGTATTACAAATCATATTTCTTTATCAAGTAATGAATCGTGAACGCTCAATTTAATTTGAATACCTACAGAATTAATAATAAAAATACCTAACGAATATTTGATTATTTAAAATAACTAATTAATATAAAATATATAAAATTTACCTAAATCATGATTTTATATTATTATACTTATACGTGCTTGTTATTTTTTAGGAAATTAAAATCATTGTATTTCATTATCCGTCCAATTATTTTTATATTTGTGGGTGTGTCTTCATGCGCAATTATATTCATAACATATTCGTTAATTGTGGTAAGATATTAATAATAATAATAATAATAAATAGGTCATCTATTCGTATAAATATATATTATGAATTGTAAATTTTCTTTCATACGGTGAACAATTTTCGATTTTTTCAGGTAATTTCGATCGTAATTGAAATACAACATTTTTTTCTAAAATAGAAGTCATAATTGCCTAATATCCACATTACTATATCATACGTTTTAATTTAAGAGATTGGTTTACTTTGTTCATAGGTCTGCACATCGCTAAAATCGTATTCTACCCTTGACGCAGTTAAACTCGGCACAACAATTTGTTTCATTTGTGTTCAAATGTTTTTATATTGTTATTTATTCGACAGTATTAACAATAATGTAAACAAAATATTTTTTTTATTATTATTATTATTATTATTATAATAATAATAATAATAATCATAATAATAATAATTAATTACAGTTATAGACCACGTTTAATGTTTTTTTTTCATGCAGAGGGAATCGGTAAACTTTGGAATATATTCTAGTAATTGGACGATGATGGATTTAAAATTCAAAAAGTTATTATTATTGGCGATGCGAATGAACGATGCTAATCAAATTATATTAAAAGTTTCGCCAAAAAAAATTATCAACCTACAATTATTTGCAAATGTATCTATATATATATATATAATATTTATTTAGTGTCTAATAACAATATGTACACAAATTATATATATTTAATAATTGTATTATTTTCAGTTGATGACAACCTGCTACAATATCGTTTCTGTTATGCTAAAAACAATCAATAATAAACAACAATAGTCAGAATAATTATATCTTGTAAAGATATTAGATTAATATTCTTATATGTATTAATAATATATGATATTATATTACCTATTGATTGCTAAGAAAAATAATAAGAGCATATGCTTTTTAATTATATATAATATTTACAATGTACAAACATTTAGTAAACATTTTACAGTATGATTAATCTATTACTAATAGACATTATGAACCTAAAAGATAAAAATGCATAGGTGCACTAGCACTCGACATCAACCGCCTAATAGGTTCACATTAGTGGAATGCACAACACGAAAAAACGTAGATGACCGAGAACAACGTTGAGGTAGGTACGTTATAACGTAGCAGGAGACAAGAACAGAATAATCTACTTATTAATTACTTAGTGGTTTATTCAGGAAAATAATACCTCCAGAGTCCAGTATGCGCCAACGCATAATCATTATTAATGAGGTTCTTCAAAGAATGTGAATCGAATGCCTACGCTCAACGAAGGATGCGAAATTAGGTGGCGCATAATCATGAGGCTCACAAGGAATGTTCATCGAATGATTTGAAAACCGCAAGAACTTTCGGTGGACCCTTTCGAGTTGCCTAGAATCATTAGCACATTACTATTTCTTTCTGTAATATAATTTAATTATACGAAATTATTTAAATACACTAAATTTAGTCTAACTGATCATGTAGAGATTGTATGAGAGTGGCATATTTTGAATTTAATACGAAAAAATTATTATATTATAACATCAAAATATCAAATGATTTTAGATTTGCCTACGTGTCAAAAATTGCTAGCACCGGCTCTGGGTAGGTATAAAAATTGGTTTGAAAAATAAATGGAAGAAATAGTAAAGAGCCGCGGGTGTTGTTGATGTCGCCTAGATAAAACTTTAGAGTTTTTTTTATTACTTATTACCATTGATTATAGAATATACTATATCATAGACATAATATAAACTAGTTTATACGTCTATGTACTATATAGTCAAGTATCAGTATATTCTATAATCAATGTTATTAGAAAGCAACGATAAATCATTGCATTCAACAAAAGGATTTTTAGCGGAGCTCTGGTGTAATATTATTTGTTAATAGTCACAATAACGAATTTTGATAAAATCACGTTTCCGCAGTTTTTAGCAAAAAATTTTGTTGTAGAAATGAAACACCCAGATTTATTACCTTCGTGATATGATACAAGAGTATGATAAAAAGTTCCTTGGATGATAGGGAAGTACGGAGAGTCTAGAAGCTAAGCAGCATATCCTGCAGGCCCAACACGAACAAAAAAAAAAAAAAGAATACATTCAATCGTCGAAGAGTTGCCTCTACAGATTATAAAATTGGTGTTACGGTTACTGTTTGTGAAGTACACAGTTTCTTCCCATATCAAAAAATAAAAAGCAAGTTCTTAGGACCCTACCATATAACAGCCAAAAGTGATCCAAATCGATTTGAATTGATGAAAGTGGGACAGTGTGAGGGACCTATAAAAACCAGCGCAGCAACAGATTTCATGAAATAAATGGAAAAGCGACGAGACGCCAGAGGAAGTTGCAGTGTCTGAGACGGACTCTGTTTAGAGACGGGTGAATGTGGGGTTATTAATTGTTTCACGACTATGTTTAATTACCTATGTAATATTTGTTAGCATCGAGTAGTGTAGCCGTGACCGTTGAAATGTGGTAGTGTTTTATGTCGTACCGTTGTATTTATTTTAGTTATTTTTTTTATTATTATTGGTCTATTATTTTGAGGTTATGTTAGAATAAGTTTTTTTTTAACCGTCAGACTAGCATTGATGTCAACCAGTATATCATAATATACATACATACAATTTAAATACACATTGTCACAAATATATTTATATTTATTAATACAGTTACAAAATATTACAAATATATTATCTTAATGACTGAAATTAATAAAAGATTAATTATATAAAATATTAATTGTATATTAGTGTTTTATTTCTTGTAGAATTATTATTGTACCTCGTGTATAGACGTTTAAAAAGTAACTGGACAATAACTAATTATTAGTGTAATAATGTATATTACGTACATAATTTTGTTCAACATTGAAAACATAATACTAATATTTTATTATTTCAATAAAAGAGTACAAATTTGGTAAAAAAAATTGTTTCAATACAAAATAAAACAATTTAAACTTATAACTATAATTTAAGTCTAAGATTTATAATAACTTTCTTGCAAAAAAATATATGTTGAAAAATATTTTCCATTAATATCTAAGAGAACCAAATATTTCACATTTTATGAGCTTTTAATTTTAATACAATTTATATTTCTTGTAACAATTCGTAATTTTATTTTTAAATTTATTAAAATTTAATTTGAAAGACTTGGGTATGAGCAAAATCTTATACCACTATTTAATGTACAAATATAAAAATTTTATCCTTTTCTTACTGCTATCAAGTCCAAAAAAACCAACTGCAATGTATTTTTTATTTATGTCTGCGTGTAAAGTATATTATAATGTTAACTAGGTATAACTCAATACACTAATAAAATAAGAGATTCCTTTTCATTCAATAAAAATGAATTACAAAATAATAGAATGTACGAAAATCTTACCAGGAAATGCACGATGCAATGATGAAGAGGTAGATAAATATTTTACTAATAATAGTATAAATTATTACGTAATTAAAATAATACATTTACATATTATAATTATCATAAAATCGTTTTTGGTTTAAGGCATAACCAATTCGAATACAAATGTTTACTAAAATATGTTAAAACACACTATTTTAGTTTTATATTTGTTCTGTAAAATATTTATAAAAATATTATATTAAGAAGTTGCTTTAAAAATTGTAATAATAATTAATAATAATCAAAATTGAACCTAAATATTTATGAGCACTTCTAAAAAAAATATATTTAATCATAAATTGTATTGTCATGCGAAAATTGTAGAAAATGTACTGTTGGGTTTGATCAGATCCTTTGTTCAAAACAGAATGAAGACTCTAAATAAAAGTAGAAAACTTAAATTTTATTTTTTTATATCCTATACTTGTATGTTTTAATAAATGTATATCATGGCAAACATGATTTAAATTAATTAATACTATAAAGGAATGTTGTTAATGTTTACAGTGTTTATAATAATCTTTTTTTCTCAAATTTCACCAATCTAGTTAACATAGAAGTAATGCAAGGAATTTGTTTTTGCTGATGCATACACGCATTATCAGGAACATTAGATTCAAAGTCAATAGCTACTTGACGATTAACAAAAGTCAATAAAGTTAGAAGATCTAGTTGGTAACCATATCTATTGAAAGCATCACACAGAGCTTGCATAAACCAAGAACCCTTTTGAGTATTACGCCATGAATAGAAACCTGAAAAAGACAAATGTAATTAATAAAAATTAAAACCAACCAGACAGGTTTTTATTATTTTACAAATGAATAGAAACTTCCAAAAAAGTGTAAAAAAAAAGACCATTAAAACCATTGTGGTCATAAAGTCAAATTAAACATACATGACCATACAAAACAAAAACATTTAAATTATTTTTGAAAAAAATAGTTTCTGTAATTGTTATATTATAAAAATAAATAAATACTAAATCATTTATTATTTTAAGTAAGCAGATATTTATATGTAGATTATTAAGAAAAAAAACTATTGTAAATACCTATTTAAAGTACAAAATGAACTTACCGGGAATTGTAGAGTATGCTATAAGGAAATCTGCATAAATAGGGATCTTGAAAGAAGAACTGCCACTATCTACTTGTGTTCTTAAATGAACTCCACTATCCAGTCGGTCTCCTTGACAAGCCTGAATGAAGAATAACTTTGGTTTACCAGCTAATGTTTTACATTTATCTCCAGTAAATCGTCCCCAAAGATTATCTTCTGGTTTATATGGAGCATCTTTGGCATAAATAATTCCTTGTTCACCATGAGATAATACTGCCATTAAAAAACAATCATAATCTGTATAGTCTACATTAGCCCCTGAAAAAAAAACATATACGTATGTATTAATATAAATGTATTTATTAATAGTAAAAAAAAAAATTGTATGTTCATTTTTTATGGGCAAAAAAAAATATAAGACAATAGATAACATTAATAGAGAGATATTATTTCAACAGTAATTTGATCAAAAATAATAAATAGTACTTATAACTACTATTTTCAGAATAAAGAATATAAATTATACATACAGTAATCCAGTTTTTGATCCATTTCTTTCAATGTTAAATCTACATATGGAGCAACATCAAAACCAAGTTTCTTTAAGGATGCTTCTAAATTAAAACAATCCAATCCAGTACCAGCTCTTGATTTAAGATCTCTAATTTGAAAATTTTCATGGTTGAAAATTATGGCCTTTCCACGGTACTTATGATTCATATTGTAATACCACGCATCTTTGTCTGTTGAACTTATACCAGCATTTGAACCAGATGTACTTTTAAACCTATAATTATAAAACAAACCATACATTATTACGAGTACTAAAAAGCATATGTTATAGTAGTTTGAATATATATATATTAATTATCAAAGAATAACCAAGTTGGATCAAATATAGAAATTATATTAAATACTTTTTATTACATATTTTACAATTTTGATTATTTCATCACATTTTGGTGTCCTATAATAATAATAATAATATATTGTATATTTTTTTATCAATATTTTTTTGATAAACTTTGAAAAACAAAATAAAATTATAATATAATTATCAAAATTTTCCCAATAGTTTTCTTAAGCAAATTAAAAACTATCTGAAAAAACTACCATCAAAATATAATATTGTTATCAGAAATACAATTTTCCAATACAATTAATCAAAATTTATTGTTAACTACTTTATATGTACAACATACTTATCTGAATTATGTGTCAATAAACAATAAAAAAACATTAAAACTGATTGAAAATTAAGATTAGTGTTAAGATTTTTATTAAACTGATATTATTTTATTTTATTTTCTAGTGATATTATTATATGTACAAATAATTATAATTGTATATATAAAATAAGTATAAAATAAATTTAATCATAATTCCAGTACAGAAATAATTTTTGATTTAATTATTGTTTTAGAATTTTTAAAAATTCAAAACAAAACCCATCTAAAACAATGGCTTACCCAATACAATGGCCTATCAAATGCTTGAAGAACGTCATGCTCCTATATGTTAAACATGAAAATAACACAATGTAATATACTTCAAAAAATTTTGGAAATATAAGTAGGAACCATCAATAAATACTACTAAAACTTATATAAAAAGTTAAATTATAAAATGAATGAGTTTTAAGTTATAACTCATAATTGATTGTATAATATCAGATTTGATATACTTTTTACCATAAGTACAATTATTTTCTTGATAAAAATATTTTCTTTAAATTTTGAAACATTGAACTTTTTGTTAAGCATATTATAATTATGTATAATACCTAATTAATATATGTGTTACTCAATGTTCAAAGGATCTTTTGTTATTTTTAGCATCAAGTTGCTTGTAAATGTATACAATAATAATAACAATAATAATAAACGTGCGTGTATACAATATCCACAAAAATATAACGTAGTAGGGTTAAATAATAACACTTAACTTAACAATTGCAAATATATGCACAATAAATATTTGAAATTGCTACATAACATCTTATAACATAATTGTACACAAAACATATATTTCAACAATTATTTACGACAAATATGCAAAAACTAAAAGCTTACAGCCCTAGTAATAATGGATCATTTGAGTATATTCTTATTAGTATTATTCTCCAAAAAGGCGACGATGAAATTCAAATATATTAAACTATTCTTCTTTTCTCTAAAGGCTATGCCTTGTCATTGTCGTTGAAGCCAAATGTAGCGATCTTGAGCAGTTTCTTTTAGTGTTTTGTAATTCGTACAACTAGTGTGTAACATAATACTCTTGAGGATAGATGTTCTAGGCCTTCCTCTGGTTCTACTGCTTAAAACCTTCCTTCTAAAATTATCTTTAAAAGTTTGTTGTGTCGAATCAGATGTCCAAATAATTTTGTTTTCCTAGAATTTATGGTTTGTATGATTTCCCTCTTCTCATTTAATTCTACTAGTACCTGATCATTTGTCTTTCTTGCTGTCCAATTTGTTATTGTGATTCTTCTCCAGAACTACATTTCTACAGCAAATAGTCTATTATACTCCTGTTTATCTAGGGTCCATGCTTTGTACCCATAAGTCAAGACGCTCCATACAAATGTCTTTAAAAATCTTTTCCTCGTGGTTATTGACAGATTTTGATTTACTAGTAGATTCCATTTCCTCTGAAAGGCTAGTTTTGAGGGTGCTATTATTTTTTACACATCTTCGGTACTTTTATTGTCATTTGCAATTTGACTACCCAAATAGCAGAATTGTTTGACTTGATCTATATAGTGGACGTCTATTTTGATGTCGACTATTATCTCTGTGTCGGACTTATCCACAACCTTTGTTTTAGTGTTCTTGACAATTCAAGGTTGTATTCAAGCAAAGATTGTTTAGCTCATATTTTAAAACTGCCAGCATTTGGTTTATATCTTTCTCGGAATCCGCTAGCATTACAATGTCATCCGCGAAGCGAATGTTGAACTATTAAAGTACCTAAATTAATAAATATAATTTGAATAATACAGTAAAAAATAAAATGACATTTAGTACATGTTGGTCAGAAAAAAAAAATTTAAAGCAAATTCAATACATTTTTCATAAAACGAAATATTATAAATATTTAAAGTTACGATGAACCAGAACCATGTTCTAGTCAATCCCATTCAATAATCAAACATCAATCAAAATTATGTAAGTACCAACCGCCTATCTCCCTAAACAACTTTACTGATGTGTAAACATCTATTACGACGGTATGAGGGTAAATCTCGGGAAATGAGACGGAAATGTGTAAGCTGTTGTCATGGCAACCAATAATAATATTTATTATCGAAATTACTTTGAATAAAGACACTAATATTCACAAATCCCAATCACAATTCTGTTTCATTTTTACCGCTCACGCAACGTTTACACATCAATGTCTCGAGTACTAGCAGACTCGTTTATTTAATAAACTATTTTCAGACGCACGATTTTGTACAATAAGATATAATAATAATGGCATCCTGAAATATACTTTGTATATCTAACGATACAAAGGCTTTTATTATAGATTAATGACTCACAATGAACCGAAAGCATCACCCACATCCATAGTAGGCTGATTTGAATCAGTTAACACATCCATTTGTATAGTCTGAGTACTACAATTTGATGTGACGACATGGCAATTACCATTTTCGTACCTAAAAACAATAGAACAATGTGCCGTCCCGAGTAAAGCAATTGAGAACAAACAATGAAAAAAAATGTTTACTCACTGATGTTCGGTATTGCCGTTTTTTTCCATAGTAAAACGTATATTTAACAGGAAAAAATAAAAAAGGAAGCAATACGAAATTGACCGAAACAAATTATCTCTTTTGTCTCGTTATGTACTGTTAAATTTATTCGGTGCAAACGCGTATATCTTAAAAATTCAAAAATCCATATCCTAACTCACAGATTACCACGTTCACATAAACCGACTACTTTTTTTTTTTCATAGAACCTACACGGCTACACTACACTACTTTATACAATCGATACGAAAAGGAATTACTAAACACCGTCTCTGTAGCGCAGGTTATTATAAGTACTGATCAGTGATCATAGACAAAGTACTGATATATCCAACGAGAATCATGAGTCACGAAAAATTATAAACAATAGTTTGTTGAATCATCATGGCTCTTGTTATCATCTGGACCGTGGTATATGTGGTAAACAACATGCGGGGCAAAGTCACAGATATATGAAACGAACCTAACCTAACCTTTTAATATTAGTATATATCTGTGTTATTACCCGAACATACAGAATAATAATCTGTGATAACGATTTTATCGTAATGATAATATCATTTTAATTATTTATTAATATTTTATTATATTGTCTGCTGTCACGTACTGTACTCAGTACTGTGTGTCGACGGAACATGTCCGTCCGTTGACCGTTGATCGTTCGATACTAAAATCGTTGTAATAAATATTAAATAAAATGAACGCATTATTCTACTGACCTACTGATTTTTTTCGGGCCGTTTGTAGTCTGTTTTAAATTACAAAACAAACGACGGATGGAACGTCGACGTTGTTCTCGTTGTCACTACGATTCGTTTATCGACGACTGACGCGGCTGCTACAGTAATTGCTCGTCGTAGAGCATCATAGGACGTCCGACATGGACGACACGTCTGCGTGAGACGCAGGACACACCAATACACGAGTATCATGGCCGGCTACTGGCCCACTGCTAACGGGTCGCCGGCAGGGCCTTCATGGCACAGAACGCGCGACATGCCGCAATCGGGACCTTCGGGTTATGATGGTACGTTGATGATTATTGCGTGTGTGCCCATCGTTTTCAAACAGAGCTCATCTAGGAATCGTTATTTATCTGTTTCTGTTTTTTTTTTTTTTGTCAGAAGCTCGATCTTTGACAATGTACGACAAACGTGAAACGACGATAAACACAAACGGTTGTATGCCGCCATCTACGCTCGAGTTTGGGGACGCCGAAAGAGTTGCTAGTGTCGCTAAACATATACAGAGCATCTGGGCAACATGTGAGTTTTTTTCAGAATGTCCGATTATCGATTTTGTTCATATATTTCGTAACTGTTATTCACAGGGAAACAAAGTAAAGTTTTAACCGACATTTTGATGCAGTTTTTCAATAGTAGTTCAAATCCATATGCTTCCTTATTGAAATTGATAAATATCATATCTGAAGATAGAATTAAAGGCAAAGCTAGTACAATTATTCATACGAGTAAGTCAGTGTTATATTAGATCAAATTATTGGTGGAATAAATCTATCTAATTTATGACCGTGCACGTAACTTATTTTCCAAAGTACAGGGTTTTTTCTTTTTATAAAATATTTTGTATTAAAAAAAAAAACTATTTTCTTCAGTTTTTTAAAATTTTTAATGATATATATATATATATATATACAAAGCTAAAACTTGTTAAAAATTTGGTTTTTATTATACTCTGTACTGTAGTAGACATTCATGAATCGACGATAATCGGCTTTGGACATCCCCTACCAAAACCACCCTTAACTTAGGTCTCTAGTGGGAACACTTGTTCGTTATGGCGACTAACATTACTATTCTATTGTTTTCGTATATTACCCGTGTGTAATAGGGAATGTATGGTTTGACCAAATGTCTAGGTTCATTTGACGTGATCTAAACAAGAATCTATCATATTATAATATATGGTGTATTTCGGTAGTTCAGTGAACTTTGTTATCTTACATTCAAATGTTCATAATGCATTACAGTTACGGACGAATTTTACAAATGGATAAAACTCAATGAAAGCGAATATAAACATGTTTTAACCGATGAATTAAAAATTCAGGCGTTCAAAATGGTATTGGAGAAGAGAATTTGTCTAAACACAATATACACAATTGTCAATATTTTCAATTGCAATACTTGTTTAGCAGTGATGGAAGAATTAATTAGGGACACAATTAAAAAAAAAGGATATAAAGAGGTTAATAATACTCAGTAATTAAGATACTTTGTGATGGAAGGTATTAACAGTATTTAATACATATTATAAAATGTTATTATTTAGGCGTGTTATGCTGTTATGAGTTTAAATATACAAGATAGATTTAGCGTAGAAGATTTTTTATTACCATTATTTTTCATAAATTTGGTATCTGTAACAGAAGAATTTTTGGCTACCAGCAAGTTTCAGCAAGAAGCATTAGTAAAATATTTTGACAATTTGTTAGTGGAAAGTGATGATTGTTTATACCGACTATCCAAGTAAGAATACTAATTAATCAATTTATTTGTACAATATATCCCAAAAGAATAATTGTTGCAATGTTTATTATAGCTACGAGTATTTAAAAATGTTCAATGTTTTGTTTTACATGATATATAAGGAAAATCATATGTTGGGTAATTTTTTTTTTTTAATTGCTAGACGTTCAAATTGTCCATTTTGTAACCATTATGTTTCAACCTTAAATTTTTATAAGAGTTTTGAAATTCTTGTTCATTTTGAACATTAAAAAGTATAATGTTAATTTTATTGTTTTTAAGTAATGCTCAATATTGATCATTTGGTGTTCCGTCAACAATTGTGGAGGTTTTTTGATTGGAAAGTGTTGGAAACTTGCCTAAATTCTCATGCGCTGATGATTAAGTTTGCACATCATTGTGCATTTCAAAACATACTTAAAAAACTATTAAAAAAAATTCTAATAATATCAACATTTTAAAAATAATCATAAGAATAATGCCTACAATATAATTATTTTAAACATTTTGTAATTTTTCACTTTGGGAAAGCCATTTGAGATTTTTGAGAAATATTTCATTGGCATTACATATATTATATATAAAATGAATTTTCCTATCTTAAGAGGACACTACACAGGCTGTGTCTGTTGTTTCCAATTTTCTTCATTCTTATAAAATCATTTTTAATAAACATCATTTACTTTATTATTATTTCAGGCGTCTGAATGTTACAATAGCCAATAACAATTTTTCTAATATAAGCCAAGTAAAAACAAATCTGTCTAGAATCATGAAAAAATATAATATCTCGAATGAATTTGCACCTAACATTACTAAACAAAAAAAAAGAGGAGCTTTAAAATTTATGTTTCATCGTTATCAATCTGGTGTTACTGGTAAATTACGGGTACGGATTTATATTTAAACAAAGTCATCATAATAGGTGTTTAAAAGGTATCGATGGTTGGAGAGAGATGGTGTTGGAATCGGTTGGCGATGATGTGGAAATGATGTTGGAAGTTGTCAAAATGTTAGATAATTATGGCCATTTCCAAGAAGGTATTTATTTTGCTAGATTATTTTCTATTGATCCATCGTTTTTGCCACCAAACATACAACAGGAGTTACTTTTTAGTGAAAATGCGTAAGTTTAAAATGAGTTTGCTTGTACAAATTAATTTGTTAATGTATATAAGTACTTATGTGCTTTTGTGGTTGATGATAGGAGTGCAGACATAGAGAGGCCATTGCCAATCGAGGAAGACAAAACTGCAGAATACCATGAATTACTATTGTCAGACAAACAAATACATATAATTGATTGTGTGTCAAAGTTTAATGAATTTTTAGATAAAATTAGTGCCGAATTGTTTGATGCACATTTGAACGTTTTGGGTTTGGACTGTGAATGGAAACCAGAACTTACACGTGATAAAAGTGATTTGGCTTCCATTCAGCTTGCTACATTTGACACTGTCTACATATTTCATTTGCCACAATTGCAACCAACTGAGAGTTTTAATTTTCACTGGCAAGAATTTGCCATGAATATATTCAGCAATATAAATATATTAAAATTAGGTTAGTATATGAAATGTTTATATATATTCTTTTAATTATTTTCTCAAAGTATTGTGGAGTTAAAATGAGTTGAATAGGTTGAACGCCAAGATGTAATAAGTACTTCTGTTAACAACGCCATTTAGGGTTTTATTGGCCTACAGTGTAATATGTCTTTAGCGCCATGTAGGGTTTCTACAGCTAATACTTGTTTTTAGCGCCACGTCCCAGTCTCAAGAATTTTCATTTTCTTTATTTTCTTGCGTGATCGTAATTATACATGGCCTGTAGAACAAAGTGTTAAAATGTTTTAATATTATATTGGTGAATCTAAGAGAAATATGTAAATTTATATTTATTTATATTTTTTAATAATGTTGAAACAATTATAAACAAGCATATACAAAGTAGTACAAGTCGTATTAACAATTGATATGTTGGGCGTGAAGACTCCACATGGTGTTCAACCTGTTAAATGCAGTTAAATATTTTCTGTGTATTAAATTCATACAATTCTTTCAATTACCAATTATGAAGTGTATTATTTGAAACTAATTGGTTTGTTTGTTTTAGGTTTTGAATGGAAAGGAGACGCAACAATGATCAGATCTTCATTACCAATCGATAATGTACAGCTGCATGGCCCTGGATTCGTTGATATAAAGTTGTTATGGAAAGAACTAGAGACCAAGTGGAATTTCCAGCTTCCGTATCAAAGTGTGTTTTGTGTTATAATTAAGTTAATCATTCAGTGCATGAATTTTATTTCATTTAATTTTTGCCTGTCTATAGATTTTACCTATAATTTAACAATCAGTACTCTATAATTTAATAGTTTAATGTGTATCACATTATTATTTATTAAAATCTGAAATATTTGTCTTTTAAATTTCATGGTGAATAAATTATTTGTAAATCAAATTTTACAGAGAAAAAATGATTTTAATAAAGTGTATTAAATACATTCCACGGTACACTTATCTTTTGGCATAAAAAAACATATGAATTTAAAATTATTTTAGTATAAAATAATATCTACATTGTATTGATTTCATATAAAGTATATTTTTCTAGATATGAATGAAGATGTAGTTTACAACAGTCTTTCTGATTTAATAAAATTGTGTTTTGGGAAGCCATTAAACAAGACTGAGCAATTTTCAAATTGGGAAAAAATACCATTAAGGTCTAATCAAATCAAATATGCTGGTGAGTATATGCAATTTTATTTTATTATTATATTTTTATTAAAAAAGTCATTAAGTAGGATAAAGTTTTAAAGAATAATGAATATAAAGAAAGAGTCCAGCGAAAATTTTTGAGGTTTGCGAGTTTTATTTTGGATATTTCCTTACTTTCTCACACACACACACACTTGTCATAAATCATCTTAATTTAATTTCATTAGACGAATGTTAGGTAAGAAATTTCTGAGTGGTTTACTGTCTAATACTATAGACTCCAGTTCTCTTATCTCCTATTAATTTTAAAATACCTTAATATTCATACAGTTTGTGTATACCTTTTCATATTCCTCAATGCCAAAGTAACTATATGATAAATGAGCCAATAAGACGTATTATGTCTATCACCAATATGGACCCCATCTTTTTAATTTAATATATAAGTGATGGGTGGAACCCTGATTTTTATAAATTATGTATTGAAAATAACAAGAATTTAAATACAGATATACATTTTATAAATTCATAATATAATAGGTACATATTTTATTATATATTGTGATGTAAGAATATCAGTTTTTCCACAGATCCAGGAGTAAGTCTCTGACACCTTTCGGTCACAAATTATCAAATAACAAAACTATTTAAAATTTAAACAAAATTAATCACTGTAGTCTAATTCATGGAAAGTACCTATAATTTTAATGTCAATTGTTTATGATGTTTTTATCAACAGAAAAACTGTGGGATACTACTTGGTTTCCCAAAATATAAATAGATTTTTCGAGTGTCTGACAAATATTTTCAAGTTCGATTTTCGAACAGTTCGACCCATCACTAATATATATATTTTTTCTCTGTTATTACTCATTTGTAAATGTTTTTACTTTTACGTAGTATTTGTTATTATTATTACTAATAATAATTATTATTATTAGTATTGTGTAATGTATATACTATATATCATTTTTTCCCCTAAGTATTAATAGGGTTCGGCTCGTAAATTATGAGTAAATAAAATATATTTTGTTTGTAATAACTTAATAATGATATAATAAATGTATAATAAGTAATAACTGTGTAACATTCAAAGTAAATTAATTTTTAGCCCTGGATGCCTATTGTCTATTGGAAATTTACAATGTATTCAAAAACATATGTCAAGCCAATAATATTCCATTTGACGAAGTGTGTCAAAGAGTATCTAATACTAATCACCCGGAAACAATGAAACCAAAACCAAGAAATAAAAGACACAGAAATGTACTTAATAAAAATATATTTCATTTCTATTTGACTTTTAAATGTACATATACATAATTTTGATTTTAGAAAGTGCCAACAACAAATATTAAATCAAAGTCGCCACATAATGACGTTTCTAGTGTTAAGGATTTCAAATTGTTAGTGCCTAACATATTGGAAAAGCTGGCTGAACGTTTAAGGAAATGTGGTATTGACACTTCCATAGTTGATAGATCAAAAATGAATGACTGCCAGTACATAGTAAACTTAATTAAAATGGACAATTTGCATTTTATTGCTTTTGGACACGTATTTTCAAAGGTGAAATTAAATATTGATTTTATTAATAAGAAGGATTATAATTGGTAAACTAATTGTTTCTTAGGTAGCAGAACAATTACCTGTTGGCCAGTGTTATTGTGTAAAGAATCATAATTTGGATGATCAAGTACAAGAAGTATTAAATTATTTCAAAATTGTTGTAAATAAAGAAGATCTAAATAGCCGTTGTCGAGTAAATATGACCGTTTAGTATTGTTCGTCAATGTTCTAATATTATTGTTTTATATATTCAGGTGTGCTAAATTTTTGTGTAAACCCAATTATTTGTTTAAAAGATTTATAGACCTGAATAAAATAGGAAATCCTATTTGATGATTATTGAATATTATGAATATAATAGTAATATTGTTGGAATATTACAAAAATGTATTGTTATAATTGATATCTTTACTAATCCTGTATATATATATATATATATATATATATATACCTGTAAGATTTAAAAGTATAGGCAAGCACGGGTTTAGGAGAGAAATCTCTTCGGCCAGTTTCAGTTACAAAATTTGTGCGAATACTTGTTAATTTATCGATGATTTTTACTATTATCAAATTAATTTTAATAATAGTGATTCGTCTTATTACTAAAATTATTTTCAAGATCTTTCGTTAATAGTTCATTTTGAGCTTACTTAAAATTATTTCTATTCTTGAACGATTGGTATCACATTTTTCTTAAGTTTCTAGTTAGTTTCTGGCCGAGTAATGAATACTATATCAATTTCTATTCTCATTTCCAAAAATATATTTTTTTTTTTTTTTTAGAACTGCAATAGTGTCAATTACGAAACGGTTTGCAGTTCAGTCATGAAAAAGATTTATGATAATGTTAAAAGTATACAAAAACAACCAGCTGTTAGATATAGGTTTGATGAAGATTACGATAATGAATACAATGCTGGTGATGACGATTATTCGGAGGATGAAGGAACAAGTGCTCCTGTTACCCGTGTCCATTCAACCACCACTTTTATATCCAAGCCTGAAGTTGAAGAGCCATATAGTAAACTTCTGAGTGGTTACACTAATGACAATTGGGAGATAAATGTAAATGATTTAAATGCACATAATGGAAAACTAATAATACTCGTTACTTTTTTATAACTAAAATTTCAGATTAAACCATTATCAGTGGATATGTTTAAAGACATACATCGTCTGTTTAACATTTGCAACAATTGCGGTTCAGTCAGTTGGGATAATTGTCACTGGGAGAGTGCGCTTGGTAGTAACTTAAGTATGAAATATAAGTAAATTTAACATATTTTGATTTTTATAGTAAATTAAAAAAAAAAAAAACAATTCTTTTGACTACCTCTATAATTTTAAATTAGTTATTTACTAGTCTTAATTATTTTACAGTGTAAAAAATATTATTGTTAAACAATAAATTTTTTAAACATTACCTATTTTCTTTATTCCTTTTTATAAATTATAAAACAATTTAAGCATAATTCATATTTTTGGAAGCAACTGTGATCATTTTCTATAATTGCTGACCTTTTATATGTATATAAAATAGTTATAGTTATAAGTTATAATTATTTTTTGTGCGTTTAGTACCTAGTTGATTTTCAATCTGTAACAATGTAACATATTAATAAATAAACGTGTTCCGTCAGTGTCATAATCGCAGTATTTACATTTGGACCATTTGGTTAACTTTTATCAACTCCATTAGTAGAACTCGTATTATAATTCATATTGGTCGATTGTTATATCAAAGGTAATGTACTGTCATATGTTTTTCATGTAAATATACTTTTCAGACACCAGATTTTCTGAAATTTTAAAGGCCACTGCTGGCCAAGATAAACCAGACGGTGGACGGGTTATAACTTACAATATATTGCACGCACTACAAACAAAACATTGTAATGGATTATGAATATTTTTATGTAAACACGTGTATTGATGTACACAATTTTTATGTTCTTGAAATTATTTTTTGATATTTCATACACAATTTTTCCTTTTTTTTTGTCATATTTACTCCAAATTTTTAGGTACCAATAAAAACGGCAGAAATAATTATTTTTTATCACCGAGATGAGTGGTTGATGTCCAAATGTCGAATACTGGTATCCGCATTATTACTGGTTTTTTCCATGCTGTTGCTTTAGATGAGATATGTGATAAAAAAAAGTGCGGGGAAAGCAATTTCGTTCTTTGGCAAAACGTGCCCATACTTCTTCCACGACTGAAATTGCTCACTTTCGACCTTACTATACTAAAATTGTACAACTAAATGCATGAAAGTGTGTAAAATACAAATCGTATGTACAAAGCTATTCACGGGTCAAGTCAATTTTACAATACCTACGTTTATCTTAAATTATTATTGGAACAATTTAATTTTATCGGACATTCAATTTTTGAAATTAATTTTCCAAAGTTTGTATTTTTTCTTTCAGGTAAAATGGTTGTGGAACAAATTGAAAAAGTTGGTTTATTTAAAAAAAAAAAAAATTTGTCTTCACTAAAACCATTTCATATTTGCTCATATTTTAATTCATAAAATAATATACGTACATAAATAGAAGTTGATCAATACATCCAATCAACTTGAAAAGGACAATTCAAAATAACTTTTGTTTATGCCATCGAGGAAGACATTTTTCCCCAAATTACACATTTTTGTACGTAAAACATTATTGAATTAGTAAATTGTTTAGGTATTATTTACTTTTTTCAAAAATTATTTTTATAGCCCACTATTAGATTGTTAGGAGGAAAATGAGAGCAAAGAATAAAGAACATAATAATATGTAGTTTTTATCTTCCATAATTCCACGGGAAATTGAATAAATATTTAAAACAATTTTTTTAGTTATGTATTAAATAAAAACAAATTCTTAAAATAAGTATTTAAATCATATTTCAAGTCTTGAATGGAGGAGAATTCAGTTTTATGTATTTTTATTATTCGCTTCCTGAAACATTTTACAGTGGCTTTTTTTATTTTATTATACATGTATGAATTAATGTCTAAATTGTAATTTTAAATAAATAACCAAACACGTTTAACATTATCTTTATTATACAATTAATACACATATGCAGTTCCTAAAAGTTTAATACACATTTAGTTTCAGACATGACAATATTTAATTTTAAGTTAATGTTTTTATTAAGAAATAAGTAACATCAAATCACAAAAATACATTCTTTATTTGTTTATAAATATTATGCAAAAAAATAATTTATTTATATGTCAAATTATATTTTTGGAAACAGCCGTGATTGATGTGGCAAACTGTTTTTTTTAACTGCTTGAACTAACTTATGTAGGTTCAATAGTTTTCGAAATGTGTCAGTCTGTAACATAATAAACAAAAATTATCAGTATTGTAATTAAAGTACTTACATTTGATTTGTCTACATGGTAAAAACATCAACCTATTCATTAACTGCCGAGTGAATCGTAAAAACATTTGATTACAAACATTGTATACGTAATTAAAGTTCTAGCGGTAAAAGTGTATTCTTAATGAAACAAAGAAGTTACTATTGAAGTCATTTAACAGATAATATAAAGGTAATTAATATAATATTAATAGGGAAATAAAAAAAAGCGCTATATTTTTATTATGTAAGTTTATTATTGATTGACATATGAATTTTAATTTGAAGAAGTATATATAAATACATAATAATATATATATAACTATTAAAAATTTTCAGTTCAATTTAAATTTCAATATTACTTCCTAAAACTAATTTTATATTAAATAAAAAATTTGAATCAGAGTATCGAATAAATTGTTATCCAAGACAATATTTTTGTTGCATTAAATTTCAAAGTAAAAATATTTAATAATTTTAATTACCTGAATAGAAGAGCTTCAGCTTTATTATTGGATAACCCTAAGTATCCACCATTAGGTGAGAAATCTATACAATTAACTTTTCCGATATTATTGGATGTAGTTGGGAAGTTAGAAAACACAGTTTTAGATGGAACGTGTAACTAGAAAAAAGTAATAAAACATAAATACATTTTATTATACATTTGCTATAGAAATAGATAATATTCTGACGAAAATTGTAAATAAATTACCAATTTAACAGCATCATTTTTTTGGTCAGAAGCCATTGCTAAAATATTTGAGCTTTTATTGAAGCTTAATTTTGAAACTGTTGTTAGCAAGTTTAAAATGGTTTTTTCAGGTTTTGGATTTACATCGCATGGTAGTTTATACAAATTGACAACACCTGATGACGAGCCAGTTGCCAAATACTGATTATCACCCGATAGTGCTAAACTTGTGCCTTGAAGACAACCATCGTCCTGAAATTTCTTAATACACGTTCGGCTGTTCATATCCCATTCATAAATTTCACCAGTTTCTATAACAAAATTAAATACATTTTTCAATCATTAAAATTGTGAATATTTTTATTACGTATGTAAATTAGTAACTAATCAATATAATTAAGATATAATGTTAGTTAAAAATAAATATATCATTTTGTAACAACATAAAATGTTAAAAAAAAAACCTTAAAAAAATGAAATCATTAAAAATTGATATAATGATAATTATTGTTCATTAACCTCGATCATAATTTATTATTTTATGAAATTAAAACGTTCAAATATATGTTACGGGCAAAGTGAACTAGCGACCAATGTACACACTGCCTTCTGGATTACGTAGTATTATGTAGTCCGGGTATATTTGCCCAATCTAGTTCGGACAATATAACCTACAATAGTTTTTTGTTATTTTAAATAATTAAATTAAAAAATTTACAATAAATTTAAACTAATAATTAATAATAATAATAATAATAAAATATTACGGTTATTTAAAAGAAAAGAAAATCATTAAGTATTACTAGTTATTTGAACAAGTATTATTGGAATGACATTTTGTATCATATTTTTTCCCTGTCGTCTTACGTTTACGTTTTTATTTAATCATTTTTTTAGTGTAATTACATCTATGATAACCTTGTTCTCCTAAATCATGTGTTTTGATATAAATGATATAAGTAGTTGTTTAATTGAAATACAAATAGAAAAAGTATAGAATGGTTTATAGTTATAGTTTTGTACTTTATAAAAATATGTAAACGATGTCAGTTAATACATGCTGAACTGATAGGAAATATTATGTTTATTTAAAGTTGGTGGCATTTTTTCATATGTTTATAATTCAAGTTACAATATCCAATTTACTATGAGCAAAGTATACATGGACCAGACAATGTATTACATTAGCCCTAACAAATTATATATCAGGGTTTATTATTATTTTATTATAATTTTATATGTCATCTACAATATTTATTTACTTCCAATGTATATTTTAGATATTATAAATTATAATAAGTGTATATTTAAAGTACTACAGTAAAGAACTGAATACTTATCATATTCACTGCCGGCCTATACGTGTGGCGCCGACTACCTACCACCGGATTTGCCGTACCGTCAATTACATGTTGACACTGGCGTACACATATTTTATCTTATATTATTGTGGTCAAATAAAATAAACAAAAAACGATAATAAAATGAAAATATTCTTAGAATATAAAAAAAAAAAAATAATAATAATAATAATAGACATTTAAATATAAAGGATAAAACAGTGTTTATCTGTTATTAAAATTTATTTATAGTTCTAAACATGAAACAAACTATTCTATTAAAATCTACAGGTGGTAACCAATGATTTAATTTCAATATCACAGCAATACGAAAAAAGCCGACTTCACGATATTTATGACTTTATGAGTATATAGATAGGTCCAGTGTCAACTACGTGCTGACATCGGCAATGAGAGTGTTAAATAAAATTACCTCCAAAGGAATACATTCTCTGTCCGTTATTAGAAAATGTTAGGGCATTTGCAGCACCGTTCATCTTTAGCGTAGTAATCCATTCCTTGCTTTTGGCGGTGAACAAATGAATGTCTCCAAACTTGCCGCAAGAAGCTATTAATTTACCATCGGGCGACATGCAAAAATTCTGTGAACAATTGAATTTGTAAGAAAGCAATAGTTTGTTTAAAGACGACTAACACGCACGTCCATTCTAGTTTGTCCAATATTATGATGGACAGGAACGAACATCGATCTTCCTTCCATTAAATCATAGCAGTGAAAATGTCTTTGCGTCCTCGAACCGGCGACAAATTGTTTTCCATCTACGGTGAAATGAGCGCAGTCGATGGAGAATTTTTGAAATTTAATAGACTGTAACTTCTCATTGTTGACTCCATCAACCTGTTGACATTTTAAATTACTTTGCATAAAGTAATATTATTAATTAATTTGTTATTGTACCTGTACAATTGAGGCCCTTCCCGAGTTCCCAGCAATTAATGCCAAACTGGATGTCGGATGGAATTCCACGGCTTTCACAATTTTACCACAAGACGGCGTGGATATATTTAAGTTATGTAATTTTTTTATACCAATCAAACCTTTGGCCAAATTCACTCCTTTTTTGGAACGTGCTAGATTACCAGAATACTGGAAACAGTTATGCACCAATTACGTAACGAATTATTGTCTTTAAAAATAATTCTACATTTACTTTTAATAAATCCAAATCGTCGTCGTCATCATCAGGCGATACTTTTTTCAAGTTATCCGCAGTGATTTTCGCCCATTTCGGATTACCAACAATTCCGATGTACTTTTGTTTTAAGATCTTTTTGCGATCTTTGCTGAATAATACAAAAAAAAAACAAATCGACGCCATAAATGTTTAAGTGATATTAATAAAATTATATAAAATACTACGATTAAAAAAAATTCGTAATTAAATTATTACTCGATATTCAACTCACTTGAAACGGTTTCATCGTCTTCGTCGAACCACGCGCGTTTCAAATCGATTTTCTTTTTACCAGTATCGTTTTCCTCCAGGTAATCTCTGTTAAATCAAAATTAATTATTTTCACCAAAAGCGCACGGCCAGAGTAAATAAATCAAATAAAATTATAGATACTTCATATGAATAGCTAAGGTTTTACTTTGTAATCAAAGAGTTTTCAACGGAACATCGATTACAAATCAAATAAACAGACAAGTGCACAATTTCTACCAGGGGCGTATTTAGAAATTTTTTTGGGACGGGGCTGAGGCAATATCATTACTGAATTATTTCTAAATTCTAATCCAAGACTAAATCCAAATTTAATCTAATTTAAATTAATATAAATCTAAATTTCTGGGGGGCTGGAGCCCCATCAGCCCCCCACCCATCCATAAATACGCCCCGATTTCTACTTGTAACAAATATACCACATACATTTTTGGAAGAAATTTCCTACGGATTCACGTGGAAAGGTACTTACACAATTTCGGTATCGTCCATGGTTTTACGGATTCAAGCGAACTGCGAAATGCGTTTTAAAATACGTGAGCGTCAGCTCGAGTTTGGTGAATTGTGAATAATAATAAAAAAAAAAATCGAATTATTCATTCGAGTCGAGATGAGAAATCGCGGCGTTCAAGACGTACCTTATTAGAAAAGTTATTTATTATATTACGATTGACGAAAGCGAAATTAAATAAAAAAAAACGGTATGACAATTTACAAATAACGCGCACGAGTTTCTACTGGAAACGTCGCACGAAACACTTTGAACACGTGCACTGCTGTGCAGCGACTTGTGTAGGACTTCTCCCGAAGTGTGATAACTCCGTGATAAGGGGACTTGGGAAGTCCTCGTGCCAACCTATTGAAATTTCAAAAAAAAAAAAAAAATCGACAAAACCGAAAATTAATAAAAATCCGTATAAATTCGAGCGTCGCAAAACGGTAGAGTGAATTTTTTCATTGATTCGTCCACGTACTTTTTCTTATAATCATGCGCCGTGATCGATTACACAAATCCGTACTCGGTTTTTAACGGTTTACCTTATCACTTATCATCGGTGGGTATCGTGGAAGCGACCGGGAACGTTCCTCCGGAAGCAAAGCGTTCTCTGGCGCGCGACGTTGTCTCTTGTGTGTAATATCGTTTGTGCGTTCACCGGGCGTTTTGCCATGCCCGTGAAGCCCGGGGATCGCGCGGTAGATGACAACGAAGCCGTGAACGCCGATAGATCGTCGCCCACGTTGACGGATCGCTTAAACAGATACCTGTTGTGCGCCTATTTGAATCGCCTGAACGAAGAGGACCGCCGCGGGGACGGCGACCCGGCGGACGAGGCCCGGGGACAAGGACGTGACGTCGATACGGACCAAACGTTTTGCGACCGTTGACGGAGATGGACGACTTGGACGAAAACGATCTCGACAATCTGGTCGACCGTCATGTGGACGACGACGGTCATGGTGGACTTGCGGAGGAGCCGCGGCAGGACCGTGACGAGCCGGGAGAAAAAGAAGACGAGAAGAGGATCGTTCCGGTAAAAGTGCGCACGAAGAATCCGCAACCCAAGTTGAACTCTGAAAGGTGAATATTGTTGACGGCCGTTTTTGGAACGAAATAATTGTCGCCACTCGGGGATTTTTAAGAGTTTTATTCGATTTAAGACGACGAGTAGTAGTTTGACACTTTGACGCGCCCCCCGCCACACTGTAGTCTTACAATCGATCTGGATACGTGTTTTCAAAACAATAAAACATATTACTAATACACACACATAAATATTATGAAACATTTTTGTGCATGAAAACATTTCGGGGGGTTTGAACCTCCAACACCCAACTCGCACTCTGTACGCCACTGATTATCGGGTGGTTAAATGAAATTGAAAACTGAACGTAATGTGTGCCTACATACCTGGATCAGTTGACAAATACTATATAAATTCGGTTCTAGGAAATATTTAATAATTTTGTTTTTTTTTTTTTAAGATAATTTCTATTCTATAATTATAACATTTTTTTAAATAAGAAAAGAACATTTCAAATCAAACTTTTTTTTTATACATTTCAAAGTAGCCATTTTTATTAAGTCGTTTTTTAGAGAGAAAAAAATTGCTAGTAAAAATTTAATAAACGAAATATTTGAAATACTCACTTGGTTAAACACTTATAATTAATAATAATGTTTTACCAACATTTTTCTTTTGAATATAAACACCTCATATCAATGACTTTATAAAAAAAATGATCAACTTACGAGAACATTATATAAATCCTTTAAGTGCCACGATTTCTTTCTAAAACAAATTTTAAAAAGTTACTTAATCGAATAGTGCTTCCGAAAAATTTGAAATTCTTTGTTCTAGTTCAGAATTTAAAATAGAACTTAAGATAATTGTGAATTGTACTATTTAAATTTAAATCTAATTATGTTGTTTGTTAATATTTCAAGATTGCGAGGCTCTCGTGGGTTATCTGTGCTTCCAACATGGTTCGACAATATCGAGTTAAAAGGCAAAGGACATGAATCTGAAGATCTCAATGCTATTATAAATCGATTAGAACAGTGGACACACAGATTGTTTCCTAGATACACATTTGATGACATTATTGATAAGTTAGAGAAGTTAGGTAAAAAGAACGATGTAAAGGTAATATTGAAGCGAATACGGATGGATATGGATAACAATGATTTTGTGTCACAAGTGGAGGATGATGCGGTTGAACCGCCTACACAGGTTGATGCATTTGATCGACTTGTTAACAGTGTAGATATATTCCCTGTGACTTCTACTCCAAGTGTACGCAATACTGGATTGACTGAAGAACAGAGACAAAGAATGATGCAAAATCGAATGTTGGCTGAAGAAAGGCGGCAAGCGAAGATTAGAGCTCGCCGAGAACAAGAATTGAATGCTTCCTCCAGTTCTACTACAACTGCTTCTACCAATATTAATTCATTGTAGTTATTATATATGTACGTTTGTAAAAATTATATTGATGCCCCATTAATTTTTTTTTTTTTTTATTATTATTAATTTTTTTCTGTAGTTCAATTAATTATTAAAAAATTTCGAATTTGAAATATTTTAATTTACGAAAAAAAAAAAATTATATTTAAATTTATATCAATTTTATGTGAATATAATATAAATTTACATATGAAATAAATGCAGTGAAATTTTTATACGTATTTGAATTTTTATAAAAATGTTTATATCATGCCTCATTATATTGAAGACATGTTTCTGTTCATATTTTAATGGTATATAAATTTTAGGTTAATGTTGTGCGTATTAATTTGAACAATAGACATTTTTAATCAAATTATGTTGTGGTTATAACACATTTTTATTCCATTTATGAGGACGCAGCTACACATCAATAATTATGTTTACCAAAAAAAAAAAAAGTTTCATTTAGAAAACCCCCTAGACCCATTACATAACTTATAACATATAAGGAGTACAAGAAATACAGTTTTGATATGAATTGATGAATGGACCGTCATTATACTCGGGCTCGGGAAGACCGTTTTCCCAATGGCGCAACGCCAAACACGGTCAAACCTTAACGTATTTGCTCGATATCCACGTGAAATCTATCCTCAACGGCGAATAAATTGTGTCCACTGTCGTCGTATTTGAGACAACCGGCCCGGTACAGCTGCATCTGAAATCGAGCCCAAAAAACTCCTAGAACAGAACTGCGACACAACAGCACACTTTTAGTTTCAAATTTAATATTTCACTTTCGATTTATACTTACGTTCGATTTATTTGATAATTTATATGGCAGAACAACGTTTGCCGGATTATATGTATATATATATATATATATATTACTTAGTGATTAGTGGTTTAGTTGAATAAAAATTAATTGAATATATTTTAATTATAATAATTTGTTTGAATGCTTGGTCATATATTTATAGCAAAAATCATTGTATGATTGCATATTATTATTTATAATTATGATTAATATAACAGTATATTCAACTATTTTGTACTGGCTTATAATAAAATAAAACATATATATATATATACAGTAGTAGTAGTAAAATAAAACAATCATAATGACAACATTTTATATACAAATATAATTATTGCAATCCATTAATAAAATGAAACAAATATTTCATCCTTTTTGTTTATTGGTATATTATAGACGTGTATAATATATTTGATTATGCAATACATTATCTGATGTCATAATATATTAAGTCTTTATTGTGAATTTTGGTGACGATGATGATGATTATAATAATAATAAAAACAGCGCTTCAAGCAATAAATTTATTTAATTTATTTGGCTATAATTTATTTTAAAACGTTTACAAATTTATATTTTTATATATATATATATATATATATATATATATATATATATATGTATGTATCTTAATTATTTAATATTTATTCTGTTTCACAACACATTTTGTTCAGACATTTTTCGTTTTATTCTTATATAAAAAAAAAAAAAAAATGCGAATAATGTAGACTATAATGTATCTATTTAAATTATACATATTAAAAAAAAAAACATAGTTTCAAGTTCAGTTTTATAAACGTTGCTAAGTGTGAACTTTATTGCACAGACATATATTAAATATCCATTAATATACCAGACTTTTTTTTTTAACAATAATAATTATAATTAATAACAAATAAAAGACTAGATAGAAATTTAAAAAAAAAAAAAAAACAAAAAACAAAACATCATATTTTTATAATTCGTCATTTTCAGTTTTGTTGTATTATTTGACTTAGGAATAAAGTAAAATATGTAAAATAAATCAACGAAAAATAGGCCAAAACATTATCCAACATCTTAAAAGATCTTACAGTTAAAACATTTAAATAAGAACAATTTGGTTTTTATATTGTTCGATGCATTTTAAACATTGTACATTGATATTAAAAACTGATTTTTTAAACATTTTCTTTTTTTTTTTTTTTTTTATACACTAGCCAACACAAACAGAAATTACATAAACACTTTACAATTGGATGAGATTGTCTGCATTTTTTTTTGTAATTAAATTATTATTATTATTATTATTGTGTACACGGATGATTGTAACAGCTGTGTTGTATATCTTCCATGACTTAACTATATTTATTATTTTTATACAATACTTAAAAAAAAATCCCCTTTTCGAGGGGTTGTAACATTTTTATAATATTAAAACGCAGTAACAAAATTGTACATACACCAAAATTTTGCAACACACACTACACAAAAAAAAAAAAAAAAAACAAAATTAAATTAAAATTTTTTTTTTCTTTTAATAAAAATAATAAAATAAACTAAGTTTTGGTATACATCTAACGTGAGCCGTATGCCGTTAGTGCACACTATGATAATAGTAATATAATAATAAAAATTAATAATAATAATAATAATAATAATAATAATAATAATAATAATAATAATAATAATAATAATAATAATAATAATAATAATAATAAAAATTAATAATAATGATAGGTAGGTACCTAATAACAATAAATGATTATAGATATTATAGTTTTTATCAATGTAAATTTGATTATAACATAGGTTATGCTAAAAAGTTGCAATTGGTTTTTAACGATAACAAATTTGTATTTAGTGTAGTACATATTATAATATACGATCATTTTGAAACCAGAGTTGGGTTTATAATCTATGGACAGTAATATATTTAAGCCAGGTCCGCTTTCACGTCACTCAAGTTGATTGTCAGTCATTTTCACGTAATATTCGTTGCATACTCGCATACTCGTATATTGCATGTGTATATAGGTACACGAATGACCGACATGACATCGTTAATATTGTCATAATGTTTGTATAATATTTCAGTGTTTCATTGACACACCGGGTCCAAAATGGCTACTATACACGATACATAAATAAATAAATAAATAAATAATAATAATAAAAAAGAACCGAAAAAAAAAAAATAACAATAATAGTTATATATGTACACCAAACGTTGGTTCAAAATTCGACGAATATGTCCCGGACGTCGTCGTTCACAGTATATAATATAGCATTAGTGAAAAATATTTGAGCGAAGATTTTAATGTATTTAAGACGAGCAAAAATATTCAAGAAAACAATAAAATTGGTATAATAAAAAAATGATAATCATAATAACACAGAGGTATGCCGATAGTAGGTATAATGTGTTTCGGTTTTTCTATTTAATTATTGTCGTTCGAAAAACCAACGAAATATAACAGTTTATATTATAGTCTATTTGTATTATATTTTAGTTTTCGGTCAATTTTATATTCGTTATATATATATATATACGCGACGAGTTTGAGCAAAAATAAATAAAATTCTGGTTGTCTTCTGGTGCCCCGTTAATAACGCGTCTTAATTTTTTGGCACATTACAGCGTAGCAGCAGGGCCGGAGAAAGCTGTGGGCGACCCGGGCAACCGCCCAGCTAGGGCGCTGAACGCAAAGTGGCGTTAGACTGACAAGAATAAGAGTGAAATTTTTAAATTATTATTGATTTTGAAACAAAAATTTTAACTTTACTCACGCTGCCATTAATTTGTAATGCATAATAATACGCGTTTTTTTTCTCGTACAGGGTAATTTAAGTAATTGCACCCTCATTGTTACCGTGAAACGCAGTGTCGACATTCATATATGCATATTGCACGTAGAATATTTAAAAAAAAAAAGAAATTGATAAATAACGAAAATTATTTTATAAAATAAATTTGTAATAAAATAATATAATTTTGATTACTTTATATTCACTGCA
Source organism: Slavum lentiscoides (assembly GCA_032441835.1). NCBI lineage: Eukaryota > Metazoa > Arthropoda > Insecta > Hemiptera > Aphididae > Slavum > Slavum lentiscoides. The sequence continues at coordinate 2,547,407 of CM063718.1, forward strand.
ACGGTTTTTAATTTTTAGTTACACTGTGTTTCTAGCAGTTATTGTAGTAAGATATAATACGGGGTAGGTACCTAATTTATATAATGAAATCTCGATAGGGCGTATCTACGACATTGTTTCATAAATATCTGTTAAAAAAAAAAAGTACAATCATTTTTTTCAGAAGGGTACCTGATAGTGGTTTCGCCCTGGGCGCTAGTACGAGAAGCCCCGGCCCTGATAGCTACACAGGGTGGTTTACTGCGGTAGTTAACACGGTGTCTCTCAGTTCGTTATTTACAATAGTGTAACGTATACCTATCTATACTCGGCGTCAGGGGACTGGAACCATATAATGATTTTATCGGTTCTTGAAAAAAATAAAATTTCGGTTCCGGTTTCTGTTGCGGTTCATGAAAATTGTGAATTTCGGTTTCGGTTAATACCGGTACTAACCTGTACTGCAAAATATCGAAATTACGATTAAAAAAAAAAAAAAAACATGGTAATATATTAATTTATAATGTGGAGTAATTATTATTACGGATTTAATAATTTTTTTAAGCGTACCGATTTTTGTTCAGTGCGTTTTTTCACCTTCAGCGCACAAGCGTGTGCCCAGTATAAGTAGCCCGACTAATCATTTAAAATGTATACATTTTTGTATTTTTTTTGGTAAGTTTATTCTAGAAATGTATTGGACTTTTACATAATCTCTTGTGATAAAATATTTATATTAGCGATATATAATATAAAAACTTGTATTTCTAAATATCGGTTCCGGTTTTGAAAAAAAAAAAATTAGAGTTACGGTTAGATTTCGGTTCTAAACCGGTTCTTTTCGGTTCGGTTCCAGTCCCGGTTCGGCGTATACAGAGACAAGAAGGTCTAAAGAGGCGGACACAAAACAATATATATAATTTGGTTTCTGGATCTGTAAAAATGTTACGTTCCCCATCCCTCCCCTGCCCCTCCCCCAATTGTGTGTTATGTGTTCGTAAAATGAACGACTTGAGCACATACAAAACCCCTTGAGGATATTTTCGCAACACAACAGCTGTGTGTACACGTATAGGTACGGACGTTCGAGACATTTTCGCGAGTCGTTCATCCCAACTTCAATACTAATATCTATATAATATAATATTAATTTTTTTTTTTTTTTGTTGTATTCTTCTTATTTATACTTATACATCGTTATAATAATAATAATAATAATTATTATTATTATTATACACATTATTAATAAATAACATTTATTAATTTTTTTGGCGCTTAAACTAACTAAATTGTATTATTATATAATAATAATTATAACAACACGATCGGTACAGTACTGTTTTCTTTTTTTTTTTAAATAATAAAATTATTTTATAATTATTATTTTTATTGTAAATAACTCCTCTGAAGCAAATTAGTTCTAACTTGAGCATTTTCATCTATAAATCGTTTTATATAATAGTTATTATTATTATTTTTTTTTTTGTTAACGTTCATTTCCCTTCGTATAGATTTTGATGATTTTGTCCTGGTCGACAGTCTCGAATATGTGAGGGGCATCCATTAGTATGCCGAGGGTACCGGCTGTAGTGACTATGAAGAACAAGTACAACTGCAGCCGATCAATAACCATCGCCACGTACTTCCAGTCTTCTCTTATCTGCAATCAAAAAAAAAAAAAAAAAATTGGAGGAAACGGATATACGGCCGTTCCCCACCGCAATATGTCAGTGAATGCTTTACAGTGATCATTATTATAATACGTTTTCTATATGCCTAATTTTTCATCATCATTACGTACGTACGATAACAATAAAACTACAGTCACTCGACTTTTTTTTTTCTCTGCGCTTGTACCATTATAAATGTGTTAACGTCGACGAGCACCAGTGTCATACAAAAAAAAAAAAAAAATGCAGTGTTCGATCACCCAAAGTTAACGTTCAATTACAGATGACTATACTTAATATGGAATTATATGTATAAATCAAAATTAAATATAATCAATTGCAGAGTTCAACGAAATACAGTCACTCGACTGCGTATTAGGAGCCAATAAAACACAAAAAAAGTTCAATAATCAAACGGGTCGATTATTAAACAAGAAATATCCGAATATTGTAAAAATTTCTGACCCGGTGGCTACCTACATAGAAAATGTTCCGATTGCTATGCTTTTTATATTGGTAAATGGTAGGTGTCTATAATATTATTCAAAATAATATTTTATCATAGCGTATGTTGATAAATTAATATTACATCAAAGTGATACAAGATTATATTCAAATGCGTTTAAAAATACTCGGTATATGAGTCAATCTCTAAGGATTTTGGAATATATATATATATAGGAAAATGATGTCCATATAATATATACCTAGTCCTGTACTGCGTTTTAAAAATTGTCAATACCTATTAAAAATTTTAATAACAATAGTAATAATAATACTAATATAATAGTGATAGTGATAGTAATAATAATAATAATAATAAAAGACGACGATCACACTAGAAAGTGCATATATGCATATGATTAAATTTGGATTAGGGTTTTGCAAATCTCCTCGTCTCGTTGGTACGTTCACCTTTGAAAAACACTAATAAATGTATAAGCCTTTAATTACGTAAATGCCGCGCGGGTGTGTGCATGTGTGTGTGTATAGCGTGTCTCGTAGAAAAGGTCGAATTTACATTATAATCAGCCGAGTAATACAATACAAGAGTCGTGGTATTATAATATATTAATTTATACACCTAAGGTATATATATATATATAAATATATAGTCGTGTAATTTGCTCGCCAAAAGAGAAACACGGTAAGACTCGCGCGTTCCCGGCCGTCTCAAATTCGTGTTCTGTAGTCTTCAGTAATATAATGCCATCAAACGAATGCATAGTATACGCATGACGTACACGGATAACTATATAAGTATATATATATATATATATAGTAATCAGATCTTATGTCGTAATTATGTAGTATAAATAAATTGATATTTATAGGGCTGAATTACAAGAAGAAAAAAAAAGATATATTTTAATATTTACATTATAATTATTTCAATTGTTTTGTAAAGTTTCTGTTGTTGCCTGGAGTTGAAGAATAATTAGCCTGTGTTATTGGGATGGAATAACACAGTTGCCTCGGATGCATCACGTAAAGGTTTCTTCAATGCATGGGTCTTTAATTTCCAAAAACCGACTTAAGTCACGTAATAGCTTCTTAAAAGGAACTATTAAGCTAAATAAAACACCAAGTGAGTCTAGGTTAGAGAGATGGAAAGTAGAAACTGACTTCGAAAAACAATGGCTATACAACCAGAGGAAACCCTATCACCTGGATATGAGAACAATAATGGCAGATTTGGAAGTCTCTGAACAGACTTAGGACTGGCGTAGGACGTCGCAAAATTAATATGAAGAAATGGGGACTACTGGGTGACGAAAGCGCGACATGCTCATGTGGCCAAGAGCAAAACATGGTCCACCTACTTCGGTGCCCAGAGAGCACAAACACTTGTACCGAAAACGAACTTATAGAGGCGAATCAAAAGGCCATTGACGTAGCCCAATACTGGGCGAAACTGTATGACCTACAACCGACAGACCATGACATTACCAAGAACTTACCGTGTATATTATATTATTTATACGATGTTATATTATTCATATAACATGCGTTAATATTTATATTTATTTATTTTTGTTTTTTTATTCAACCCCTTTTTTAGTATATATTGTTGTTGTAAAGTATATGTTGTTTTAAATAGTTGCCTGACACGAAAAAAAGAAATTGTCTTGTAGTTCATTCAAAAATCGAATACTACCATAGTATTATATAATATTTTGTCAAATAATAACACTGCTGAAATACAAATCGATCTAAAAAAACAAAATAAATATTATTTCACTGTACGATTGAATGTAATATACGCTGGCTATAGTGACTACGTATATTTTAACTCCTGGATCCCGCGTGAATATTATTTCTACTCGTTAGTTCGTCTACTTAGGATTGATACAAATCCAATAAGGATTTAACTGCCACTCATATATTTCTAAACTGTTACGAGTCTATTGTTCACAGCTATATAAATACGTACAATCACATTTTATTAAAAATGTATAAGCCAACAACATTGGGTTCAATTTTCTGAATTTCGAGAATAAACGACGAATGTATACGTCATGTATTTAAACTTAAAAGTAAAATTACACTGCATACTCCGGGTTAGGAATTGAATTAATATTTTGAAAATTAATTATTCATAAACTTGTGACCCGACTTATATTACTGCGTATTTCGTGTAGTTTTTGAGCATAATTTTTTGTCGTTATTTAAACCAATCTTTGCTCTTCAAACGCAATCGGTGCTTTTAATATTTAAACTATAATACGGCACTGATTGCGTTTTGACTCTATATCGGGTACATATAATAAAATAATTGGTTTTCAACAATTTTACAGAACGCGAGAAAATCTTTTCATAATATTTTAAAGAAATTGTGTTATGCTATTTAAAACTATTCCTGTTCAGCCAAATCGAAACTATTTTATTACGAAACACTGCACAGTTTGTCGAAATCTTTACAGAATTAAAGGTCTGTATTCGAGTGTTTACAGGTTTTATCTAATCTAAGTCCTAATACTTGATCGAAAATAAATATTGAGGTATATTTCTTCACTCTCACGATTCCAACTCTAATACTTTTCGTGTAATACAGTAGATACTTGCGCGAAAATGATATATTTGATCATTTATGTCAATAGATAATACCTGTATGTATTGATCCTCGTTCCTTAAGTGTTCGGCGATGAACTCTACTGCTTCGGTGGCTTTTGATGCCTCCGGCGATAGGATCAACGAGTCAGAGCTCTCGCTTTCCCGTCGCTCGGCGCTCACCTTCCGGTTGATCTTACAATTGGGATGGTGCAAGTCAGCCAGCTCCATTGCCTCCATCTTGTGTTTGGACGGCGTCGCTGAACTCGGCGGAGCGGGCGCGGGAAGCTCCGACGGCGACGTGTGGTGCGGATGCGGTGGACCGCTCATGCCCGGCATCTCCATCATCCACCTCAGTCGCGTCTTTTTCGGCCGTTTCATGAACATACACGTCGGCAGATAGTAGAGGAACACAGTTCTGATCCACGGTGGCATTCGGTGGGTTCGGGGTCCTGCGAACAGAATATGTTTATTGAATTCACTTATTTGATCACGCGATGATATTCGTGATGACTCTCAAAATGGAGAGACCAAAAGTACGGATTTGCCCGAGTATACAAACGGTACAGGACTCTTAGAAATCTAGTTTACTATCCCCGTATAATAGAGAATACAGTTTTGTGGCTATTGTCAGAATAATATCGCATTATATACACACAGTAACGTGCAGACTATATAGGTCGTTATGATAATGTTATTTCAACGAGTACTACTATACTATACGGACCACGCCGATTTATGGTTATGGTTTATCCACCACTACTCGACGTGCTTAATTTCCATTATGTATAACCGTAGATATCGGTACTATAATATATATATATATATAATATACAATCATACGAGATACGAATAAAGAACTTTGAATGTGAATAGTACACGCTTATCCGTTATCTATATTTTGAATCGACGATAAATCCATGAATCTATTGAACTTATTATACGTATATTATCGTTTGCTACAGTTATTGGTACAATTATTATCGGTGTCGTTTGTTTGCCAACCGAGGAAAGTACATACCTATAGGCTATAGGACCATAATATGATACAACCAAACGTAAGTACAAATACAAAGGTACATACTTATGTCAATTTCTATACACGAGTAAAAAATGAGATATATAAATGTGTATACCAGTATAAAATGAAATCTATATCAGAATTATTAAAAAATAAGATGTAGTTACATATTATAATTATTACAACATTGTTAAAAAAAATTTTCCTTTTCATTTTATTCAGATTTAGGAATGATAATTCATTTTTTTTCTATTTATGTCTGTACAAATAAATACAATCGATACAACGTAAAAGTTATGTAATGGTTACAAAACTAAAATTAATCTACATTACTGGTGCTGAATAATTTATTAATTATAATATTAAGTAATGAATAATAATAAAATAACTAATAATAAAGACTATATATTATAAATTACTATATACAAAGTATATTATGAATCTTAATGGTGCGAAATTGAAAACCCGATTTTATAAATAGAAATATTTCATAAAACATTAAAAGATTACTTTAACACAGGGATTTTTTCCTAGTGAAAAACCTCGTGGTGCAATCGCGGTTTTACAATAAAATACAAATCGGGCGAGACGTCGTCAACCGTCGTAATAAAGTGATACAGGCTTAAAAGACACTATACCTACACGTAACCAATTCATCGGTTATGTGCAACTGGCACTATAATGCTAGCACAGCTTCCTAAAACCATTCCAACAAATCGTACTCGGTTTTTGTTGCAAGTTGTTGGAATTTGTTGGAAAAAAGTTTACGAATGATTCAACTTTCACGTTTCTTGTGTCAGCACTACACATATCAGAGACAAATTAAAATAACTCATTATAGTCAGTGAGCATGTATCTTTATTTGACAAATGAGCGTTGTTGGAATTTCTTAGAAGAACCTTCACGAGTTTATTTATTTAAAATTTTGCTGTACCTACTTGACGACCGACCGATTAGAAAAAAAAAAAATTGCACATCACAATATACATAAAGAAAATACAACGCATACAAATTAAAATTTTTAATTTTAATTTCAGAAATTGAATATTTTACAAACAAATACGAGTACGTTTGGATAATCAACAACTTCGAAGCATGCACTAGAATAGGTTCAATAAACTCGATTTTATTTGAGTACCGAGAGAAAAGAAAAAGAATATCTAATAATTTTTTTTTTTTAATAGAATAAGATTCGATTTTTATGTCTGCACAACATTTTTTTTTTTTATAACTCTTAGATAAGTATTGAAAAAACTAATTTCTGAAAAGAATATTATGTGTTTAGAATTCCTGCGGTATAACTTTGAGCGCATGTCTAACAAACTATTACTTTGATATACTCAGACAAAACATGCTATATGGTTAAAGTCAGCTGTATATACATTTTTAATATATATATTGTCGGACATATTTTTCTTGCCCGAATACGTCAAAAGTAAGTTCATTGAACACGTATACAAATTTCCTTCAAACACATTATATCAGAAATCAATTTTTTTTTTTTTTTCTAAAGGTGGTTATATAGAATATAGTCCGCATTAAAAAAAAAAAAATCGTTAGAATTTTTTTCTTATTTGAATACAACGTAGAAATTTTGTTGGGGCCCGTTTTCCGAGTCGTCTGTTATTCAAAACGAATTTTTTGATGTGTAAACATCTATTACGGCGGTATGAGAGCACCTAAATCTCGGGAAATGGGACGGAAACGTGTAAGCTGTTGTCACGACAATTAATAATAATATTTATTATCGAAATTACTTTGAATAAAGACACCAATATTCACAAATCCCAATTACAGTTCCGTTCCATTTTTTTACCGCTCTACGCCCGACGTTTACACACCAATGTCTCGAGTACTAGAAGACTCGTTTTTTTTTCTTTTCAATATGATGACATTCAGATTTTTAAGGCTAGTGCAGGCTTTAAATAGCCGATAAACTCGTGACGTTTTTTCCAACAATTCGTATATAGTACGATCAGTCGGAATATGGTTTTAGAATGTCGCGCTAATACGCTGTAGTACCTACAACCCGATCGGCTCGGTTCTAATTGGACCATAATATGATACAACCAAACGTAAGTACAAATACAAAGGTACATACTTATGTCAATTTCTATACACGAGTAAAAATGAGATATATAAATGTGTATACCAGTATAAAATGAAATCTATATCAGAATTATTAAAAATAAGATGTAGTTACATATTATAATTATTACAACATTGTTAAAAAAATTTTCCTTTTCATTTTATTCAGATTTAGAAATGATAATTCATTTTTTTCTATTTATGTCTGTACAAATAAATACAATCGATACAACGTAAAAGTTATGTAATGGTTACAAAAACTAAAAATTAATCTACATTACTGGTGCTGAATAATTTATTAATTATAATATTAAGTAATGAATAATAATAAAATAACTAATAATAAAGACTATATATTATAAATTACTATATACAAAGTATATTATGAATCTTAATGGTGCGAAATTGAAAACCCGATTTTATAAATAGAAATATTTCATAAAACATTAAAAGATTACTTTAACACAGGGATTTTTTCCTAGTGAAAAACCTCGTGGTGCAATCGCGGTTTTACAATAAAATACAAATCAGGCGAGACGTCGTCAACCGTCGTAATAAAGTGATACAGGCTTAAAAGACACTATACCTACACGTAACCAATTCATCGGTTATGTGCAACTGGCACTATAATGCTAGCACAGCTTCCTAAAACCATTCCAACAAATCGTACTCGGTTTTTGTTGCAAGTTGTTGGAATTTGTTGGAAAAAAGTTTACGAATGATTCAACTTTCACGTTTCTTGTGTCAGCACTACACATATCAGAGACAAATTAAAATAACTCATTATAGTCAGTGAGCATGTATCTTTATTTGACAAATGAGCGTTGTTGGAATTTCTTAGAAGAACCTTCACGAGTTTATTTATTTAAAATTTTGCTGTACCTACTTGACGACCGACCGATTAGAAAAAAAAAAAATTGCACATCACAATATACATAAAGAAAATACAACGCATACAAATTAAAATTTTAAATTTTAATTTCAGAAATTGAATATTTTACAAACACAATACAATACGAGTACGTTTGGATAATCAACAACTTCGAAGCATGCACTAGAATAGGTTCAATAAACTCGATTTTATTTGAGTACCGAGAGAAAAGAAAAAGAATATCTAATAATTTTTGTTTTTTTTTTAATAGAATAAGATTCGATTTTTATGTCTGCACAACATTTTTTTTTTTTTTTTTTATATAACTCTTAGATAAGTATTGAAAAAACTAATTTCTGAAAAGAATATTATGTGTTTAGAATTCCTGCGGTATAACTTTGAGCGCATGTCTAACAAACTATTACTTTGATATACTCAGACAAAACATGCTATATGGTTAAAGTCAGCTGTATATACATTTTTAATATATATATTGTCGGACATATTTTTCTTGCCCGAATACGTCAAAAGTAAGTTCATTGAACACGTATACAAATTTCCTTCAAACACATTATATCAGAAATCAATTTTGTTTTTTTTTTCTAAAGGTGGTTATATAGAATATAGTCCGCATTAAAAAAAAAATCGTTAGAATTTTTCTTATTTGAATACAACGTAGAAATTTTGTTGGGGCCCGTTTTCCGAGTCGTCTGTTATTCAAAACGAATTTTTTGATGTGTAAACATCTATTACGGCGGTATGAGAGCACCTAAATCTCGGGAAATGGGACGGAAACGTGTAAGCTGTTGTCACGACAATTAATAATAATATTTATTATCGAAATTACTTTGAATAAAGACACCAATATTCACAAATCCCAATTACAGTTCCGTTCCATTTTTTTACCGCTCTACGCCCGACGTTTACACACCAATGTCTCGAGTACTAGAAGACTCGTTTTTTTTTCTTTTCAATATGATGACATTCAGATTTTTAAGGCTAGTGCAGGCTTTAAATAGCCGATAAACTCGTGACGTTTTTTCCAACAATTCGTATATAGTACGATCAGTCGGAATATGGTTTTAGAATGTCGCGCTAATACGCTGTAGTACCTACAACCCGATCGGCTCGGTTCTAATTTTCGATTCCGCTGCAGCTGAGTGTAATTTCTCAAATTTTGTACGAAAAACAAAACGAAAAACGCGAAAAGTTTATAGGAAATCGAGGGCGCCTCGCGTATTATATAAAGTCTATTATTGCCTATGTGTACGACGACGACGACGACGAGATATTGAAAATCCCGTGACATCCGCGGAATGTTCGTGTGGCGTTGGCGCGTGTGCGGAGGAGACGACCGCGAAGGGGATTCGACGAAATATTGTATACAGGGATGCAAGTGCGTCTATATGCGCGTGGCCTGGCGTGGTAAGCGTGGTAGGCGGGCGGTATAACGGAGATTACGGCATGTTCCCGGCATCGTTTTGGGGTTGCGTGTCGTGCCGGATGGGAAACGGGGGGATGCGACGCGGGCCGCGGGTGGTACCCATAACGTCCTGGAATGCCGCGAATTATCTGACTGACATTATACACTTTATATAAAATATATATATATATACACCAGAGATGAGCGACTCGGAGTTATATATTATACTACGATATAATATTATGTAAAAAGTCGATTTTTAGAACGTTAAACCATATAAAATATAGCGAGCGGCAAAATAAATTAAATATTTCTTATTACCACAAAAAAAAAAAAAAAATCGTATTTAATTATATACGTTTATTATTATCATTTGTTTTTTTTTTTACATCGATCTTCGTTAATAATTAAAAAAAAAAAAAGGTAACGAGACTCCGGTGTAGTGCAGGATTTCGCTTATTAGTGATTTACGTAGACGGAGATTTTAAGAGTTTTTACTATGCGTATATGAATATTTGAAAGTAATATAAATCATTAAATATTATATATATATATATATGTATTTGAAAAACGGTTCTGAGCGGAACTTATATGGTGTAATTTACAAACCGACTCGGGTAAAATACTCTTTGAAAGCATTTGGAATACATATTCCGTATACTCGGGAAAAAAGTATTCAGTATATTATGTAGATATTCGAATATTGCACGACAATAGTACTCCCTAAGTATTTTGAATAGATACTTCACAAAAAGTACTCTCCAAACACTTTTAGAATACTTCCTTTTTATATATTAGTTTTCTGCAGAATACGAATACCAAATATAGTAGTTATATTATTATTATTATTATTTAATCGAATATAAATCAGTCATAAATATGTATTTGGGGGATCTAATACATATTTTTTTTGAAATTCTGCGTTTATAAATTAACGCAATAACTGATATAAGTGAATTAATAATATCAATTAGTTATAAAATATAACACAATTACAGTAACATTCCGTAAGTACACTTGATTATTTAAATAAGGCCGTGTTCAAACTCCAAATATAGCAAGATCACTGATAAAAAAAATAAAAAATAAATTTAAAAACACACTTTTTTTAAGAAAACATACCCAAAAAATGCACTTGAAGGAATAAAATAAATTGCTTTGCGCATATAACTTAAAGCAATTTTCTAAACGAGTACAATAAAATTCGGTTAAAAATTTTCTCACGAAAAATTAAAATGAAAAGTGTGGGCGCTGACATAAAATTTATTGACAAATATTAAGTACTATACGCATCGAGTTCGTAATTGGGGTTCCTGACGGTAAAAAATCCTGTCTTAAGAAAATCATATTTTTAAAAGAATAATGTCACGTGCCTTTCATTTGTTACGTTATTGGTTGATAAATTGCTTTGCACATATTATATAATAAAATAAATATGTGCGCGGAAAACCGTAAAATACTTTTTTATGAGAAGTGATTGCGATTTTTTTACCAGGGAAGGAATGTGGTACTTTCGTCCCTGAAAACCGGAGAACATGTACACTACTTTCCGTTGAGGTATGGTGAAAAATACGTTTCATCTAAACGCCAAGCAGATTCAAAACCACTACGTTCGCAGATCTTTAAAAATGTTCTAGCAAGGCCATCATTCGTTTACGTCTTTTATTAGGATATCCTTATAAGATCACTAATTTAAATAAAGAAGGCAGAAGGAGAAGAGTGGCAGATCTGTCAGCGCCCACACTTTTCATTTTAAGTTTTCGCGAGAAAAATGTTCGAATTCTGAAGAGGAAACGCTATAATATAGTGACTCGACAGTTCGCAACAGTATAGGAGGACGGTTAATTCTTTCTTTGAATTTAATATGTGATGCATATTTGGTAAAATGTACATTCATAAATGTAGCATAACGTTTTTAATGCTCGTAAAAAGAGCGATATTTGTCGACAGGTTCAGATTTTCAAAACAACATCACTTTTGTTAATAAAAATGCGCATCCGTTTCCAATTCGCAAAATTCTGGTTTCTAATATTGAAGTGTAATTTAGACGAAATTTATTTAATTTTCCTTTAGAGTATGAGGAGATTTTGAAAGACGGATCAGATATATAATGGAAAATATGCGCATTGTGTGGCAAAGCCGTTTAATCGCCGGAGCACGAGTGATGACTGCGAAGATCACACAAAGCGAAATACGGTCTTTTTTATTTCATCATTGTGCGTTTTCCACACACAAATAATAAATATATAAAAATTTATATAATACGTATTATGTATACAACGACGTGATTACTGGCAAATTATATCGTTTTATGTGTCACACGGTCGGTTATATTATAACGGCTATTGTTGTTTATTATTATTTTTTTTTTTAGCAAAATGGTAGTTTTGGCACTGTTCACATAATAATTATTATATTATAACGCCGTCGGGCGAGCACTGATTTAGAACGATGCGCGCGTATATCATAATCAGTTTTGATTCATATAAATTAGTTAAATGGGTTTTCGTTCGCTATTGTTTGCTGTTTCACAAATAATATAAAAATGTATAATACGACGTGGATTAAAATATTATATCTTTTATTCTAAACAAAGTGCTACTAGTAGAACTATACTGAACGGATTTTATTTCGGTTTTCCACTAATGCGGGTAGAGTGATTCACGAGAAAGGTTCAAGTGAATAAATTCGTGGTAACTTTGTTGGAAACGAAGTTCAAGTCGAAAAAAACAATCGTAGCGAACCGGTGTTATAATTAATAATAATAATAATAATAACTATAATAAGCCGTAACGCGTGCGCACCGTCGTTATTAGTAACAATTTCTACTGGGTCGGTTTAGCGCACTCTTTACGAAGTATTTTCATTCGCATTCAATTATTATAACAAGCAAAATACAGCGATCCATGCTTCGAAGGCCAAATATAGGACGCAGTACGTCAAATGAATGAAAAAAAAAATCAATGAAAGAATGCGCTTGGTACGCAACAATGAAAATGACGAAGGAAGAGGAGTGACCTAGAGACGGGTACGCAGTTCGAAGGTAAAGGAGAACAGCGAAATTGTTAGACGCGTCATTTTAATACACGGTCAAATAAAATTTACTCTGCCATGAATTTATAATTTTTTTAAATAAAATAATTTATTAATTTTCATCATTTTGTTTTTGGATTATAAATATGATCCGATTGTTTCCGTTAGGTGTACGTACCTACACTATGTCTGTTGATTCTAAGCGGTTAACGCAGTAATTAATGATCGGTTACCATGGTGACCATTCAAATTTAAATCATTGTTTGTCATCATGAACAACGAAGGTGTAGGTTCTTCTATGATATTACTGCGCGGAACTTAAACCAGCCAAAATTATGCAACGGCCAAAAATCGCGAATAGAATCGTTGACAATTTTTCTACTTGAGCGCACGATCCTCAACTGGGTGTGGAGCAAGAGAAAATGTTTTGGTCCCTCGAATACCGACGATACCCACCGACCTACCATTTTAGTTTGTAAGGCTTCAGTTTCCCGTAAAAATGGGCTTTGCACCATTGACAAAGCGCACGGCCAAATTCTAAACGTTACAGGTTTATACCTGAGCTTTTAATGTTTTAAAAATACAATAAACGAAAAATGTCGAAAAAGAATACTAAAAATTAACGACGTACACAACTACATTATGTCACTTCGATAAAAATGAAGTTATAATATAGCCGTGTTATAATTACGTTATATATATATTATAGAACAATTATATTTAGATTTTAGAATATTTCCAAATTCGACTCGCGTTATTACAAAATTGTTTTATTTTTATTCGGTCGATTTTTTTAAACTGCAGTTTACTTTTTATTAGGTACTAAATTCGAACACTCCGACGGCCGACACTAACCTCTGAAATTCCAGTTGATTATGATAACGGTGACCAATATGCTGACGGTGTTCATGATGAACGTGAACAGTAAGTATTTGGCGATGAGCGGCAGTACTAAAGAAGTGGGTGGCAGTATTTTGGAGACGAGCAGCAGGAAGACGACTAGTGACAGTAAGATGCTGATGCCCAACGTGACCTTTTCGCCGGCTTCGGCCGGTAAGTAGAACACCAGCACGCACAGGAAAGATATGAGGACCGTGGGCAGTATCAAGTTCACCGTGTAGAACAGAGTTTTCCTTCGAATCACTATGTAGAACGTTATGTCCGTTTGGGTGGGCACGTCCTCGTACACGTTCAAATACGCAGGTACCTATATGAAAATATGAATTTGGAAAAAAAATACACACGTAAAAGTTAGAAATTAAATTTTTTTTTTTTTGCTAGCGAAGAGTCAATATATATATATATAATTTTTCATTGAAGACAATTTTTGTCGTGTATGTTTTATTCATTTGTAACTCTTTTTTTTTTTTATAATGTTGTAGACTTTTGAAGTTTTAACGAATTATAATATAATATCTCATTATTACAATATAGGTAACGTTTTCATTAAATTTTTGCTCAAATATATTTTTAGACATTAAACATAATATTTTGTAGAAAGAATTAGAGAACCGCGTTTCACGGCATTGTTTGCATGTATTTTTAGAAATAGTCTATATTAAATAGTAATTATTATAATTCGGTAAATGTATACTGTATAAATATAGAGTGTTAAATAGCTTATTATTATAATAGCTTATAAATTATTCGAACCCAATAATCCCTACAAACACGAGTTATAGTATTATTAATAGACGCATAATATAAAACGTATTAGCTGACGTGTTCATTCATACCTCTATAATATCCCAAGTACCGGATTTCCAGTAGTCGGACAGGTCGACGTACTGTTTGTTATTGTACAACGCCAATGATACTTGATCGCCATTGAATGTCCAAGAACCGAATTTCATTATGCAAGTTTGCTGATCAAATGGAAAATACGTAACGTCTATGGTACACGAGCTCTGTGGATTAAGATAAAACACATACACGCACACGCGCATTATTTAAACGAAGTCGATTAAAAAATATTTTGACGAGGAAATATTATTTTTGTTTCGACGTATGAACACACATATAATAATATTTATATAATGTACATGCAGTGGCGTACATTCAAATTTGTTCTGGGGGGGGGGGGGTTTTAAAAAAATAACCAACACTAAAACCATCCCTTTAAACGGCGCATGAAGGAATTTATGAGTAGGAGCCGATAGTGCACACAATACCTGTGCACCGTTGTAGAGTGTAAAAATTAAAACATGTTATAACGCGCAACGGGCCTTATAATAATATCACAATTTTTTTTTTTTTGGTCCTGGGGGGTTTGAACCCGAAACCCCCCGTATGTACGCCACTGTGTACATGGATATTATTTTGGAATTCCTTGACATGTTACTGTGGGTACATCATATACGTAATAATAACATTACACTAATAAGACTATATGAATATGAATTTAAAATTAAATAAATCGAAACGAAGACCCAACTGTGTGGAAATCACTGCGCGCATGGGTTCGGTGCAGTTAGAAAGGACACTCGTTTCGTTTCGTTTACTTCCGTGCAAATGCGCAAGTCATTATTAGTTGTTTTCGATTTAAAAAAAAAATAAAATATTAAAATTCGAGAAATATTGCGCTCAGTTTACGTAGAAACCACTCGCATATAATTTGTTCACTTTTTTTTTTTTGTCTTCGAAATAATCTTTTTCCAACTACGGAAGAATATGACTCCTTTGCATTTATTCGTTTTATTTTTATTAGTATTTTTTTTTTCAGATTTCTATATAATAGGTTATGGGTAATATTTTAAATAATTCTACTGTCCAAGAAAGCATTTATTGAAGAAAAAAAATCCTACATCACTGTAATTTGTAAAACCATATAAATTGTTTGCTTTGTTCAAAATCGAAAACAATTGTTGCCTGTTGGGGTTTTGCTGTATACTATTATATTATGATTTTGTTTTTTTTTTATTTATGAATTCATATGAATAGTGAACGAATAAATACGATTATTTTCAATTGATTTTGACATTATTATTCAATTGTTTTCTCAAGCACAAAAAAAAAACTTTATTTACGCATTTATTTCAATCGAATTAAACATAAAATTGTTATTTATAGAGGAATTGTATTTTTTTAAACGCGTGTCATAGTATTAAATTAAAGTATTCATCTTGTTATTCGCGGTTTCGCTGTATTCTCTCTTGATATTTGTTATCGTAAAATATTCATATATTATTTCGATTTAAAGTTTGCACAATTTTAATTATGTTTATGTAAAACGTTTTTTCTTTGTACATTTTTATTCATAGGAATTGTTTTTCTGCTATTTTCGTTTCAAACAACAAATACTTGAATAATTGATGTTTTTTTATTAAATGTTTAAAATAATCAATTTTTTTACGATTGTGATTTTCTATTATATACATTACTATGGGGTGTTTTTAATTTCTTTTCTTTATCCAATTAATTATCATTGTTTTAAAATTTAAAATAATAATAAAATGTCCACTATACTCATCACTAATTCAAATTAAAATTTTAACATAATTGTTATTTATTCTTGAAATATCAATGAACTGCGGTATTATAATAAATATCATATTATAAAATATGTAGGTACAATAGAATCATACATTTTCAAAATTTATTCATTGTTTTATTTTTAGATAAATTAAAAACAAATATTGAATGTCAGCTGCAAAAGCCAAATAGTAAGGGACTACGTAAAATCCGATATAATTTTTGGAAAAGCGCATTTTACTATATTCGTTATAAAAACGTCACGAGACAAATTATGACAAAATTATCGGGCGATCGACTTTAAGGGGATTGAAAGCGGGCATTTTCTCTTTTCGTCTTACGCACACGAAACATAGCAAAATAGACGTTTCCTACTTCCAGCGTATCGATCAATATAGTGGGGCGATAAGAAATTTAAAAACAGATTTGAATATATATATATATATATATTGTTATTTCACTTTATTAAGTGTACTCAAAAAAAAAAAAAAAAGAATTAATAATATGCAAAATATATTCTACAATGAAAGTAGTATTCAGTATTGATGAGATGAAAAAAAAAATATTTAATAAATAATATTGATGTATCAAGTTGAAACGGCAAACTTCACCCGATCTAATCGTGGCGTCCGGGGTGGTAGTAGAGACTGACGGAGTTCACAGTTCTTTTTGAGTTTTTTTTTTGTAAACCATTAAATTTTTTGTGAAACGTTCAAATTAAACTTCAATATATTCCTAAAACATAACATATTGCACAAAATATTCTCTATCGTTGGAATACGATTTTTTATGCGCGCTAAAACTGATTTGTATATCAGTTCACACAGGAAAATGAATCGTCGACAAGCTCATACGTTAGGTTAGGTATAAGCCCATCCGGCTGGAGCTGCGTACTCTCAGTAAAAATATGTAAAACCTCAAAAATCCGATCTCTATGCTAATAACGTGTACCTAATATTAATATTCTTTTACGCACGATTATTCGTGAAATGTCGCCTTTCCGTGTTCAATACGATTGTACATTTTTATATACTTATCTACGTATTCACGATGTGTATTCTAAAACCAGGGGCGGCGTATTTATAAGGGTTGGGCTGATGAGACTCCAGCCCCGCCCCCCCGAAATTTCAGGAACTTTTTTTATGTATTCCTATGCCCCGTGGCTGTAGGATGTAATATTTTTAATAAATTCCTAATAGGTATGTAGTTGTTTTTAAAATGTTGAGAATTTGGTAATTTGTCCTATATTTTTAAGATTTAGCGTCTTGGATTAGAATTCAGAAATAATTCAACAACGATATTTACGAAATGCCTCAGCCCCCTCCCCAAAAAAAATGTCTAAATACGCCTCCGTCTAAAACGTTAGGGGTCGCAGCATCCCGTAGCATCCCTTGCCGATTCGCCTGCACTGATACGACGTATGTATGTACACGTACAGGCCGTAGTACGCGTGTGGTATATATTGGATAGGCGTTACGTGTGTTATTGATCAAAGGTCAAACAGACAGGATGGATGGGAAGCGGCGCGTGGCAGCTGAAAGGCTGGAAAATCGTTTGTATATACAGCGGCGACGGCAGCCGGTTGGAGGGGGTGACATTCGTATGTGAAAGGATTGCCCGTGGGGGGGGCATTCGGGACGCGCTCCCCACACCCGTTCGTCGTTCCTTTCTTTCCCATCATGCACGCGTCCACTATACACACACCACACACCGCATCGCGGACGCGTGAATATTCCCCAACCTTCGAATCTGCGAGCTGCGTTCATTATAAATAATATTATAATAAGCATAGGCGGTACTACGGAGGGGGGGGGAGCAGGCACGTAGTCAGGATTTTATTAAATTTTTTTTTTTTTTGGGGAAGTCTATTTGAAAAAATGTTGAAAAAAAATTGGAAGTCCGATATATTTGACTGGGTACCTGTATCGAATAATACGTTTAATCGATTACCGAACATAACGCAATCGAATATTTTATTCGAGACAGGGCAGTATTTAATTATAGTATATAGGGCCAACACAATTTTTACGCTAAAAAATTACGCTTTATATACATTTTTTTTTTTTTTGGATTACGCATAGGTCATCATCACCTTCTGATACCCATAAACTAAATATCAACAGCTCGCCTCTTTGTACACTCCATATGGAGGAAAGCATTTGCGATTTATCGCATACACTTTTCGATTGTCCATCTTTATCCGCCAAACGTATTACTCTACCCAAATCTCTTATCTCTTTAAATATTCCTTTTAATCTCCTTGCTATTCTGAAGTCAAACTCCACGCCTGCTATTATTCTTATTATCTCCTTCATACTTGAGGCTGATTTCTCTATATAATTTTATATATACGTATATACTAGCTGAATTACCCCGCGTTGCCCGGGAAAATAATTGTGTGTTCAACTCCTTTTGGGTGTAACTCGCTGTGGAAGCAATGCCTTTTTAAGACTAATCACCCGAAATAACGGTTAACATATTTTAATAATTTCTATTGTATTGTAAAATAATTAAAAAATAGTCTACGACCTACGATTTATATCGATAAAATTACCATCGGTCGTTATCGGTCGGAGTTAATGAGTCGTCAATGTAAGAGTGTTAAAAACGTAAAAACCGTAATTAAAAATTCACAAAACCATATTGGCAGTATTATGAGTGGTAAACTTACAACGGTACTAAAGAAAAACTCGGGTTTTAAAATAATGAGGACGATTTTAAAGATTTTGGAACGAGAAGAGAACGTCAAAAATGTTGTACCAGAAGATTTAAATGCAAGTGATATTGCGTGTATGAAGTACGTCTCAATGAATACGGCTGATGACGAGAGAAGTTTTTCTTTGTGTAAAAACTTACTCACGGATAATTGCAGAAAGTTAACGTTCGACCGTATTAAGCGACTCCTCCTGATTATCCAATGCAATAAGGTAAATTTGAAATTTATGACGAATAAATAACTCTTCAATTCAAATGTTAGTTAATTTTTATTTATTTTTTTTTGTAGACTAAGAATGTTAGTCAATTTAGTATAAATTTCGGCGTTAATTTCCCTTACGTCGTCGTGTAAACGATAAAAACGTTGTTGTAATAATAAGATGTATTTCCTAACATTTGAAAGGGCTTTAAGACTCTATTTATCTTAAATGGTTACAAACTGCAGTAGCGGAAAATGATCACTTTCGTTTCTTCGAAGATTAGAAAATGTTTGCCCTTCTAATATATCGCAAGAACATCTTGCCATACCGAGTACTGGAAAGCGAAGAAGTCTAAACATTAGATTTTGTGAGTATTGTGCATGATTTTGCGTCCATAAAAAAGCAAGAAAAAATATTCTTAAGCGTTTAGTAGAACTTATGATTCATAAAATTAATTACAAGTTATTTTTTATTACGATTTAATTTAATTTAACGATTATTTTAAACGAAAAAATGAATTTATTCTGTTTGTTCGATTTTTTTATTTTGCACTCAATTAACGAATTAAATAAGGAACACTTTTTTATATTATGAATAATTTTATTTCTCTTGTTATCCATGTATGTTATATACGAGTATATTTTGTTATTAAACATATAGATAAAAGAAGGTTATTATTTATTTTGAAAAATAGGTCTTTTATTTTTAAAAAATAACAGCCTTTTTCGCTGTTAATTCGGGCCGCGTAATGGGGGTAATAACGATAAACTTATTTTATTTATACAAATATTTTGTGTACCCAACAATGGACATTGTAGATGCGAGTTATGATTTATGCGATAGTGTTTAATATGTAAGTTTATTTGGTTTAGTTTTGTAGTTTCGATGCTGTCTATAAACTATATAAAATCGGTAGGTTAAAAAACCAATATAATAATATGCGGGATCTATTACACATCCAGTTATTATGTGTGATAAGTGCGTGTATTCTGTGTATATACGAATTTGTTTTCCATTAAAATACTCGTTATATTTCGGCGAAAATATGAAACGTCATGTATTGAGCATTTGGTAAATTATGTGAACGCTTGGACGAAGTTGAAAATTCAGGTACACAGAATGAAACCGATGAAAGTACATTCATTGATTTTAATGCATACGACGAAGAAGGAGGCAAAATAACAAATAATACGAGGCACATTTTATCTATTGTATATAAGTTGTATAAAAGTTGTTTCAATTATTTGTACAGCATCACTTTAAAACATTTTTCCAAATTTATATATCACTTTGAAAATACCAATTACTTTTCTCGTGTCAAGTTGTAACGTGAAACGATCGTTCTCGAAAATAAAGCCTATAAAAACCAAACTTCGGACAACAATGTGTTAAGACAGATTGGAACACATGGTAAAACTAAGTTTTGAAGCTGACACACGTATGTCGATAAGGAAAACGCACTTGATATATTTGCTGATAAGTGTGCAGAGCTTACGAAATTATTAATTTTATTATTTATATGTGTATCTTTAGTTCTAACTACATTTTGTAATAAATTACATTATATTATTATAAGATTAACCGTTATTTTAATATTAATTATAAATTAATTGTGTATATCAAACGTTTTATTTGAATATAAGAGTGTACACGTAATCATTGAAAAAAATAATACGCAATGAGGACTGCTGTATTTTTTAAAATAATTATTATTATAAAAGTCGATGTTGGCAGCTTTAACGAAAATTTTTATATCTGATCATAAGATGAAAACGTAATTTTATTTTTGTAATCAATTATTTATTTGGTCACATCAATCGATTAGTCTGCATTTTTTTAACAGAAAGCGAGCGTGCGGTTAAACTCAAATTTTTAACGTACCACAGTGAATATTGTTTAGTTCCGTGCGCCACTGGTAGTAAGTAGGAAGTAAATATACAAGCATAATTGTAAAAATCATGTTATTGTATATTGTTGAACATTTTCGCTTTTTGTATTATTAGTTAACTCGTACTTACGCGTAAATTAAAATCTAGTAATGGCACGGAAAGCAAAAAAATCTCACGTTGTTTTTACTAAATTAACTGCTGCGTTTCAGAATATCTCTCGATGAAAATTTTGGGGTAGCAATTTCTACTTTTCGCTATCCAGAAATGACGCTTATGCGTTGTAATAAAGTAGATTTAAAGTAGATTCTCTGGTTATGTTTATTGGAACAATTATTTTATGAATTACGTTTTAAGTATTTAAAGTGTCACATAGTTTTTAGTGAAGTACAGGGAACCAATATTTTGTATTTCGATTATTTACGAAAATTAAAAAAAATATAAATATAAACACTACTCGTGTACTAGAATCGGAATTTTTGTTATTTCAATAATTAATTTTTAAACATTTTTATCTGCCTTTGATGTTATTCGTTTTATGTAATTTTTATATATATTTTTAAAACATATTTAGTGACGTAACTTTGCTGGAAGTAACTCAAGTACCTATATTGAGTGCTTTTAAAGTGTTTGTAGTCTGTTTCATTAATTTATTTTCAAATGTTGTTTTATCTCTGAGAGAATATCATATAATTAAAATTTAATATAAAATAATTATGAATTTAGCGTTTAATAATTTTCATTTATATTTGAAAGCGCACTGGTACGTATGAACGATAAACAATACATATTAATTTCAATTTTACACTCATTGCGGGCGTAATTTCTAATGAAAAAGATTTAAAATTTTAAAATACAAATTTTTTTCTTTTAAATTTCGAAAAGTGCAAAATGTGTTTAAGGCGTTTTTGGTGGCTCGGATAATAACACCGATTTTGTATATGTTCGGTTTTTAATACCTCGTAATTTATGATACACATAATCGTGTATGCGAGTATTACAATCGGTAACAGAAATATTGATTTTTTTTTTCCATTATTATTATATTAATTATAATTTGTTACTATACACGTGGTAATGTGTTATCTTCAAACATGATAGATTTGTGAACGTGCAACAAACTATTGTACCAGCTGTCATATTTTGATAAATCGTATTATATTATAAATCACATTTAAATTTTATCATATTTAGATCTGGCGTGTTTGATTTTAATTAAACAAAACGTATAAATAAAATCTTAATAATTTTATGAAAATCATATGAACATCAATAGTATTCTGTCACAAATCGACACATTTCACACAGTACATTTTAAAATTATTAATTTAATATTGATCAAGTTGTAATGCGTGAAAGTTGCAATTTTAATCACACTAACATTGAAAAAAAAATACATATATATTGTATATAAATTGCCATTAGATTATTTGATCATTTGTAATATAAATATTAAAAAATAAAAATAAAAAATTAAGAAATACAATTTTCAAAATTATCCTTAAGAACTATCAAATTCATTAATTCAACATAATATAAAATAATTACAAACTGCAAGACACAACGACCTATTGTTGGTCACTACCTTTTTGATACGTTGATTAGAAAGAAAGACTCCTATACTATATATTATTATATAGAGAGTAATACTAATAATATTTTTTTTATAATTTCATCCAAAAAACCAATTTGAAGTGAAGTTTGCTTATAGTAAGCAAGAAGTTGTTTACAGTTGTTTAAATAAATATATAAGTGTACAGAAGGAAACGATTTATTTATTGTTTGTTTTTCGGAAGTATTGAGAAATTTGGAAAGTTATCTGTTTGAAGTATAATTCGTGTTAATACTTAAATATACAATATATTTATAAGATAAATTATTTTTCGCCTGGTAAGTTATTGCGTTTCATATAGTGCATTCATCACGTCGTCGCTTAGATAGTAGTATTTAAAAATATCTAGAATATTAATTAATTATAATAAGTATTTTATTTATAATATAATATTATAATTGAGAGTAAATCGACACAAATATTAATCGTTTACAGACAAAATAATATTAATAGATAATTTTATATAGCCATAGTGAATCGTAGTATAACTCATCTCGATTATTATTATTATCAGCATTATTACTTTATTCATAAAACAAAACGATAAAATGAGCCGTAATAAAATTGCGTTTTTCAAAGCAATGCAATCGTAAAAAAAATAAAGATATGAATAATTTCCTGCATTTATAGCTACTCGTCTTCAATAAGTGTCAGTTTCGGAAGTATTACAATTGGATATTGAATTCAAGAGGATGTGACGATAAACTCGATCGAAAGATGCAAATTAATGGGTTAAAATTCGATTTCCTATTGAAGGGTTATGAAAGGAAGAGGGGAGAAAAGGAAAGGAGAAAACCAATTTCACTCCCGTTATGGTCTCTCAGTAGTCAGTAATAATCGTATCCGAGAAAAGATGCCTCGTTTTGAATCGCTCGAAAACAGACGGTTTCCTGTTCCTTTTAACGTGTATTGCCCCTTTATAGTGCAAATGAAGGGTTGAAATTAATTTTGTCACGGACTTTAAAAAAGGTACAATGGCTTACTTTGTAAATGATTTGAATTTTATTTTAATAAAACCATATTCGAGTTTATTATTTTATTATTAAATTTCGAAGAGGACGTGTTACGTGCATCGCATACAGTTGCTTTAAAAAAGGTAAAATAAAGTTTTTAAATTCATATTGCAGAGTTAATAATTGCGTATTAATGTTAATCGTTTTTATATGTTGCACTGGTACATAAAATTGAATGAAAATGGGAAATTAACAATAAAACAATAGATACGAATGAAAACATTTGAATTGTATTGAGAAAAAAAAATTTTAATATATATTCAAATTTAATTGAAATTATTTAGTAAACATATAATCCATCGGTTAAAAACCAAAAAATAAAAAAATAGATAATAATAATAATAATGACGTTATGTGTCTACTAATTACTGTTTACCTGCTATAATAAATGCATCGATAAATTTTTATCCAAATTATAAAATTATTTTAAAATAAATTTGTATGACTGTGACATTATTAGCAATGCTTTTCATACGAATGATGGTATACGTGATACTGCAGTATCTTTCTGAGGTCTGTAAATTCAATAATTTTTGTTCTATTCATCATTTGAAAACTTTTTTTTCAAATAATTTTTACGATTATTAGTAAACTTATTTTTAATTTAATTTCAATTATAAAAGAAACCGAAATGGAATATGAAAATTGTAGTCTACTGTTAAAAAAAAAAAAATCAACTACATAGTTATTTTGTAAATATAATGTTTAAAAATATTTCGACGTAAAAACTTTTGAATCATATTACAACGTTAAATTTAAAATGTTTGTTTAAATTCAAATAATCTGAAATTTTCATAAACTTCAAAATAAAAATGTTTAACACCAACATAAAAAAAAAAAATCGATTTATAGAATGGTTGTTTTTGGATTTTGTGAAAACATTTAAAATTAAATTGAAATGTTTTACATTGTTTGTTATACAAAAAAATAAAAAAAAATAAAAATTTAAATACAATAATTTTATCGAAGAGTACTAGTAATAAATATAAAAAATATATATATATACTACCCGGGAACGTTGCGAGTGTCACTTAAGTGAATTACTTTGATAAAATATTAGAGTTCTTTTATTACTATAAATTTGAAAGCAGTGATAAATCATTGTATTCAATAAAACGATTCTGAGTGGAGCTTCGGTGTAACACACTTTTTCGAAAAATTTAAAGTGTAGTAATAAATGAAAATTGTGACTTAGAATTGTCAGGATTTTAAAAATATAGTTGAAATAACGTATGACCTATGTTTTATAAAATTGTCAGCCCTTAACACTGAAAATTATGCCTTTTATGATTTCTATAGCTCAATATCGAATAATTACTATAAATAGCCCGAAATTGGAAGACATTTTTTTGGAAAATTTAGTGCAAAGTTACATGTTCGGTGTAAGTTTCTAAGATTCTAGGGCCATTATTTTGGTAGTTTTTTTTGTGCCGCGTTTAAAAACTATTGAGAAAATAGTTTTTCTTCCAATTATTGGGTTGTTTTGAATTACGCGCAAGGAAACTATACTGAGAAAATCAAAAAACTTTCAAATAAAGTACCAACTACGTATACAGTTTGCTATCGGAAGTTAACGCATACCGAAAAATCCGATTATCGGTAAACAATATGGACACGTTCGTGAATATATATCCCGTCAAAAAGCACTTTAAAAAAGTAAAAAAAAAAAAGCCAAGCTCGAAAAGAGAGGCATATGTCGTTTTAACATTTTATGATTTTGGTGTTGATTTTAGAGCCAAATTTGGGTACCACATTCGACTTAGCAGTTTTCCCTCCATCTCCGTTTTATTTGAAGGAGAATGAGAAGAAGACGACAATTTTTTTTTTTAAATATATCAAATCGACTAATTTCGCATTCTTATTACTTCAGTTGGGACGATTGCAGAGTGTTCGTTCTGATTTCGTTTTATAGCTGTTGACATAGGCATTAAAAATCAATCATCCAAGCAAATTTTATTGCCGTCCGTCCGTCCGTTAAAATTGCCGTGTAACCCAGTTTAATTGCGCATAGTATAATAATAATAATCAGTCTACAGTCGACACGCCGTTACGCGTTCAATTAATTGATTATTATTTAGTAATAATTTACAATTAAAAATTGTTTAATTAACACATAACTCGTTTGTTCCGTCTTTCAGTTTAGTCTGAATTTTCTTTGAGCTTGACCCAATCGGTGCTACAGTTGAGTAGTTAATGTAAATTAAGTTGGATTTTTTTTTTTTACGAGATTTAGCGTGATAACACAATATTAGGTTATAACATATTTATGAAATTGAGACGAGAAATAGAATAATTTAAGAATTATAATAATTTTGACGTTGTCAATATTATAAGTAAATAGTTAATGTCAACATGAAAATTAATATAATGTTTAATCATATATAATTAAATTATTATTTACATTAACTACGGTTTACAGATACGGATAATTTTCAATATCTTTATTTAGTACACCGTATTTTGAATAAGGTATTCGATTCATAATTTTTTCTTTTATCTCATGACGTAAAATCGATTTTTGGCTTATTTAGCGAATTGACTTATTATTCAAAATTTAACATCCATACATGTGTGAGTACCCAAGTGTTTTCAAATTATTCAAGTACACTATAATATTTTATAGTCTTAAAAACATAATTGTTTTAGGCTTTTATGTAAATCTATTATATTATTAATTCATTATGAAAAAAAAGAAGGCTAACAAACGGTGTGAACGCGATATTTTAAATAACAAATTAAAATAATAATTAATAAATAAATTACAATTCACTTTAAAAACATATTATAATATTAAGTGTTTTTTGAAGGGTTATAATGTTTTTCATTCATTAATAAGTGAGCGTACCTTTTCAAAATGAGTTTTAGGTGCATAATTTTCATTGAGTGCTTTTACAATTAATTTAATTTAACGGCAGTAATTTAAAGTTTATATTTAAACAGAAGAAAATTATTTATAGTACCCACACGAATGAAATATAGATATTATTGATTCTAAAGTTGAAAAATGTCCAATAATAATAAACAATTTTTATAATGAATAATTACCAAATAAATTTGTAATTATAATTTCCACAAATATAATCCGTAAAATATTATAGGAATTGACATAACTGTTTCAATTAATTTTAAGAGCAAGAAAGTACCAACATCACCACCGAATATTTAGTAAATTATATATGTACGCGTTTCCCACGTGTTTTCTCACAGATTTGCGCTTTGTAATATATATTCAGATTAGGTGCATATTATTATTATTATTTTATACGTTTAATTATAATTTAAATATTAATTCGGTTTGGCAATAAATAGCTGATTCCATCTGGCTTGACGTTTATCAAAAAATCGATATGTGCATACCTGGTAAATTGCTGGCGGTATCCATAAGACTTCTCCATTTGATTGGATGACCACGTTCGATTTATAACGAACCTCATAATTTCCATCGGCACTGCAAAAAAAAAAACGGACAACGTCGTCAAAATTATAATCTCAGAAATAAATACTCCTCTGATTAGGGGTGAATTAAAAAATATTCTACATGGAGAGGCGGATGGCGCATAGAAACAAAAACAATACATAAAGCAATAGCCCAATAGGTATCCGCATAGGCGACATTATAGGTGGGCTCAGATCTCTCTATTTTCACTATACCCCGTCCATAGAACATTTTCTCAGTGATACAGTTATTATAGTTAGGACTCATTGGTAAACATAAAATTTAGAAATGTTAGTCTAAAGGCAGGTAATATACCGGAGAGTGTATACTATAATTATAATAGATACAAAATTGAAAAATAAGCAACGTTATAAATAAATCTTTTTAGGTTTTTCTTTATTTTATTAATGTAACGTGGTGACATATTTATAAAAAAAAAAACAGGTACAGGTCTTTTTTTGTATACTATCAATTTTTATGTCTCCATGAATGTACATGAGAACTAAGCCTATTGTTTCCCTATTGTTGCCCTTATCCAAGTTTTAAGGAGTCGTAATGAGGAAAAGCTTTATGCTGTTGCGACAGAAATCGGCAAAACAAACGGGATAATAATTTTTAAACATATGATTTAATGTTTCACAAGTAAAATTTTTATTTTCAAACTGTGGACTCAGTAATACATTTTATATGAGTTTAAATTTTCTTTTTAATTTTTGAAATAAGAAAAAAGGAACTGTTTAATAGGCTATTGCGTTTGATTGATATGATTTCAATTGCATTATTTAACTGATTATTATTATTATTAAAGCGCTTTATATTTTCATCAAAAAATCTTATATTAAAATCGTGGATGATTTTGTGTAATAAGGTACATAAAATGATGGGTGATAAATTCCGTAGACAATGTGTTCTTTTAATATTAAATAAAATAAACAATATATAAATTTTATTATACGGCTAATGATATTTATTAAAGTGAAACATATTATGTAAGAAATTATATTTTATTATCGAAACGTTTCCTCGAGTTTTTCTCCGAAATCACATCAACAAAAGTTGATTTCGGAGAAAAAGTGCGACACTTTCGCGCGGTCTTGATATCTGTTTAATATTATGTCTATATAATATATATATATATATTTACACACACACACACACAAATATATATATATACATACATACATATATATTGGAACCTAACCTAAGGCCTGGTACACACGTGCGGGATCGCTGCAATCTCGTAATTGCTGTTGGTTTTATCCATAAACTAATCGTTCGATACACACGCGTGTCCGTCATCGGTGCGAGTTCGGACGGGTCAAAAATTACTCCGAAATCGCAACGTCAAAATATCATAAATGCGGGTTCTCTTTGCCTAATTTCATCGATATATCGATATATCGACATGTCTTGTTTCAATTTTAAAACGAAGACAAGAATAATTTCTTATCATAATAATGCAATCAAAATATAAAACATACATTTTTTTATTATTATTAGTACATTTTAAATATAAATTATAAAGTTTACAAATTATTTTTGAACCACTGTTCATCTTCAATTGAGTCGAGAAAAAGTAGTTTACTCAACCTTTTCCCTAAAAGTCTATTACTTGTTTTAGATATCCGATGTCCGATATATCGCACTAATATATCGATCCCACCGATATATTGGTGACCAAATATCGATATCAAATATCGCGATATATCAAATCAAAGTAACGATATTTTCGATGTATCGATATATCGTTGCCATCCCTACTAGCGACTGCTAGTGGAGCAATTCACGCGTCCGGGATTTTGCCGCAATTATGGCTGGCATCCGCGCTAGTAGAAATTTCGGATATTGAACATTTTATTTCTGAAATAAAGAAATACGCCGAGATCGCTGGAATATAAGTGGTGAAGAATACCATGATCGAGTACAAAAAAACGGTCGGCGTGGACAATTGTTTGTCGTGTATTTTACGAAGGTTTTGAGGAAAAAGGCGACAGGGAAAAAAACGAAATAATCAAGATAATACATTTTCATTTAATACGGTATATTTAAATTTTAAATAATACATTACTAGAATTTCTGATATTGGGTATCAAACCTCGTTTACGATTCGTATAACACCATGTCGTTTCGTAGTTCCGGGTTTAAAAAACAGCGATATGTGTGATGCGCAATTACGAGACTCAGCGGTCCCGCACGTGCGTACCAGGCCTAAGCTTACCTATTTCCATCGAGTTCATTATGTAATAAAATTGTATAATTTATAAATAATATATATCGTTATTCTAAATTTTATCTTAGACAGTAGGGGATTAATAATTTGATTTCAAACGGGATAGTTCTATGACTACAGTACAGAAACATCGAATTCGCGTCTGTTCTCTTGCGCCGGTTGTGCTTGCAAATCTGTTTCGAAACTTGCAAATACAAATAATTGAATCCATCAATTAATTGCCGTCGTGATCCCGCGCACACCCGCTATGTGTAAGTCGGAATAACTTTAACTCACTTATTGAACAACACTATATCCGGCTTCCACACTTTGTCTGGCGGTAACCTGAGCACCTTTGTACCGCCGTAGTCAGCGTCGTCCCATTGCAATTGATGGTCCATCCATACCTAAAACAATGCAAGCGAACAACACTGTTAAATAAAGCACAATAGTTTTCTACATTGTGGAATGGCTAAATAACATTGTGTCATTCACAAAACCTTCGCGGATTCGAATTCATTAAACTAAGCGGTCGCGAATAACGCACGAAAAATCACACTGCAACACGTTTTGATTTACACGAATGGATTATGGTTATTAAACGAGTCGGCCGAATGCATTTTGTTAAACCAATAACGCTCATTGTACAATTTTACAATTATATAGGTATATAAGTTCATAAATTGCTTTTCATTTATGTGTTCCGTGTGACGCATAAATTATAACGATAACGTTATGTAATACTGAATATTGAAATTTTATTATTATTTATCGGCGTTTAAAATGTAGAAAAGAAGTTAAATGACATGACGAGGACAGTGGTCAGGATGATTCGCATATGCTACTTTTCTTGTTTAAACTTCTGCAAATAATGTTTCGTATAAAAACGAAAAAAAAAACAAGTATATATAATAATATATCCTCGTGGCTCGTACTTATTCATGTACATAAAATATCGATTATTTTTGCTCTGTATATATTATAATTGTAAATATATTTATCGTCGTTGTTGAATTATACATATTTTTCCCGACCTTATACGATCATACTTTATTATCTGTACATAATTAAATATCTATTTTCGTATTGTACATATTTTTCCTGACCACATATGTTCGTGGAATTTATTAAATCGTAAAAATAACTGGGTCCCGACCGTATGTATAAGGCGGTCGAAAACACTAATAATTTATACAGTATTCAAATTTCTCTCGTTGTGCCTCGACGCTGTTCCAAGACCTACCCAGGACAGACTCGGTCAGTTTTCGGCACAACGAGGAACCACTTTCCAATATGCTTTAACGTTATATTAAATTTATACAGTGTTTTTCCCTTTTTTTTTTTTTTTAAAGTCTCTTTTTCTGTAGTGAACGTTGACATTACGTCTTCCCTACGCAAAGACTTGATCGCCAGCCACCAGACAGAGTTCTTCCTTGAAAACCGATTAGTACCTGCAGGTCGCAGCAGTCCATCGCGCACTCAGGAAAAACAACCTTCGGATACTCTTCTGGTGGTGATCGTCGGTATATGGAAGCGTAATGTCGAGTTCACTTATTGGAAACTAGAACTTTTCAATTAATGTACTAACCCTTCAATGTTTTTTTTTTTTTTGCCTTAAGTATTAAACTTTTTTTTTTCGTATTTCAACAATAATCAAAATAATATAATTAAAAAAGTCGCTATTCCATTTCGTACTACTTAATACTATGGATTTCAAACATTTCTACTCTTCTTCTCCGTGAAAATTAAATACAATTTTTTTTTTCAATTTCATATTTAAGTTCATAATAATCAAATAATGTTGTGTTAAGAAAAAATAAAGTGGCTTTGTAGTAGTAGTTTTCAAAGAAGAGATCTACTTAGTATAGGTACATTTGGATTTTTATTATATTATGAAAATACTTATTTATTGGAACAAAACAAAAATAATTATGCGAGGCAATAGTCCATGAATATTAATAAAACGTACAAGCACAAAGCACAACTCATTGAAAAGAAATTGTGCAATAAATAAAATTTGTATCTAGTGAGTTATTGTACGCAGTTTATTTTGAACCACACGTGTATCTATAAAGGAATAAAGGAACACGACTGTTTAACGGTTACAGTTTATTGTTTGAAAACCATTTCTCTTACGTTTCTCTAGTAATTATTTAAATATTTTCAACAACAATTTTACGCACAGTTCATATTATAATTTTATGGTAAAATTTTTGTCGTGCAACTTTTGGGAGTTTCGCCACGTCACGATCGACAAAACGGATTAAAGGATCGTATATTGAAACGTTACTATAGTGTTACATACGCGTAATTTGAATCGTAATAACCTTTTCCAACTTGCAACATTTAAATTCAAATTTGACTTTAAAGTTAAAATAAAACAAAAAAAATATCAGATACGCATTATTTTGCTCGGTCAAAAGTCTGTGTTGTTTGTAAATGAATATTCAGTATACCTTTGGGAATATACGAAATAGTCGAATAAAATATTCGACGTCGAGGTTTCCGAGAAAACTTTTTTATACATTACCCGTAACGAGTTTATTATAGAATTTTAGTATTCAATTTTCGAACATTTGTAATGAAATAAAAACTGATTAAAATTATTGTTATAAAGTGTAGTAATTTGTGGTGGCTGAAATATTTTAGTATGCCTAAACTTTTATGATTGTTATTTGCTTGCATAAAAAAAAAAGTTCTTGAATTAATACGATCGTGTGATCCGCACACAGCACGAATAGGTATTCAAAAAATATTTTATTATTCTGAAATATACCTGCAGGTGTACATATTATATAATAGATATGATATTTTTCTGTTAAATTTTGATTTCGTTTTTTGAACGAAAAAACACTTTGAAACTTTTATTTATTTTAATTTTTGACTGCACCGCAGTGTATTGCGTAAGTAAAATAAAACGTCAAATTATTCGTATACGTTTTTTTTTTTTATTGAGATGTCTTTTTCAAATCAACGAAGAAGACAATATATTTTCGTATAAGGCAATACTTCAATTCAGACCTATAACAAACAAAATAACGGAATATTTTACGTTTAGTAGAAGTTTCCGAGTTGACGATGGTTGGTTTAATTTCCCGTTAAAAATTTAAATAAAACCTTATAATGGAATATGGCCGCGCGAGATATTGCGATGCGGTGATTGATGAATGGATAAGCGATGATAAATACAGTTTTTTCAAAACGCTTGATTTAAGTGATAAGATGATTATTAAAAAAAAATGTTGATGATATGAATAATTTATTAGATAGGTAATTAATTTCATTGCATTCTAATATATTACACTATAAACTATTCCCTATAGGTACGTGTATGTTTGCATTAAATAAAATATAATATTATTTCATATAATGATATCCGTCTTTAATACGACATCACTCGAGTTCAATTAAGTTATGTTCAATGAAAATCCGTGCGGCTGTGCGCTAAAACCCATAATTATTATATTTACCACATTGGTGGTAAAGAGGCCTTTAAATTATAATATTCAAAATACTGCTGTTGATAGTGCAAAAATAATGATGAACGAGAGATATGATTATTAGTTTTTCAATAGATTGTTGAACACACTGGAGTCTTAGACTTTTATATGCATACGGATTTTATACGTCATTTTAAACTTTCAATTATGCAATTAGGTATTTATTTATTTTAAAAATTCTCAAGTCGCATATTAAACCTAAAAGTTACGCCTGTTAAACGAATATTTTATTATTTCGATATAATATAGTATACTATAAAAAAAATTAACTTGGCAATCAATAATAGGTTGAAAATAAAACGAAGAGTACAAGCGTACAACAGTAATATTAGGAATTATGTGCAATGTAACAATGCGATTAGTCTGTCTAAAAAAAAAAGTATATATATAAAACAACAAAAAACAAAAAAAACGCACACAATTTTTGGCTGCTTGAAGTATGTGTGGTCAATGTATTTTATTTTATTAATCAGAAATTTAATGAAGTTACTAAATGTACTAATGATTGTGCTTTTCACGGCTTTACTCAACGGTTAATAAACGATCATTATTCATTTTCTTGTCTAAATTTTTGCGCCTACTTTTCTTATAGTACACGTTAAACCTATTACTTATTATAGAATTCTGTGTTAAATTATATAATTAGCTTGACGTAGACAAACGAGTTTAGAATAAAAACCAAAGTATTCCTAAATACTATAATTTTTCCTTTATAACGAGAAAACTTCATGCAAAATTTGGTATATAAAAAAAAATTGTTAAACATATTGATTTCTACAAATAACAAACCGATAATGTATATATATATTCAATATATTTCATTTATTTAATTACTACTCTTAAAATGAACTAGGATGCGATCATTACGGGTTTCACGAACAATAACAAAATCGCACATGTGCAAAATTCGTTGAAAAAAGATTGAAATCGTTTGAATGACGCTGAAAGCGTCATTATATAGAAAACACATGTAACGTAAGTGTGAGAGGTCCAACTATATATAGGTACACAAGCGTTTTAAGTCTTATCCAGTCTCAAGTTGTTGGTACTCATACCAGTCGTTACCCACAACTTGGTCCGCGTGGAATTCTCTTTCATCTATTCCGTGTTTTATTGCGATATTTTATAACAGCGCAGTTATGTACACTACGTTTTTTGGACTTCTCATCTTTTGTTGGGACACGACGGGTTTTCGGGCTAGATACATATGAACACGCCACATATAATATTGCCCGTGAGTAAAACATGCAATAACATTAAAATGCACACCTGAAATTTTGAGTTTTTGCCATTAAGCTTTACTTATTATTGTAAAGCGATTTAATAATCGTCGTCACAAATGTTATTTTTAAGGGGAATCGCAGCCTTTTGAATTGAAAAGGCAAATCCGTCGGTATTATCGGAATGCGTAGAATTAAAACACCGTCTACTTTTGCTTTTCCGTTCATAATAATCGCTCTTACAATATTTTGCCCCAGATCTGTAATTTGTAGTCGCGTACCGTTGCACATTCTTGCCGTGTCAAGATTACGCCTTAATAATACCCGAACTCCAATTTTGACTTCAGCTTATGGGAAGGCACTCCTGATAATTCAAAAAAATTAAGGAACTCAATGGGATATGGGGTAACTTCTTTAATGTCTATATAACACTATACATAGGTACCAATAAATATTCAATAATGATTCCTGACATTCGAGACATAATTTTTTGGAATGAAACAATTATCTGTCCCACAGTTTCATTAATCGATACAAAAATTGCTTTTTCACATAACTCTTCCCCATATTTGTTTGCATTTCGAGATAAACAGTATTGATAAGTTCCTCTGTACTATGAATAATACATTGCACAATTCGCGATTTAATGTAGTCAAGACGAATCTTACGCTTTTATTATTATTATTATTTATAATGATATGATTTTACGACTTATTTAATTTTTTTTTATCATTGACCCATCCTCATAGGTCGTGGCGTGATGGACGAGGGCTTATTACACTTTTTGAATTCTAAGTAATTCGGTGACGTGACTTTCATTCGAATTTTGCGTATTATGTATTTTGCGTGAATATATATTCTAAATTTAAAAAATGTAAATTATACGTTTTTAAACACGTCCTATAATATGTATGGTCAACAAATTATACGATATTTCTTTATCGTTATTTGTAACTAAACATTTTGTATTTGGTCAATATCGTCTTTTTATTTTGGTGTCAACACCTTAGTTTTTAAAATTTTCTTTTTCTATAAATTGTTCTTTATTTTAGGATTATTACTGATTATTGTGAACACTTAATATTAATTAAAAGTTAATTAATTAGAGTTAATTGGATAAATTATTCGTTGTAAAATACACATTATTACTTAATACATGCACTGAATTTGAAAACCTACCTGTATTTAATGCTCTATAATATAATATATAAAGGATAGTTTGTAGTAAGCATATCCTAATCTAATATTATTATATTGAATTCGTTCATAAATATTTTTGTATTTCAGCGAAAAAGAAACGAGTCTATTGTATAATTTGTATACAAATGAAATTTAATACTATATTACTCGTATGTAAGCAAACAAATTAAAAAATTCATTGCTAAACACTAACTTGTTTTAATGATTAATTCTTATATTTATCTTTTATACGTGTCACACAGTTTTCAGAGAAAAATTAATCATTGAATATAGATAGGAAGGAACACGTTGTTGTAAACCGTTATTATTATTATTACCATTGCTATCTTCATAATTTCGATCTTTAAATGAAAAGTTACGTGTTATGAAAGAAGAAATCGCCGAAATTGATACCTAAAAATTTATGGAAAAAACGGAATAAATATTTTCAGAAGTATATGTAGTAAAAAACAAAATTATTATAAAATTGAAACGGAACAAGGGAAATAAAGTTGATTAATTGAAGAAAATAATAAAGAACGGTTTGAAGTCGAGCAAATATTAATAGGTAGCGAAAACCTACTGGGTAGTGGGTACTGGGCGGCACCTAGATTTCTTCGCGAATTCTTGATTATTTTGAGCAGTACTAGTTATTTTAATGGTATACGTATAGAGTAAGTCAAACATTGGCAGAAAAGTAAATGATTATTTCTTTAATTTCTAATTTCAAATTGGATATTAGTATATTGTATACTTACAAGTCTCAACCAAACGTTGGATTTCATTATTTGACTTTTTTCGTTCTAAAACATATAAAAACATAATACATATATATATAGAGGTAGGTAATTATTATTTTATAAACTTTTTTTTGGTATGTAAGTACGTTCAGTTAAAATGTTCAATAAGAATTTAACTAATTACGTGCTTATAATTATTATGTATGGATTTTTTCAAATATAGACTACGAATAACTAATTAGAAAGAATACGCAAAAAATAAATAAATAAATAAATATAGTTTGTCAGGAAATTTTAATTATTCTGTACAATAGATGTGTGTGTAAAAATTTCATTAGTTTGAAATATTTAAAAAGAAAATTTTGTTTATGATATTTAATATATATGTTTATTTTATATACAGTTAATAGCATGGTCACTTTTAAGTCCCGTTTATTGAACATAAATAATAAGTTATTTAATTTAATTTAAAACCATCGAACTTTTGTATGAAATATTCGTTTATTAATTTGTTCTTAAATTGAAAAGCTTAATGTTTTCATTTGTTTGACTAGTACATTTTTTGTCAAGCACATAAATTTGCTTAATTTCAGTTCTAATTATATACTCGTAATTTTTTGATACAAATAAAACGTAACTTACCACGTTGATGAGTTGCACGAACGCTAAACCAAACTGCACATTAACTTTTTCTGTCATATTCTGGACCGGCCTGATTAGTTTGTTGTAGCCTCTGAAAAGGTCTCTAACCAGACGCTCCTCGTCTTCTGAACACCAACAACCTTTGAAACACAAAAATGAAACACATACGATGTTATTTTTTTTATGAATAAACACAAAACAAAATATGCTTGTATATATTTATATGTATAATAGCATATACATACATTAATTATAGTAGTAGCAGTAAATGCCTATAGTATCTAGGAAATATTATGTAAAGTAAAAAATAGACTTGAAAAGACACATAATTATATTTTCTCGGCTAACTCTACCTTTTTATTACGATTATTATTAATAAAAATACGAACGAGAGAAGGAAAACGAATTTAAATACGGAAAAAAATAACTCGGGGTGCGCGCGTCTTTTTTCCGAAGTGAATGACGAATGATTTGCAAAATGACTGAAGATATTAACAAAATGGCCGGAAAAACATACCGTCACAATAGTAATAATTATAATAATAATATTTATAAATAACAATAATAATAAAAATAATAACACCGACAAAGACTCATTCGATTAATGGAACTTTGTTTAACAACTAGTAGGTATACACTATATCTAAGAAAATAAGAATTTCTTTCCGGATAAAGTGAAAGGAAAAATTACCTAAAGAATATGAAAATGTACATTCAGAGAGAGAGAGAGAGAGAGAGAGAGAGAGAAAGAGAATGAGTAATTGGCTTGGAAACCCATTCTCCTTGCCAGAGTTTTTTTTAAAAAATGTTTTTTATGTACACTTTACATTTTATATGGACGCAGTATTTTATGTATTATATCTTTTGACAGTCATTCAATTAAAAAAAAACAAACAGAGGAGTGGTTATTTTATTGTAAAAATTTAAACATAAGAAATATGAGTGTTTAAAAAGAAAATGATAAAAAGTCGAATTAGGAATTAAAATTTTCGGTTGTCGCGAGTTGTATACAGTATATTAAAAATAAATTAATATTTTCGGTATCGGTTTACTATTTAAAAATAGCAATCCAGACACAAAGATATAATAATGTGTTACTTCGATATACTTAATTACTCATTATGTTCATAAGTATAAAAACGGATCGGGAACAATGATTTCCCGTCTGATCTGCCCTCGATTCAAATAAATATGTTGTCGGTCTTAAGTAGGATCTTATACAGTCCAAATAAAACAGAACATTTACCATATAATAGAGAGAATTTCATTTCGTGACTCGCGTTATGGTCATAAATATACATAGTTTAAACCGAATTTATATTATGGCTTCACGTTTTACTACTCTTACAAAACGACCGTTGTTTATATTTTGTATTACATGATTTTATGTTCGTAATAATTCAAAGATTTTTTTGAATATTGTTATTATTTTTGACAAAACGTGACTGAATCCGAATCTTCTATTACGAGTAGAGTATTTTATTTATCATTATTCGGTGAAAATGAAAATGGATGCTAATAAAATTGTTTTGCTTATTTTGTTTTTAAAAATAAATTCGATATATAAAAAAATGTTTTCGGAATTGTGTATAGAGAGTGTTTATTTGCGGAGGCACAATGGTTCACCTTCAATTAAAAAAACACTCAACTGATTTAATATCCCCTTATCAATCATGTTAACCCACATACTCAAATAGGCCTAGTTATGATTACGGTAACACACATATTTTAATAATAAAAATTAAATAACTGTAATTATGTATACAATGAAAT
The DNA here is from genome assembly GCA_032441835.1 of Slavum lentiscoides. Classification (NCBI taxonomy): domain Eukaryota; kingdom Metazoa; phylum Arthropoda; class Insecta; order Hemiptera; family Aphididae; genus Slavum; species Slavum lentiscoides. The sequence continues at coordinate 2,586,139 of CM063718.1, forward strand.
CTGAATGGATCAGTATAGGAGCCGATACGTTTTTAATACAAAAACTTGCCTCACCGGAAAAAATTATATACCTCGTAGAATTGTCAAATTTCGATAATTTCTCTATCTATTTGAAAGGGAAAGACTTATTAAGAGCCGAAATGAACTTTTATTAACTTTTATAAACCTTTTTTTGAATTTTTAAAATTCAAATTTCAGAAGCTCTAATAAACGTCGGAATAAATTCTAAATGTTAGTATTATATTTTAAAGTGCGTCTTCCTGGAATTATTTCAACATTTAATCGAAAACTGGAGTCCAAAGACATTTGCGAAAATCCATCATCATACAGAAAAAAAACAATAAAGTGTAGTGAGCCACGGTCGCTGTGAACTTCCGTTCAATTCTACTCAGACAGTAGAGTTTTATTATTATTTTCAATTTAAAAGTGATAAATAATTGTATTCGAAAAACAAAATATTTTACATGTCAGAGTTTGTGTAAAACATTTTTAGGCCCTTATAAATTAAAAAAACTTTCAATGTCCAAAACGATTTTGTAGTCTTGTAGATAATTTTACCAGTTTTTTGCAATTTTTAGGTTGTTTTATAACGCTTTTTATAACTACAGGGGAAATCGTAAAACGTGTCCAATAAACGTGTACCGACTAGATAAAATTTTTTACCGGAATGTAACTCATATGTTAAGATCGTCGGAGCGTACTTCTTACTCGAAAAAGTATTTACAGACAAAATTATAAAAAAAACTCATCATAGCAGAACCGTTACATTCTTTGCTTCGTTCAGAATCTAAAAAATTATCGAAATTCGACTATTGTCCGAATCATGAGAGTTTTTAAGCGATTTGAGCTATTGAAATGGCGTGATTTGTGATCAAATTGCCCATATTTGAATATTTTGCTCATTATAAAATGATCGATTCCGACACCCATATCGTTTATACAACTATAATAATTTACCCGATCGATTTCGAATGAAACGTGTTTAAAAAGTTTTTTCCCCCCGTCGCACTCGAAAAAATAAAACAATAAAAAAAAGTTTTATGCCGTTTCGTCGATTTCGACGTTATTGTCGTCGATACAAATGGGAAATGGCGCAGTTTATAATACATTTTTCTTTTGGTACATCATCTATTATATTTTTATACTATATGTGTCTAAATGTGTGTGTGTGTGTGTGTGTGTGTGTGTGTATTACGTCTCAAACTATTATATTTCATTTCATAAAATATAGTCAAATTATTGCCAATTCCACGAATTGATAAATGGTGTCCATTTCTTGTACCGGATAACAAGGTTAGGATAACATGTACAGAGTGATTCGCTGAGTGTTAAAACGCCATTGATTATCAAATTTCAAACCTTAAAAATGGACTGAGCACTCCCAGCACTCTATATTATATAAACGCATAAATGCACCCTGCATAATATATATTTTAAGTACCGTAAATTTATCGTTGAAAAATTTATCGTGTAAAGTTGATTAAACACTAGTTGAAAATAATGAACACGCGTTTTAAACTAGACGCAGATACCCAATAAGAAATTCGTTAAAATCGATTATCGTTATTTCTTCTTAATTTTGATACTAATGGTCATAGAAACCTGAAATTTTCACCAAATATGTAACTTTGGACTGTTTTAACGAGACAGTGTTTTCAAAAAATTTCTTTTGATTTTCGGCTATTCACAGCAATTGTAGTAGCAATTCGAAGTATGTAATTCATAAAAGAAGTGTAATTTTCGGTTTTCAAAAATTTAAAACATTGTCAGACGTTTGTTACTTCAACTATATTAAAAAAAAATCTTGAAAATCGTTAAGTCACAATAATTTCATTTTATAACCATTTCAAAATTTTCGACAAATTGCGTAATACACTGAAGCTCCGCTCAGAATCGTTTTATCGAACGCAATGATTTGACATCGCTTTCGAATTCATAGTGATAACTAGGGCTCGGATGTTGTTGCATTCGCGACTTTTTTCGTCGTATTACGTTCGCCATCCGTTCATAAATCTTTGCACTTCGAAGTCGCCGAAAATCAAGTCGTCAATGACTAGCGTCTTGACTAAATATGTCAGTGAATTTGGGAAATATGTGTTTTGGAATGACGGATCCAGTTCTTTTTTGCGAATTATCTGAAATTCTACATAAACTAAATTTTTATTTTTAATGGTACTTTATGTAAATTAATAAAAAAAAATTAATTTAATAAAAAAAAAAAAACGTGTACGATTTCGGGTATTTTTTACCACTGCAATATAATGCAATCAATTTTCAAAGTCTTTAGTGCAACGAATTCCGAGTCCTAGTGATAACAAATACACTCTAAATTCTTTATCCGAGTGATTCACTTAAGCGACATTCACAATTGCTCGCTACACTATTTTTTTTTTTTTACATGTATACGTCTTGTGGCTGGGGTCATTCTATAAATTTGTGTGACACTGAGAGCATTACCATGACGTCATGAACCCGGCTCTACTCACCACCCGGCCAGGTCCCCACCCCATTTCTATACCGTCGTTGCCGTCGTTACATTGGAACGGCGATGGCAGCGCGATCTACAGATATCTATAAATGTCTATAGATATATAGATATCTATACATATAGATAGATAAATTCTATATCTATAGATATAGATATGTTTACAGGTACGAGGAGACGAGGACTATAGGTAACTTTTTGTCACGTGTAAAAAGTAAATGAGATATATACAAGGCATATATGCATGTACCGATGATGTATCTGCATGCAGTGTAGATATTCCTGTCTTTTTGATGTGCAAACATCTATTATAGGGTGTCATGAGGGTAAATCTCGGGAAATGGGACGGAAATGTGTAAGCTGTTGTCACGACAACTAATAATAATATTTATTATCGAAATCACTTTGAATAAAGATACCACAATAATATTCACAAATCCCAATCACAATTCTGTTCCGTTTTTACTCGCTCACGCGACGTTTACACACGAATGTCTCCAGTACTAGCAGACTCGTTTTCTTCTTCCTTCTTCTTGGGCTATTCACAGGCCTTTCGGGCCCTTTACCGCAACTGTCTCCACTCTTCCCTGTCTTCTGCCGTTCCTTACGCCTAATATCTTTAGGTCTTCCTTTATTCCGTCTGCCCATCTTTGTCTGGGACGTCCTCTGGGTCTCTTTGTGTTTGGTTTCCACGCGGTTGTTTGACCAATTAGACCTTTTTTGATCTCCACACATGGCCAGTCCAATTTATTCGCGCACTTTTCAAGGTACCGACAATGTCAGGTTCGTTATATAAAGCTCTTTTAATTTTTTATTATTTCGTATTTCATATTCTCCTTCATCGTTTCCCTTTGGACCGAATATTTTCCTCAGTACCTTTCGTTCGAAAGATTTTTTTTTTCTTCTATTCATATAAATTTTGGAAAAATCATTTTTCACCGTCGCACCTTCGCGTCGGCACACCACACTCTCGTTTCCATTCTCTATCGCGTCCTTTGACACGGATCTTTATAGTTGTATTCGTTATAGAAATGTGTGGCGCGCGCGCGGTTTTCCGGCAGAGCGTACTGTGTATTATTGTGTATACACAGTGCAGAAAGCACGGCGCGGCTAAACACTGCAACTGCTCGCGAGCGGTTAGGCGGGCGCAGGGGGATGGTAGTAAGGGGTGGGTGTAGGGCGAGGCGGTCGAAGAGGGCTTTCTGTGAACGGACGGTTGTGGGACGATCGATCGAATCGTTTTGACCCGGCGGGTGTGACTGCCGTTTTCGCCGAGGATATTATTTTATGCATGTGAACGCCCTTTACACACTTTCAGTTACCGCGCCTTTGTCGAATTTACCTCCCCGCCGCCGTTATTCCAACACCTCGCCGACCGCTTTCGTCGGCCCGCCACCACAGAGTCGCCCGTCGGCCTCATCGTCTCGCCACGGCACCGTATGATATACGTATTATATAGTATTGTGTTTATTAATATGCAACGAAACCGCAATTGTAATTTGACACACGGAGTGGGCCGAGTTCGGCGCGAAAATTCTCTGTCCACAGAAACACCTAACGCCGGTGCCGCATTTAGACATTTTGCGCCCCGGCGCAAAAAGAAATTGCCACCTCCGTAATAGGAGCGTACCAACGGGAAATGTTGGAGAATGGGAAATAGATCCTCATGAAACTCTTCGATTTTGAGCAAAGAAAAGAATATTTGTGTTACGATATTCGTTTTACCGTCTAATCGAAATACGTATACCCGGTATACGAGCGACGCTTAAAAATCCGTTTTCTTTGTTATTAGGCGTTACTTGTTACTGAACGTTACAATGTTAGCGATTCACGAACGAGTTCCATTAACAGTTGAGGAAGTGGTAGATGATGTGGCAAAAGAGCCAAGAAAATTAGGTTTTGTATTATAAAAAATAAAAATTGTATTGAATATTGTATTATTATTATTATTTTTTATATTGAAATTATTAAAAATAATATTAAATGTCATAATATGAGGGCGTGGGTCCAGAGCCCCCGCCCCCACATATTTTTCTAGAAATTATCCAAACCCTTCCCCCACTTTGAAAATTTCTGAGAACGCCACTGCTGTGGCTCGACTGCTCGAGTTTATTGACTAATAATAATAGTATTTTTTTTTAGTAGGCACGCCGGCACGCCGTATTTATTATACGTAAATAACGTATGTCTACATTCAATTGAATCGCAACAAATTTGGGCAAATGATTAAGGAACTATTATTAAGTATATAATAATAATAAGTAGGTAAATAATAATTCTCGATCGCTGATTATTGCTATATTGCTATAAATACATTAGTCGTTTAAATTTCAAACGGCATAATACATTAACATTATATTATTATGTATAATACTGTTATTAAAATAATTTCAATTTTAAAACTTTTCTTCCTATTTAAAACGTTGAAATTTTATTTCGTTATAGTACTGATAAAAAAGTAATAGCGAATTTCGGTGCGTATTACAACGTTACTACTGTAATCATATGAATTACGTATCTCTTCTTCTTCTCCCTCGCCTCTATCCCTATATCCTCTGCCTCTATCTGTTTGGGGTCGGCCACCTCTGTTCTAAACGTCCACTTGACCCGATCTCCCACATGTTCCACGCACGCACACCAGCGGTCCTCGTATCGCGCTCAATCGCTTTCGAACACTTATTTTCGGTCTTCCTCTTCTTCCTTCAACATTCGTTTCCATAACCGTTCTGAACGCTTCCCAATCTTCTCTCCTCGTAACACGACCAAACCATCTATGTCTATTCTCTCTCATCTTCTCCACGATCCACGCTACTCCTGCGCTTCCTCTCACGCATTCATTTCTTATCCTATCTTCTCTTGTCGCCCCGCTCGTCCGTCTAAACTTTCTCGTCTATGCCGCACTCATTCTCTGTTCTATTTTCTTGTCCGCCGCCCAACACTCTGAACGATATACAACACGGTTGGTCTCACTACCGTCTTATACGATACTTACCTTTCAGCCTTATTGGGATTCTCTTATCGCGCAGAACACCAAACGCAAGTACCTACGAATTTACTTGTATACAAAAGACGTGAATACTCGACAAGAAATACGTTGACATTCGTTTTTACTTGATTGTAGAAAACGCGAGGAGATTTCTGCACGGGAAATTTCTATTAGACTCGTAAACCGATTCGAGTATTATGTCTTTTGAAAAATCTACTTCTCGTATAAAAACCGTATAATATAATAACGATTAATGCGGAAGAAGTTTTAGACGTACGCTGTACAACGATCGGCGAGTTGTCTTTGTTTTGTAGACAACTCGTCCGGACATTTGCGCTTACAATAGAAATTTAATGACACCCAAAAAACGACGTTATTATATTTTATATTTTGTATTTTCGAGAAAACGTTTGTTGCCATCGGCGCGTCATTTGATCAGCGGACGATAATATAATAAATATTATACGCGATTCTTTTTTTTTTTTTTCTATAAGTACCGAATCAAAGTCACGCCTGTCAGAGTACACGTTTATTAATATAATGTTTTAATTAATATTGACGTCACGAGTGTGATGAAGACGATGCATACATTTCGAATTCATATATCGAGAGAATCAAATGATTGTCGGTAAACATTTTTTTTTTTTATTAAAATATTGTATTTATAATACGGTCCTGACGTTTGATCATCGTAATTTTTTCACGCAATAACGACTTATCAAAACGTTGCTATGACATTGTTATATTGAATTCTGTTTCTGACGCTCGCGATAAACGCAATCGAGTGTTTTTCACTTTATCGTATACATACATATAATATATTATATTATAATTCGACTGGGGTAGGAGGGGAAGGGCTTTTTTCGCTACCGTTACCCTATATCGATTGACATTGTTTCAATACAAAAATTCTACACGAACATTGAAATTCATTCAAAACAAAATTAAATATCATTTTGTAATTATGATTAGTATAGTAGCAAATCGTGCAGGTTACGTTAGAATCATACATAATCGCGTTTGAACGATCTCTGTTCAGAGCGTTCCCCACTGTTCAACGACGACGCGTAGATAATTTAATATTTACACGCATCATAGTACCACATTACCATACGATTTTACCAGCGACATGAATATTTTAACTAAACGGCGTATAAAATATGAATCCCATTAAACGTACTTGTAGTACATACTACATATATACGGGGTATATATACTGCAGAGCCGTAACTAGGACGAGGAGGGCGAGGCGCTCGCCTTGGGCGCCTGATGCTGGGGGAGGGGGCGCAAAAAATATTAAAGGATTAACTTAAGAAAAAATATTATTGACAATACAATATTTGACCATAGACATAATAGAATGGACTGAGCTTCGAAAAAGAAACGTGATGTCGAAATAGAAGTGAGATGGCGATACATTTGTGGGCTATAATTATTAATCGGTTCGCCGAATCGGTTAGTCTGGCCCCGATAACGACATCGTTTTATGAAACTGAAAGTGAACAAATTTTGTGTACTGCATAATGCATATTACTATTTTAATAATTTTGCTTAGTATTTGCTGGTCAAATTACACACGTATATTGAGAATTATATACTTGTGGCTAAAAACGTTATTTCTTGTTTTGCTCGAAACCTAATTACAAATTTTCAGGTTTTTCCGAATTTTATTAAAAAATATTAAAAGTTGCGAGTGTCAAATCCCCCCTCTCCGCCCAGGGGCCGCATTGCTAGAGTTCTGTCTCAGGATAAAAAATGGCTCGGTACGGCTCTGATATACTGTATAAATGTATAATCTTACAGTGTGCAGCTACACCTAAAACGGTGTTATGGGGATATAGTACCTCCACGTATGATAAATTTTTAAAAAATTTTTGAAAAACCCCTTTTTTATAATACACGTATCAAAAATCAGTGTCCATTATAGTAATTAGTAAAATATGTTCGAAAAATTGTGGTAGGTACCCAGTTCATGTACTGGCCAACAAGGCAAATATATACTCGTGTGTGTATATATACTATAGGTATATGTTGTAATAAAGTGTGATTCACTAAAAGTGCTATTATTCTATTTAATAATAATTATGTGTTAAACACGGAGGGAGTACACTTAGCACTCTAAATAAACGTATACAAGTACCCAGTATACATTTTACACGCGGTAAAATTGTTATTAATTAAATCTTATTTTGTATTCAACGTACATAATATGATAAATTGATAAATATAATAGTATAAAGCGGTTTACTGAGCGATGTGAGAACGCGTTTTGAGTAACTAGACACTGAGAAAATCTACAATAATAGTTGTGTTTGAAAAGTATGGGAAAACGAGTGCCGGCATCATTACGGATGAGATACAACCTATATCGATATTTTCTTAAAAAAAATAAAATACCAAAAAAATTAGATTTTATGTTATGATTATAAAGATAAAATATAATAAATTATTTACTCTATTGTATTGTAAGTAAAAAGAATCGTTTAATTTGATTCAGAATATAATAGACCAATCGAATATTGAGATGCTTCATAAGGCGATCTGGGGACGTAGCACTCCACCGAAACGTGAATATACAAAAATTACATCTCACCTCAGAACAAATTTCTAATTACGCGCAACTACACTACAGAAAACAACACCGTCGGTATTCATCACACCGCGCATTGTGCACATTACATGGCGATTTAAGATGATGCGTAGGCTGTTCAAAAAGTAATGATAATAGTGATTTCGAGGGAAAATGTGTTACGAAAATTGGTAATACCATCGTGTAGTCCATTCTTGTAGCCATCTGTAACGTCCAGTTTGAAGTCGATCGGTGCAGTGAGTCTACGTACATAACAATTCGCGTAACGTGTGTTAGATAAATTGCCTACCGTGTCCAGCATAGATAAAAATTTAGAGCAACGTTTTAACGTAAAATTTTTAGTGAAACTCGGGAAGAATCGAAAAGACGCATGTGAATTATTAACTACGGTATATGGTGAAGATGTTATGAACAAGGTGACCTTCTACAAGCGGTATAAAGCATTCGAGGAAGGTAGGGAGAGCATTGCCGACGAGCCGCGTGAGGGGCGCCCTTCAACGTTTCGCACCGAAGTTGTAATGAATACAGCTGCAGCTATCGTCTGCGAAAAACGACGACGAATCACCATTAGGGAGCTTGCCACATGTCTAAACATTTCAGTTGGCAGCGCATTTTCGATTTTGCACGATGGTACTTCATCATGACAATGCGCGGCCAAAACTGTAATGGATTTTTTGGAGTTTCACGGCATCGCAACTATACCCCGTCCACCGTACAGCCCAGATTTGGCCCCTCACGACTTCTGGCTGTTCCCCGAAATCAAGTTTCCGCTCAGGGGACGGAAATTCAAAACCAATCACGAGGTCATCAAAGCCGTGGAGACGAGCTGCGGCAAGGAGCTCGAGAATGATGGTCTAGCATTCGTGTTTAAAAAAATGGCAGGAACGATGGGAAAAGTGTATTGGAATTGAGGAGGGTTATTTCGAAAAAGCATGTATATTTAGAAGACTAAATAAATATTTTTTTCTGTAGAGCGTTTTTATTATTACTTTTTGAACGGCCTACGTACAATACACAAACGTTATATTGCTTTTAATTGAATAACATTACGATGAATTTTGATTTATTATTATTATTACATAATATTGTATACGTATGTGTATTGTGTACGAGGACGGAACGATTGATTCTTATTGATGTAGGCCGCCACGTCATAACGGAGCGCGGCACATCGTTGTGTAAACGAATTAAAACTGCTCGTTTTTTTATATTATATTATTGCGATTAATTTCTACGCGATTTTACGCGTTTGGTTACAAGAGCCTTCGTCACTATAAGTACTCACAGTCGTACAATTAACCACACGTAATAACTATTTTGTTTATCCGCATCCGCTTTTGATCCGATTATATTATTAAAATTACATATTATTATAAACGTGCCGGCAACGAAGTGGAAAATTCGTAGAGAACTGCAGCACGGGTTTGCAATTGGAATTTAAATGAATACAGGCCGTTTATTACAATACACTGGCAGAGAATATGAGAGTGGTTTGATGAGAGGTAATAATTGAGAGAATCCGGTGAATTTTTAGATTTGATTTCCCCCCCCCCCCATAAAACAATTATAAATTAATCTGTAATTTGTATTTGTAAATAGCGGTTGTTGAACTAACGATTGACTATTTAAACGTTTGATACTACGAGGCGTGGAAAGGAGAATATTTTTTTTATTCTCCTGCACTACTCCGCAATCTTTCTGCATTTAAATGATTATTAAATGTATAAAAAAAAGGGATTCGCCTTGAAAAATAAAATAAAAATTTTGACAGACATGAAAAAAAATAAAAACTAAAAAATTGTTTATTCTTATTGTAAAAATGAAGTATTCATCATTAATGTTATTTGGTTATAAGAATAATGTACATATTCTTATTCGTTACAAAATTAAACGTCATAATATGCGTTTTGCTGAAATACAATCTTCTCCGCGATAATAATAATTTATGTATGATGGAAAAAAAAATGAGTAAAAATATAACAAGAAACACGCGTAGTTCGCTCGTTCTATTTTTATTTCGTAATTATATGTTTTTTCGATGTTCTATTTCGATTTAAGTTTGTTTAATTAACCACGAATTTGTATTCTGAATGAATATGCACTTTTCTTTAGTTAACTGCAATGGAAAAAAAAAATGTTTATAAATTTGATGTAAAGACTGCAGAAGCCTATATTATCGTGATGTGATAGTGTTTTGGCATTTTTTTTTATCTTATTTTAATAGGTAATATAAAATTAAGTAAGCTACTAGAAATTGTGTGCGTTTAAATAGATAATTCTAGTACAGCCAGCCTCGTCCTGCAGGTTCATCGAGTAGCAGTTTTTGGTAGGAACATTATTGTGAAAACGGAATAATACCTATTGTTATGCTCGTACAACGTAATATTATTACTCTATATTTGTAAAATCTAATGACAAAATGTCATTTTTTTATAGTTTGATAATGTATTTTAATTATTTTTACCAACCCAAAAAACGTCAACAGAAGAATTACACATTGACCAAATTGTTATGATGATTAGATGTTTGAAATTTAGGTACGCTTATAAATCCGCGAACAATATAATATTATACGTGCACAGATAAGAAATCATTACGAATTCATTGCGATAAGACTCATCGGTGCATGTATCGGTGATATTTATGATCGTAAAAAAATAAGTGACATGCGTACAATTTAATCAAGACATATACCTAACTTGGCATTGAAACGATACCACAACATTTTTGACCTTTATTTATTATTATTATTATTATTTTTTTTTTGAGTCTGTAAAGTGTTTAAAAGTTGGAATGTAATCGAATAAAGAAAAATTTTACTAGCGTCTTTAACCATTTACGAGACCGCACGAAAATACGCGTTGCGCAGAACGGATGACTTTCATTAGAGGGCATTAGACGATATTCAAAATCGGATCTTGCGACGCCACTGATGTCTACTCAACGTGAGCTACTATCGTATGACGACGTTACGAATATATAATAGTGATAAAAACGCGTATATATTTTATATTATACTGGCAAACACATTATTATTATAACAGCCTCGAGCCGTCTCCGCACAGCTTCTGTCGAGAACTTTTTCCTCCGCCGCCGGAGTGATGAATGGTAGGACACCAGGAGCAGATTAATTATCGGGAAGCTTTTCTATACACATATGCTTGTGTGTGTGTGTGTGTATGTTATAAGCACTCACAGCGGTATTCTACTGTATGAGACAGAACGATCGTTCAAAATGTCTTTGCACCCTCTAACCACGACCTCTCACGAAAAGCTTCGTATCCGTCCACGTCGTACAGTATGATATAATATATTATTTTAATAACATACATAGACTCAGTGGTGTATTGGTAAAAAATTCGTGAATATAAGCCATTGTATATATGTATATATATATAAAAAAAAATTTAAGCCCCAAAAATCATTTTCTCGCTTCATTCACAACTTACGTTACAAACTTCCAACTTCGACTTTCTTTTATTCCGGTTTTTTTTTCTGTATAACACTTTTACCAACCATATTGCGCATATAAATTATACGAGTAATATTTGTTTTGAAATTTAATTTTTAACTTTGACAAAAATCAAATAAATCACTATTTATTTGATTGAACATACAGTTTTAATATATTACTCTTGTAATACCCATATATTATACACTATACCAACTGTCACATGCACACATTTAATATGTAAATTTTTTTAATCTAAAATATAAACACTGTAACTTAAATCTTTAGTGTAATAAAATTATTTTTTCGGTCGATTCTTACTACACATACGAGTATGTATACCTATACAAATTAAATTATTATTTATGTAAATAGTCAATTAAATATAATCATTGCTGCATATTTATGTAGGTATATAATCTCGTTCTTAACTACTATACATATACTTTTGATTTATATTATTGCAATTGGAATTTATTACCGTGAATAAAGATTATTATTATATTAAAACGGTTTTTGAATGAAAAATTTATATAAGTATTTTTATTGAGATTCAAATGAATAAAATCGAAAACAGGTACTTATTATACTATTGTAATTATAGCATACACTATTCATTCGTTTTGTTTTATTTCATTGAACCGCACGTATAGCCTGCAGCCTCGTAATGCCGAGTGGGCTCCTATATATCGTGCGTGAGTGAGTCATATACGCAAGGATTGGTGTTGCAGGGGAAATTAAACTTTACGTGAGCTGATAACAGTTTCGCCCGTCGTTCGAGGCGTGCATTTTTTATTTCGAATTGTATTACAATCGATTATTGTGTCAACTGAGGACCTTCACTATACTGTATATGCAATACATACTACACCGCTTGCTACTACATTATGTTTTGGTTACCACTAACTTTGGAATTCTGGTAATTTTGCAATACGATATTTGTAATTAACACGTTCCTTTGATAATTCACTTTTCAATTTAGGTATACTTACACAGTATAAATTTTAGTTTAATCCAAATTGTAGGTACATAAGTCATAACATTAATACAATAGGTATATACTGTATATTCAAAAATATTTTAGCAAAATTAATACATATACGATATAACTTCCTTTTACACATATATGCGCAGCATATAAAAACAATAAAAAGAGTGCACGACCAATAAACTACTGTATTCATATAGTGTTCTTACACTCGGGTAATATATTAAATGTCTAAACCAGATATTTTTATAGAATAACAGTTATAAATGGAATTAGCACACGACTAATATTTTTTAATACTTAAATTTTCAATCATCTATTCAAATTATTATTAATAACTGAATTATATAATACGAGTATATTATATGATATTCAAAGGCCAAAGTCCGAATTCGCTCAGTGGACGAATACAGAAATAATTAGTATAATTAAATTTCTTATTTTATTCGTAACGCGTTCTGAACAATTTATTCGCCCGCTACATATGTGAATTCGTACTTTAAAACTGCCGGAATAACATACATAATATTGGGCGTATGCAAAAGATCAAATTTAAATAATAACTTCGCAATATTTACAAGAACTTCTACTCTTCCAAATGTCAATCGCGACTTTTCGTCATTTGTGATTTTTAGATTCCTTGCCGTGTTACGTCAATATGGCATGATTTCAAGTGGCTCTCAGTTAGTTTATTTTGTTTGGTTTTACGATGAAATAGGTAAACATAACATATAAAATAAATATAATGTGTGCCTATTGTTTATCACATTCGGTATTGATATAACAAATACAATACCTATATTATTATGTTCGTAGTTTGAACTTTTCCCAAAACTTGTATCACTGTATAACTATCACGATGAACTCCATTTAAATATAAGGCCATTCGACTTGGAACTTTAGTGCGTTACCTCACGGCTATAGTGTAATAGTATACAGTGTATATATTTTATATATGTACAGAGAGAGAGAGAGAGAAAGGATGTATATACTTTATACTGGATATACTGCTTTATGATAAAATTTAATGTGTTCAATTTCAATGTCAAGCAGGATGATCATGTTGTATTATTGTCACGTTTAAAATATTTGGTTATATATAGGTTATAAATCTTTGAAATCGCGTTCAAAGTTCAAATTGCCGCAAGCCGATCACATTATTACATCCCTGCAAATATATCTTATATCATTAGAATGATTTCATTGACTATACCTGTACATCCAACTTTAAACTTGGTTAGTTCTTAACCGATAATAAAAAAATAAAATAAAATATTTATATTACATCGAGATTCCAAAATGTGTGCAGCTAAACCAGCTTCGAACTAGTCTCACAAAATAGAAAATCGACGATAGTGCGAATTAGATATATTGATAATTTGTGTACGGTTATACAGTGACACGGTTACGTAATATTATAATTCATACGCGAAATTAATAAATTGTTAAATTCCGATGTCGGACGGCTTCGCAATTTACAAATTAATATCATAATATTATATAAGAAAATAACGAAAGCAAATCATTGTGGTATAATAATTTCGAAAAAACCATCATCACAGCTAAGGACCTTTTTGCAAACCTGCACAACGCATTCGTTTATTGACTATTCAAAGTTTCGATAAATTTATATCGAAACTTCGTACTATGCTATATTTTCCTTTCCAAAGTATTCTATGCGTTCTCGATCGAAGTATATATTTTTTTAACGCATAATATGATCTCTTCGTTTTTTTCGCAGCTGCGTGATGCAATATTATAATACAAAAATCCTCTGAAGCACGGTAACTCGCGGGTTATTATAATACGTATATTTATGCTCTCTTTGTGTGTGTGTGTTGTTTGCATAATAAATATAAATAAGTAAATAACGTCATCGAGAGTTATACGATATAAAAGGGGTGGTTAATAAAATGATACGCACCAACATGTAAGTTCAATGCGAGTAAAAGCCAACAAATTAAACAATAATTCGTAAAAATATAGAATTTACAAACGTTTTATCAAGACCATTTACAATTGTGTTCGTATAGAAATATCGCAATAACAGCGGATCAATATAAACACTTATAAAAAAAAAATGTTTATTCGGAATTTATTTCTTAGATTTAGTTCCCATTTATATTGTACGGATATTAAAATGTATATTATTATATTCGTCGAAAACACTCCGCAGCTAAATATGCTAATTCAAATATTCAAATGGAATTCGCGAGAGTTTAGAAATAAAACTAAAGCGAGTGGCCTGGTCGTTCTCAAGAAGACTCCACACTGAATTCAAATGTGTTTTCAGAATTATTAACGCTTTACTGCATCAAACGCGTAGTGTTTATAAAACGATTGTGAACAAAAAAGTCGGGTATGACGGATTTTATGAAAAAAGAAAAAAAATATCGCCAGTGTTAAATATTGTTTTAAAATCAAACGCACAGTGCTAGAGTTTTAAAACGTTTTTAATCACGTAGGAACAATATAATATACATCGTGATATTCCTGTAAATTACACTGTGTTTTGTATTGATACATACTACTTTGCATTTGTCGTTTTTTTTTACATTTATTTTAGAATACCGTTCAAAATATCGATAAATGTAATGCGCTAGTATCTCACTTTTTTTTTTTTTTTTTTTTAAACACCTTACTTTTTGATTATTATACATTAAAAATAATTAAAATTTAACGCGCAAGGACATTATTAAAGACCCGGGTGTTTATTAATTCTAAACTTTCTTCATCGTGTTGATTACATTAGAAATAAATCATATATGAAATTAGGATTAGTAAAATGTATATACGTAAAGATTTTAACGATGAGACAACTATTAAAATATTATACTTCTCATTAGTTCCGGTCTCATTTTAATTATGTTTCTTTATAATTTGGCACAAAGATAATAACTCCCAAAATCAAAATTTATTTACAGTTTAAAATAATATTTTTTAAATCTTCATCTTATAATTGTCACATTAGAAGAATTCCTCATTCTTGACATGATAATACTCGTGTAACTTCTTTAAAATAATGACCTTAAAAAAGAAATTTATTATTTTAAACTTTAAATTTCTGTTTAAATTATCGCGTAATATTACTAAATGTCCGTAACTCCTCGAACGCTTAAATTTTAGGATAAACCCAATTAACTCTAGAAATAAATTAGTATTTTTTCTCCCGTCTGTTAATTATATATATATATATATATATATATATATATATATATATATAGTAAATTCAATTAAAAACGTGGATTTATTTAACACTTATTTAATTCACAAATTTATTTGATACGTTAAATATTATATTAAATATTTTATCTAGTATGTATACATTATTTTTATTTCAACAGAATAGTATGTACTAGTTTTTACTAAATTATATTTTGTTTTTTTAATTTTGAACGTAGCGAGGAATCTATTGGTTTTACAATGATGTGTTTTTTTTCTGCCTGTACCCAAAAATTCTAGCAGACGGAGTGCTCCGACCTTTATGGTCACAATTTCTTTCCGGTAACAAATTACATCTAGTTGGTACTTTAGAGAGGTCGATTTTCGTTTTCTTTCAAAAGCTCCTGAAAATGTAACTCAAAAACTACCAAAACAATATATATATATTATTATTATTAATAATTATATTCTCTATAGACACTCTGTTATTACATAGTATTAATAATAAATAATATAACACCAAAGCTCCGCTCAAAATCGTTTTATCTAATGCAATGATTTATCATTGCTTTCAAACTTATACCTGTAATAATAACATTATAAACTCTAAAATCTTTATCTAAGTAATCCACTTAAGCGACATTAACAACACTGCGCGGATCGTTACCTTTTTTTTAAAATTGTTTATTTAATATCCATAAACTGTGTGCTTATACTCGTAATATAATCATTGCTGCATATTTATGTAGGTATATAATCTCGTTCTGCTACTATACATATACTTTTGATTTATATTATTGCAATTGGAATTTATTACCGTGAATAAAGATTATTATTATATTAAAACGGTTTTTGAATGAAAAATTTATATAAGTATTTTATTGAGATTCAAATGAATAAAATCGAAAACGGGTACTTATTATACTATTGTAATTATAGCATACACTATTCATTCGTTTTGTTTTATTTCATTGAACCGCACGTATAGCCTGCAGCCTCGTAATGCCGAGTGGGCTCCTATATATCGTGCGTGAGTGAGTGTATACGCAAGGATTGGTGTTGCAGGGGAAATTAAACTTTGCGTGAGCTATTAACAGTTTCGCCCGTCGTTCGAGGCGGCCATTTTATTTCGAATTGTATTACAATCGATTATTGTGTCAACTGAGACCTTCACTTCACCGCTTGCTATTATTACTTAATTACTACTACTAGAGCTATGCGCGGTCCGTTTTTTTTTTATATAGACCGGACTGGACCGATAAAGTTTAACTAAGATCAGGACCGAACCGGACCGATAAAATAAATAACGAAGAAACCGGACCGGATTGGACAGGTCTTTTTTCCAAACAATTAAGAACTGAACCGAATTTAAATAATATATAAACTCAAGACCGTACAGGACCAGAATATTATTGCGGTACGTATATACGAAGTGTGAGGCAATTATTATCACGTATTACACGAAGTAGTACCTATATAACAGTAATCTGAAACTGGACGTTTAAACGTTTAATATTCATTATTTAAACATAAAACGCTGTTTTCTAAAATCTCCATAACCACGCGTTCTTTTTATACAACATTTAATATTCATTTTATTACTTCAATAATAATTTCGTGAATTTCGTTTTATTACTGTTCGTCAACAGTAAAAAATATAGAAAAAAATATACGACGGCCGACGGTCGGCTATCTAATGTCCTGAAATATTTTTACAAAATATAACGCAATATCACGTTATTTATTCATTTTACCACATAACACGTATATTATCGCATTGTGGTTTAATATTTACACTAGGACCAAATGTATTTAAATATACCGCCGAAAACCAATGTTTATTACTTTAGAAATCGGACCGAACCAGACCTGACCGCTATAAATCACAATATGAAAAGACAGAAAAAGACCGGACCGCTGTAAACCGAACTGTGCCGAAATCTTACTTAAGATTATTAATTATTATACTCACAATTACTACTACTAATCAATACTATATTTACCAAACTCCTGAATCTCGCTAAAAACCTTTTCGATTGCATTTGTGTACATTTTCATTTCCCCGTGTCGTTTCTAAACATATGCCTCTTAATTGTGTTTATGCGATTTTAATATAATATATATATGTTCATACAATATAGTAAATACCTCCCGCGTCGATGCAAGTTTATAGGAGGACCCTTTGTATCTCGCGACCCGGCCACTAGGATCCAGGAACATTTATCATACAAATAATTATTTACCTAATTCATCAGTGACGCGATTCGACGGCGGCTTTTCCTACGTCTGCCCGTTTCAACTGACCTTATATTATAGTCACAGTCCTAACGATAACGCGGTAATTTCTAATAAAGTTACGAGTGAAACGAATCATTTGCAAGTGAATATTAAAATCGGTGCTTCCGAATTGCGTGCGAAAATCATTATTTAGGTTGAATTGCGTGCGCGGTTTTCTCGCGACAGAACAGAGTTGCGCGCGTGATTCTTTTTAAAAAATTTTATTTTACATATTTTTTTAACATTTTTTTTTTTTTAAATCTTTTTTTCCATATTTAATGCGTATTTATAACTTTTTAGTGTATATTTTTTATTTTAAGCGCATATTTTTGTTTTCGGCTTATGTTCTTGTTGCCAGCTACAAAAATTTGTCAAATCACGTTTTTGAATAAAAACTATTTTAAAATCACGAGTTTCAAAACTTTAAAACGGCCTTTATCTACTATATTACGATCTTTATTCGGAGATAATAAATTTTCAATGTGTGTGAATGTACTTCGACTGAAATCGAACAGTCTGTGTCGTGTTGCGGATATAATTTTCTTCTAAATTCAATTTTATAAAGCATAATAAATCCGTTCCCTACTGATAATTAATAAATTCTTATTAAAACTATGGATAAGTATTTTAATAAATATAGGTACAATTTATTAAGGAACGTAATGTAGGCAATTTCATTGACATGTCGTAACAGTAGTCGTATATTTTAATCTATATATTGACATCATTGTCGGGTCCCAACAGGTGCTCTCAACATTTGCAACGTGAGCTGATTAAAACACAACCCCCATCCCTATCAAAAATTAAAACGAGGCCGCTGAAGGGGGAGTGTGATAAAATCCTAAAGTGTGCAGTACGAAAAAGTGTATATTTTAGCATCTGATTTATCCGAGAGTAAGTAAAAAAAGTCTATATCTACCGTGTTCTAACGTGTCTTCACACATTATATTATCCACACGTACCTATAATAACGTCAAAAACTATTGCGCCCAAAGATCGTATCTTATAGTATGCCGGATTATCAAAAACATTACTTCTTTTATATTATTGTAAATTAAGCATAATTTTTGATTTGTTCTCTTGGCACGTGATCCATAACCACACTTTATTATTATTGAAATAATAAAACCAAAACGCGTCGGTACAAAGTCGTAAAAAACGCTGTACAATAAATATTGCGCATGCATTACGGTATCTGCAGTTTAACATTATCGTCCACTTTTTCATTATTTGTAACGCTCGGATATAATGTTAAAGATTATTTCTACGTGTCGACATAAAATATGGCCGTATTTTTTTTTCGTATAATATATTTAATTTATTTACACAGTTAATTCGTAAAGGTAACGCTAAAATTGCCATTTAATTTCAATGAGCGTGAGAATAATGACGGAAAAAAAAAATTACTAAAAATAATTTGTATTATAAATAGATTTGTACGATTGTGAAAGATTGTCATGCGGTGAATATCATTTTACGACTAACGTGTCGCGCGGTTAATTAAACGCGTATTTCATTTGATATTTTCGTTATAACTATGAGATAGTGAGAAAAAAAAACCGGAATTTTACTTATTTGAATAGATTACGCTACCGAAAAGATAACGCGTTTTATTTATAACCCATTATCTATGTAAATAATCAATTATCTCGTTCATCAATCATCGATTCATTTTTATTTATAAGTGAGCAACTATACAGTAAATAATACTGTACGTTCAAGTAATCGCGCGTGCGTTGTTTTCGATTTGTGCCGTAAAAAAACAACGATCCGTCAAACATTTTTTTTATTTTTTTGTGTTCCGAAGGTGTTGATAAATCGACATTTTAAGACCGTACAATATACTCGGCATGGAAAAATCGTTTACCAAAATCGAGTGTATACCTACGAATGAATTTCCACGTTAAAAAAAATGTTCGAACAATTGTTGTCGATGAAGAACGATTAGGACGTCAGTCAACGTCTGAAATGATCCTTTTTGGAACTCCAATGTTTCTATATATATATTATATAGAGGGATGTTATTTTTTTAAAAGGTGCCGTTAGTGATAGGTATTCTTTATGCAACGGTTTGAAGCTAACATTTCGGACAAAGCGCGAAGAGGAAGATTATTGGAAGGTATTTTTCTATAGTTAAAATACTCGACGATAATCATGCGCTTGTACCGCGGTTCGTATAGCGCCGCGTGACTTGCAAATTTTTACGCCAATGAAAGGAACGAGGAGGCGGTTTATTTGGAACATTTTCAAGAGACGACGGCGGCGCGCAGAAAGCGATGAATTCGGTCCACGCGCAAACGTACTAGTTTTCACGAAATTTTTAAACAAACATTCCTCAGTCATTGTACTCGTAGATGCATTGAAAACAATGGAGATTAAATGGTCATACGAGTTTTTTTTTAAGCATACACGTAAAATAAATACATATTCCGGATACTTTCGACTCGCCGTCGCGTACAGTAGTCTGCACAGAATATCACATAAAATAAAACACACAGATTCTACGCCGCTATACTTTGCACACCAAAGTAAAATGTAAATACGCGTGTATCAGAAGTGTTTGCACGTCAAGTCTGTATACGACGTTTCGTTTTGACAGAGGGACAGATTGTATAGTGCAGCCTACAGGCCAGACGAATATCACACGCCACAAATCCCCTCGAACGCGCCCTACTATACTAGTGGGAGTATGACGTGGATGAGGAGGAGAAAGAGGAATAGAGTGCAGAGGAATATGAGCTGTCTCTCATAATATACTGTTTACTCGTTGGAATCGCATTATCGCGCTTGCGAGAGTGAATAAAAATAGAGAGAAACACGTGTGCCATAAATACGTGTACATATAATACCAGCTATCTTCATGAAGGATCAGTCAGTACCTATATACGTAAGTTTATCGTATATACCTATATATATATATATATATATATATAAGTATATATATATATATATATATATATATAGACAGTGTTTGTATAGAGAACCAATAGTTGTATACACACATATTATATTAGCGTAAGTGTGCAGTATTTAGTGTAAAGAGTAATATTTGATCGCCTAAACAAGAGTATACGGCGAGAACACACATTATAATGTCTGGCTTCGCGTACTGCTCTAGATTCGATCCGAACACATTATTATATGATATATTATTATCGAACGTTTCACGACGATATAGGAAAACTCTAAGAGTATATTTTGTATACCATAATCGTCACTGTTATAGGTACGTTTGTGGAAATCGTTAGGTCAGTGATCCCGTGTCGTGAACTTTTTGACACAAACAAGTACGCGAACATAAATTAAGTATTTAATTTTTGTTTTCGAATTTCCAGTAGAAACTTGACCATAGCAATATCACACTTCTCGATTGTTAACAAAACACTGTATACGTTATGATAATGTGTGGTATTGTTTAAACAGTTTCGAGACTGTTAGCGTCTAGATAATAAACCGGCTAAATTTCATTAAATATTCACTGTAAATGCATAGTAATGACTATAACGAAGACTTGAACGAATTACTTAAGAATAATAATAATATATATATATATATATAAAGGTATTATTATAATACGAATGCAAATATATATATATTATGTGATGTAATAATTTATACACTGTTATCGTCATACGCGAAGCTATAGATTATTATGCTTGTTATTAATTAAAAAATATTTTTTATTCCTTTCGCAATACACCGAATGAATATATAAATACGACAAAATTGATATTCCGGGTTTTATTAAAACACAATACGGATAACGAGAACAGATTAGAATATTTGTTCAGCTTGTGAAACGAAAAACTATACGTCAGACTACTCGACGAAGTCTTCAATCTCGTAATCCATTACAGAGTAAATGAATAATTTATGTTCAATCTAAAAACTATAAGAAAAAACTTCACACACGAGAGAAAGTACACTGCGCATCGACCAAAACACAATCAGTTTGTGCATTATCCTATCACGCTACTTAAAGCGTACCGCGTCTATCATCAGCATTTAACACGGCACCATCTCTCGTGGATTGGGTTCATAATATACAATTATTGTGGATTCGTGTTTCCCCCTAATATTCTTTCAATAACGTAAAAATCGAGTGTTCTTTATAGTTTTTACTTATTACGAGTCGAACGACTTTTGCACGGCGCTCTAGATAGACAATTCTGGTACAGCTGTGCGCTACGAATAAACCGACTTTCATGTAAGTACAGTACTTCCGGTGTGGCGCGGCATCGGGGCAGGGCCGAATCTTAGCGACGGCTGAGTGGGCTGCGACATAGGAGCCCTCCTCGCAGTTTTGTAATATTATTTAACGGTAAATACCAAACAAAATTAAATAAAATTCACATAATAAATGCATTTATAATATTTAGATATATTATTTTATTATCGGCCGACTGTCGATTGTAAATTAGAATTTCAAAACACATAAAATATAGGTCAAGTATTTCAATGGTACTCGTAGAAGATCTACTTAAACGACTTGCTAGAATGAACTCCGAGTATGATATTTTAAGAACGTTTGATTTTCAAAATGTAATAATGATTTTGTACAAAAAAAAAAATGCTCCAGATGTATGATTTTAATTATCGTTTTAAATGTTCTTTTATTTTAAGTGAAAATTAAAGTTTATTTTAAGTAATTTTAAGCTTCATTATAAACATTTACTAATAAAATAAAATAAGACAACAACACATTTTCGCGTATGAGTAAAAAAATATAGGCCCTGCTCGTTTACTTTGGGCCTTTAACAAATTTTCCTCCCATGGGTCTCACATTTCTAAATCCGGCCCTGCAACGAAGTATTATGGTTTAATATTATAGTTAGCTGTTAGGTATAATATTGTACACACACACGTAATAATAATAATAATATTAACGTTAAACGTTTAGAATATTTCTATTGAATATGATAAAATAATAACAACGTATAATTGATCAAGTAAAATTGTCATTGTTACTGTTATTATTGTAATCGTCAAATGATAGATTATCACAGTAATTCAGAAATTAATTCTGAGAATTTAATGCAATTTCCATTACAATACTTGTTTTGACAGAGCGGTTAATATTAATAATTATTATTTAAACGTCAGTCTAAATTTAAATTGCATTATGGTAACGTCGGAATCGTCAGATTATTCAAATCGCAGCAGATATCATCAAGGTACTTAAATATATTTTTATATTTATATAATGCACATTTTATTTAAATGATAAATACGAATCATATTATTGATGCGTTAAATTAATGTAATGTAAAAAATGTATAATTCAGTATATAATTTTTATATAAGTTTTTTTTGTTTAGTTACTTTGCACATAATTCCATAGTACCCACATTTTTTAATGACGATAATATTATGTAATAATAATATTTCCATTTTTAGTTCTCTATAACAGACATTTTTTGTTCTAACAGACTATTGTTCTCATATAAGATCGCTGAAGTCTGAACTTTTGAATTGATCCAAAACCCGCGGATAAAGTCAACATTATAATGCCATCTTCACACACACTATTTGTAGTACCTATATCAACAAAATACGTATAAAATAATCGTGCGCATACGCGTATATTTCAAAAAAGTATTTTACTCGAGTCTAAGTACTACTAACTATTATATACATATATATATATATTTATTAGTATATTTTACACTTGTATAATACAATAGTGTATGCAATAGGAAAAAATACACATGCACACACGATGTGCCGTATTGGTAAGTGTACATATACTTGCAGATACTGTGCACTGGTATTTATTTTATATTCACGTGTTATCTGTATCACTACTCACTTTATAACGTAACAATAATAATAATATTATTATTGTATATCGCGCGGTACACACATGATACATCACAAGGTCTGGTCGAAAAGGAAACGTTCCGGCGGCATCCCTATAATGCGTTTTTCATATATCGTCACGCTAATGCATTTTTAAGTCACTTCGGCTCCGAAGGCGATAATGTTTTTGGTGAAAAATGCGAATGCGTCGTTGTTATCGGTGTATTTGAATCGACGAGTGAGCGACCGAGAAACCGAGTACATGTACGCGTTATAACGACGGTGACACTTTAGCGCGAAAATTCTCGACGAGTGTTCAGAACAAAAAAACCTCTAGAGAACACAAATTTTTTTTTTTTATTTGTAAATTTTGAACGTATATAGTAGAGTTTCTGTTTTTTTTTTCTATGCGTATACCCACGTAAACACGCGGTTTGTGTTGTATATATAAATTGTAATAATAAACTACTATAAATAGGATTATAAAGAATACGTTCTTTGTTGGAGATTGTTTAATTGCGTATATCGCGTAGAAATATTTAAAAATGCTTTACGCGTGATACGAATTTGGCCAAGTATAATAGATTAGTTTCTCATCCGTCCTATTATAATATATTATAATGAATTATATCTTTCCGAAACGCGGTATTTCGCGTTTTTATTCATTTTCGTTCACAATTTACAATATTCGTAGTTATGACGACACATTGCACGCATCACTATTTATAGTGTGGATTTTGCAAGCTTTATTCGTTGGTTTTTTTTTGCTTTTCGTTCTTGCGTCACATCCTATTAAGCCTTTTCTGTGATCAATAAACTATAAACACGTTAAAAAGATTCAGAACACGCTGATTTTCATAAAATCGTGTTCTTAAAGAGACCCTAAAGTCTTCGATTAAAAAAATTTTTTAAGTTCCAATATTAATTGATGCGATTTTTTCATTATTTATTTATTTTATTTACAATCGCGCAAGTGGGCGTACTAATAGTGGCTCTGAACAATATAATTTTTGTAATATGTGTATACGATACATAAATATACAATATGCAAAATGTATTTTAATATTATAAGAATCAAAATGAACGACCACGGCGAATATGACTTGTGTAATATTGACCTCTCATTTGTTTTACAAATCGCTCCTGCACTATGTGATATTCATTTTTAACGAGTTGTAATTTTTCTTCTTTGTGATTATTCGTAAAAATATAAAACACTGGTAATAAATCCATAACAATAAACAATAAACGTAACAATGCGTTTAGTGCTGTAGTTCAAAAGGAAAAAGAAAATTGACAAAAAAAAAAAAAAATTTCGCGTGCTCGTGGTCGGTCACCCTTTTGTGTTTGACGCGAAATGACGGCGATGTAGACGGGTATTAAATAGTCAGAGTCTATTATTTTTCTATGGTCAGAGCGGTCGCGTGATTGTAAACTGATGCAGTGAGTGCACACGTGAACGGTCCATTTCACACGTTTTCAGAACATATACGTGTACAGTATAGTAATTCCAGTTATCCTCACCAATCTACGTCGGTCGGGTATTATTTATTTGTTACACGTATCAATCCGTATAGGTACTGGACGCAATATTTCCGTTTACGAACGTTTCAAAACCTTCGCTTTTCGTTTATCGCGAAATTTCAGCGTTAAATAACTATATATATATATATATGTATGTTACGGTCAAAGTGTACAAATTCGGGCGTTGTAATAACAATGCCCGTCAAATTCAGGCAAAACTGAATCTGTTTTATAAATTAGTTACATTGCCCGGACATTGTATTACAATGGGCATTATGCACTGTGCCCGATTGTGTGCACAGGCAACGTTAAATCTTTACACTATAAGAATATTCTCGCGCTGTGTTTATTTCTTTCATTCGTGTGTTTGTTCACGTACGTACTACGCATGACGTTATATAACTATAAAAAAAAAATGATTATATGACGATAATAATTGAATCGGTCATTTCAAAAACAACATAAGTCAAATAAGTTTTATATTATTTTAGTGAAATATAGTCAAAGATATAGACAATTTAAAAGGACAAATTATGAATGTCATAAACCTTAAAAATAAACGTGTAAAGAGGTAAAAGTACAAAAAAAAAGTTAAATTTCTGGAGTTATGAAGTTATTTGTGGTTTGTATAAAATTTCAATTTGATGACTTATGTTGTTTTTGAAATGACCGATTCAATTGTATTGTGAAATGTGATCGACGTGCCTACAAAAATAAAGCCAAGCGATTTATATATTACTATATAAAACCTGTATGGCCGTGTGTAAAACCACACGCACACGCGTATTATCGCATGAGAATTTTATCAAAGACTACGTACCTACGCGCCGACCACAACGGATCCGTTAAAACGTATATTGCTGAAGGTAAACTCCAATAATTGTAGGCACTCAATGAACCGATTTAAATCGTGCAATGATTCGTTTGTACACATTGAAATGGTACCGAATTCAAATCATTGCGCTAGAGAAACGGTTAGAAAATGTATTCGAATCTTGGCGGTGGAGGACGCGACGACGGGACGTGTAAGCGATGACAATGCAAGACAAGTAGGGTCATCGCTGCAGGAAAATTAACCGGTACTTTTAAACGTCACGATAGCTTAAACTTTAAAAAATAAACAAATGCAAATTAATATTAAAACAAACAAAAGCTTATTTTTTTTTTTTATTATAATATTGCCGTTGTGTTTTAGGGCATTGTACAATCTCGGCACGGGCAAAGTGTGTAATATTCCACATTTACAATTTTATTGAGATTTGACACGGTATAGTACAATGCCCGATTATACACTATATATCAGGGGTGGCCAACAGGTCGATCGCGACTCCGTTCCGTATTTTCTTGAAGTTTTGGATTTTTTTCAGAAAACGAATAAAATATTTTTTTTTTTGAAAATTTGTGTACCTTTGTTTAACCCGCACGAGTATAAAAATTATATATAGAAAAAGGCAATAAATAACTATGAAGAACGAGATTATACACAATGTACACTGACATCGAAAAAAAGTGTAACACGCGTGTATATAATATATATTTATGTTTATTAACAACATTTTTTTTTTTTTGGTCGATCGCGACAACCTAGGGGAAAACTCAGAGGTCGATCACAAGCCTATTAAAGTTGGCCACCCCTGCACATTTCGGGAAAGTGATATTAATGTATTGATTGCCCGAATGTCGTCATTGTTTCGGCGTACGGAATCTCTCCCCGCGGTCGTTCTTTCGAAACATATCGCGCCCCTGAATACGGACGCCACTGTCGGCCGCGCGGCCGGCTTTATTATGCGGCGGATTCTCGGCGGCGGTATTGATTTTAAAACGGCCAAGCCCGGGCGGAGACGCTCGCTCACACGCGTTTGTCGCACAACCAACGTGAACCCGCCACTTGCAGCCGCCACAAATACTGTGTACGATACACATATACGTCGCGCTGCCTATAGAGATTACACGGCTGCAACCAATATTGGACAACCGAGTTTTTCGATGCTCGAAATCAGGAGCGTATTTAGAAATTTTTTTTGGAGGGGGAGGGGGCTGAGGCGTTAAGTAAATATCATTGTTGAATTATTTCTAAATTCTAATGCAAGA
Source organism: Slavum lentiscoides (assembly GCA_032441835.1). NCBI lineage: Eukaryota > Metazoa > Arthropoda > Insecta > Hemiptera > Aphididae > Slavum > Slavum lentiscoides. The sequence continues at coordinate 2,613,492 of CM063718.1, forward strand.
CTATATTCTAAAAATAGGACAAATTACCAAATTCTCAACATTTTAAAAACAACTACGTATTAGGAATTTATTAAAAATATTACATCCTATAGCTATATAGGGCATAGGAATTAGTAAAGAAAGTTCCTGAAATTTCGGGGAGGGGGAGACTGGAGCCCCATCAGTCCGTCCCCCATAAATACGCTCCTGCTCGAAATTATATATATATATTTCATTTCCTAAGCGAGTCAATCCGAAGGACGTAGGCTATAGACTATAAACGTATAAACCATTTATTAATAGTATTTGTCGTTTTTATTCTTCCACATTAAAGTAATCGTTGAAATTTTTCTCTTCTTTTTTGCCTTTCTGTTTAACGTTTGCCGTACGCGCACTCTGTGAAATCCCGAGTGAGTTACGAATCCGCGCGTGTTGCCGGGTATTTTTTTTTTTTTTAATTTTTTTACGCGTTCATAAGTTTCGAGAGTATATAACGCGTCATCGTCTTATAAGGACCGATAAACTACCCGACAACGTATTCGAGCGGTTTAACGTTTTCCTCGTCGGTTCTACAATATTTTATAATCAAAATCTATATATATATATATTTAGATTTTTTTATTATTCACGAGTATTAATTTATATTTATATTTTTTACATATCCTTTTTATTTTTTATTTTTATTCATTTATTTTTTTTATGTATTTATTTTTTATTTTTCTATATTTTATTATTTTATAATCGTTCAGCAATGTGAACGCGGTGAACGCAGTTTTAATGTCGTCTGTCCCCGACTGCAGTATGGTCTTCAGCCGTTTCCTCTCCTCCGTTATACATATATATACCTATAATAATAATAATCGGTATACGCGCTATATTGATTGAATTAATACACGATCGATTGACTCGATTATAATTTTAATTATTGCTATTATACGGAATACACGTTCGTTCGAAGACACGGCGCTCCAAACCACGGCCGAGTGTATATTTTACTGAACTGTATACCGCATATTATCGAATGTCAATACAATATACGTTTTACGGAAACTATAGTTTGTAAAACGTTGTTGAAAATAGCAGTTCAATTGTATTTAATTGCGCGTTTTTAAACGCGAATCGAATAAATATTCAAATACACGTAGCAAACAGTTAGGCCATTGAATACAAATAATATGGTCGTAACGCGTTTACATTAATTGGGTAAATAATATTGTATACACGTCGTATCATTTCCTGATATGATATCGAAAATTTAACGCGCGTTAAACAAATTTATTACTGTTTTCCCTCTATAGTAACCGTATACATATTATAATATTCGGTTTGAAAATTAAATAATAACCACTGTTCGTATTATGTTTATGAACAACGTTTAAAATCGAATAATTCCCGTCACATCGAGTCTCCTAAATGAGGTACTGCCACCTGATCAATTAGTGAAATGTACAATATATATAAATACACAAAATCGCGCATTTATTTGGAAAAAGAAAATTAAAATATATAATTTTTTTTTTTTTGTGAGTAATTCATGTTATACTTTACTAATAATAATAATAATAATAATTACATGATATAGAAAATATAACTGGTATGTATTTCTTAATATTATATATATATATATTTTTTTTTAAACGAATAAAATTGAATTACAAATTTTAAAGTTAAATAATGTATTCAAACTACATAGAAATAATTTTCATTTAAATACATTTTTTCTTCTTAAAACGAGTCCAATTTAAGTAATGATTATTTTCAACTATATTAAATAGTTTAACCGTTAACGATTAAATTGAATTTCGATACGTTAATTAAGTATGTAGTAATTTATATATTGTCTAAAACTATACATATGTCTTAATTTAACTTTTTTATAAATGAGTATTATGTTTATTGCATTTGGTATAATTTTTCATTGAATAATTTACATTATACCTGTATACAGTGGCGTACGCAGGGTAGCACCCCCTATTGACCTATAATTCTATTTTTTTTTATGTTTCATGTTACCAATATTACTAATGATTATAGTGGTCGTAAACAGTTTTATTTATTTTATGATGTCGATAAGACTGTAGTCGCCCGTCCGGGAACCGATGGAATGCTCAGTGATGTACAAGATTTTCCTTTCCAATCGTTTCGCACAGAATAGACACAAATAGTGTAACGTCACATTTACGATTGATAACATGAACGGTTTTTGGTTGATTTTTCTGACTCCAAAGTTGAAAAAAATAACACGACGTTTAACGATTAACAAAAAAAAAACAATTTATTACGCAACAAAACTATTTTAATGCTCAACATTTTTTCAATTATTTATGTAATTATATATTATAGTAAATTAAGCAAAATCTTATGTCTACTGAATATGTATTTATTTTCAAGCCCCCCCCCCCACTGGAAAATTCTACGTACGCCACTGTCTGTACAGATACTATACTATGTTCAATAACCAATGCTATAAATAACTTTGAAAAAATAATAATTGCAATTAAATTTTCATTGAAATAATCTGTAAAAGAACTAATTTTTCTAAAAAAAAAAATTAATTATTTAAAAAATCGAAAGATTTCAACATAACTTCAAACTTACGTTCATTCGAATGGATTGTATATTTTTATAGTCATATACATATATACTTGTAAAATAATATATTTTATTTGTATTTTTTGTTTTTGTTTGTCGACACGTTTTGTAATTGAACATTTGTTGAAATGTCACGTCGTTCCTAATTGAAACTTTCCTAGTACACCATAAGTATAACGTTGAAATAAAATATGATCAATTCAGGAAATTATTTGTAATTTGTTATAGAAGCTAAATATTTTTTTTTCTGTTACACCCACATTATTAATTTTTTGCGTAAAAAATTCTAGGTAACCATCAATTAATGTGCAATAATAATTACGTATAAAAGAATAACTATTATAGCAGAAATTTGTACACTACAATAATTATTGTTAAATATAATTTTATAATTTGTATAAAATATTTCGTGAATTAATTGAAAAGTAAATTAATGGATATTGTTATGAAAATGAGAAAATGAACGATATATTTATACGAATGTAATGGCTTACATGATAAGTGCACATTAATTGTTACGAAAACATTAAACGTATTAAAAACTTAAGACAAAGTGTTTGTGTCAATTTAATTTATTGTACGAGTATGTTAATGAAAACTAATTATCGTAAAAACTCTTTAAACTAATTTCAGTTTTTAAATTATAAAAGTCAAGTGAAATAAGTGACTGAAAATTGTTTAAAATTAAATTTAAACTGAAATTTAAATGTTTAAAACTAATAAAATTATACAAAATACATCATCGTAAAATTATCGAAGACGAATAACGATAATATAAATTATAACTATGTTATATACACTATAATTATATGTTATCTTTCCTATAATCACTTAATTTATATTCATATATATATATATATATATATATTATTGTAATTTATTTATGTTTTTTAATTAAAACTTCAAAACACAAATAATTACTGTAAAATACTCGTAAGTAATAATGTATTAAAACTTCAAATTAAAATCACTGTATATTTTTTATTTCTTATGTTTATTCCCTAGATTGAAAACAATTTTTATTCAATTTTTTTTTCTTTGTTATAAAATCAATGTCTCCAATCAGTACGCATTCTCAAATAATATTCAAAACGCACCTTTAATATCATAAAAAATATAAGTACGGCATTATTGCTTTGTAAATCAAACACAATTTTACAACTTTATGTTAACACGATTATAAGTGTGTACTTAACCTAAAGAGATAATTTAAACTTCAAACGCTTAGCGCACACACAAAAAAAAATACAAAAATACAAAGAATAAAAAAAAAAATGGATTTTCATTTGAAGTTTTGAACTTGTATACACTATTCATTCAAGCGAAGTTTTTTTTAGGGACAATCACGAATGAATATGACATATATAACATATCTATAATAATATACACAGACAGCGCTTATTTTGTTTGTCCTCGATAAACTCTGAAACTACTGAACCGATTTTGATGACATTTGTTTGACAGATGTTTTTTTTATGACCTCCCGCGAGTGTTATGAGCTATTTAGCATCTCATCACCAGATAGATAAAACCCAAAAACAGCGGTTTCGTGACCACGTGCCGGTATCAATAACAACTAATTGTAGCAAAAAATATTCCCGAAAATAAATAAAATCTTTTTTTACGTTAATAGTTATATCTTATAATTCATACGTTACGCAAAATGTAAGCACATTATTATTCTGAAGAATAAAAATATTTTTAAATTTGTTGAACAAACGATTTTAACAGAGACACGTTACAAGGTTCGATTCAAATTATAAAAAAAAAACTCAAACAAATAAACATTTCTTCTTCTGGAAACACAGACTCTAGAAGATTCCAGGAGAAAACTCGCCTTCATATCCCGCACATGTCCCTGTGATCTCGTCTGACTTGGCCTTTCACACCAAACATTTGAAATTTCCTGTGAAAATCGCATTCAGAATCATAAAATATAAAATAAATTACAACGCCAAACCTTCAGATATGCGTAGGAAGAGATTTATATGTTCGGATTGTTTTCCGTATAGACAATATTATACGCAGGTTAATCGAGAACTGGAAATAAATGTTTGAATCACTGATTTTGCGACGAAAACATATATATTTATTTCTTATCCGGATGTATTTTACTCACTGAATCTTTTCCAATTTATATTTATGATCTAATTGATATGGACACCATATTCACAAATAGAACGTACCAAAGATAAATATACGAGATCTTAAAGGACATTTATCAGTAAAATCGACAGAATTTCGATGTACAAAACCTAAGATTTTGTGAGAAGACCTGTTTACAGTGTTATTAATGCGACAGTCGCATTTATGTTTTGAATTAAAATAACCAAGTCTTTAATAGATCCCATATTGTACGTAAGAAGTGATAGCGTAATTAAAGTTCGAAGTCAATACGGAGAAAGTCTGACATTTATTGATAAAATATACATATATAGGTAATAAAAACATTTAAGTTTCCTGCCAAGTCGTATAATATGTACATCAAAAAAACCATGAATACGACGTACAGTTGTCGTTACGCGTTAACATTGTTTATATCAGATTTGTTCCAACACGGAATTCGGAACTAGTTGTGGACTGATCCGTGATTGATTTACTGCGCGTGCACTAATGCGGAGCGATCGTGGATTCGGAGCTCTGTTGGAACGCGTTTCGAACAGTCGTCCATGGTTCAAACGCGAATAATTGATAAGAAATATTACTCAATTATTGATAACACAAATCAGATGTGTTCAAACCGTTCGTCGCGGCAGCCAAAGGCGTCATGTGAGTTGGTCGAGGGAAAACAAAATCGCGATGATGACTATAATGAACACGTTACACGGTAATGAAATTTCAAACAATTTTAGTGATTTATTTCATTCAAAATATACAAACATTTAATTTCAGTTTTTTTTCTCATTATTTAATAATCACGTGTTTTATGTATGATAAATAAATAAATTTTTATACATATACAGATAATATCTTCTTTTTTTTTTTGTCGTTAATAATTTGTGAGCCGTCAAAATATTGTGAAAACACAAAGGATATGTGGGATGAAAAAGCTTGAATACCATTGATATGAATAATAAATATATGACAACAGTGTCTCTGACTACCAGCAGTCAGCGTCTAAATCCGCGGATCGTTTTCACTATCAGAAACCAATCCAAAAACTGGTACAATGACGTGTTGGTACAACAGTCTGACAGTCTGAGAGTTTGCGTTTTGTACGTGTGTTTGAACGGCAAAACTCTATACTGCGCATGCTCCCGCCAATGCAGTGTTGTGATAATTTGACGGAACAAACCTATCACTTATCCGATCTCCGAACAGTGTACTCCCTTCAGAGACGTATTTAAATTTTTTTTTGGGGGAGAGGGACTGAAGCACTGAGTAATATTATTGTTGAGTTATTTCTAAATTCTAATCCAAGACTAAAACTTAAAATTAGAAGAAAAAAAAATTCTCAACGTATTAAAAAAACAACTATTCAATATAAATCGTCGTGTAAACGATAAAAACAAGACCGTAGCCAACAAAAATGTTTGGGGGGCTGAGAATACAAATATATGAAATAAAATAAAATAAACTAATACAATAGAATATAAATCGTTAAATTTTATTTTAAGAAAAAATTTCGGGGGGTCTAAACCCTAAACCCCCCTGGCTACGGCCTTGGATAAAAACGTTAGTGTAAAAAATTTTTTAACAAAAACATTACATTCTATGGGGCATAGGAATACATAGAGAAAAAAAGTCTCGAAATTTCGGGGCAGGGGAGGGTCTGAACAGTGGCGTGCTCAGGGGGGGGGGAAGTTAGGGGTTATATCCCCCATTGTCTTTTTTGCCGACCTACAGAAAACAACTTATTAGTTATATAAGAGCTGTTTTAGAGTCATTACTTGTTTTAGACGACGACATAAATGAAATGAGTACAAAAGCTAGGCGGTTGAATTTCCGTTTGGAATAAGTAATCTAGTTTCTAAGTATTTTTTTTTTTTTGTTTATTTTTAAAAATGCAATACATTTTTTCAGTTTAATGTTGTTATGTTGATTGAACAACTCGGTATTAGTGTGTTATAATTTAAATTCATTTTAATTAGAGAACAATTTACAAATGTACACAATTATAGGCTAGAAACGATTTTGGAGAGCTTGAAACATAAACATTTGAGTTTTTGTTATTACCACGACAATGCATTAAAATGTATTATTACTATTTAGTATTTACTTATAACATCCACCCCCATTGAAAATTCCTGGGCACGCCACTGGGGCTGGAGCCACGTCGGTCCCCATCCGTGCCATTTTTTCCGGCACAACTAGGTACCATAGTGTGGCGGGCAGTGGCGTGCCCAGGAATTTTCAATGGGGGGGGATGTTATAAGTAAATACGAGTAGTAATAATACATTTTAAATTTTAATGAATTGTCATGGTAATATACCAAAAACTCAAATGTTTATGTTTCAAGCTGTCCAAAATCGTTTCTAGCTTATGATCATGTACATTTGTAAATTGTTCTATAATTAAAATTAATTAAAATTATAACACACTAATACCGAGTTGTTCAATTAATATAACACATGTTATGTATTGTGAATATTTATTGTCATAAGTAATAACTTTTTGCTAATAACCAATGAAAAGTATTATTAAGTAATGACTCTAAAACTGCAGCTCGTAACTAATAAGTTGTTTTCTGTAAGTCGGCAAAAAAGACAATGGGGACGGGGATATAACCCCTAACCTCCCCCTGAGCACGCCACTGGTGGCGGGTCTTGGGTATTCGATCGATGCGAATTTGATGATCCTCTAACGGAATACCTACGAGTTTTTGGGAGAGACACGCGTGTGTGTTTGTTAACGACGGACGGACGGACGACGACGACGACGAAGAGGTTAGAGGTTTAAGCGGCAATAGTCGCAGCAGGCGGCGGCGGCGGCGGCGGCGGCGGCGACGGATGTGCAGTGGGCGGACGGTTCGCCGACAAAGTGCGCGTAAATATACGCAAAGAGAGAGAGAGGAGAGTATCGCGGCCAACGACGACGGCGACGACGACGAATACGGCGGCGGCACAGCTAGGCGGCCGGTGGCGGAACGGACGGGACGATCGATCGAACCGCTTTGACCCGGGTGTGACTGCCGCCGCCGTTTCCAGAGTATTCGCCCGACGATATTATTTTTAATGCATGCAAACGCGCCCTGTATATACAACACATACACGTGTATACGTGTGTGCGCGTATATTGTTGTACACTCTTTCAAAGTTATTGCTTTACTCAAATTACCAGCTCCTATTCACATCTCGCCACTGTTCCCGGCCCTCCTCCCCCCCCCCACACACACACCCCGGCCGAAACAATTTACTTTTTAACACGCCGCCGCCCGACGATGCACCACGTGTGCAGCGTTCCCGTGCGTGTGTGTGTGTGTATACTACTCGTCTCTCGACGCCACTGCCGGTCTCTGCCCGTCTCGCTGCGCCCCTACGCCCCGCGCGGTCAGTGACGGTCGGCTCGGGGAAATCGCCGTTACACCGACCGCCGTTGTCGTCACCCGAATTAACGTACGGCGATTTTTCACCGCGTTTCAACTGCACCAGACACTTTTTTTTCCGTTGGGAGGGAGGATCGTGGCAATTTTTTTCTTCCATGAGACGTATATTAACTCATGGACCGCGCGCAGAGAGAGAGAGAGAGAGGTCAGGGGGTCGATATAGAGCGAGAGAGACAGAGCTACGGGTCGGAACGGTCTACGCTATATCACCTTTATTTTTCGTTTACTGACTGTATATCAGCCATAATCGACGTTTATTGATAAACGAATATAATAATTATTGCTTAAACGGTTTAATAGCGGTGACGTACCGAAAGGGTGGCATGACGGGCAATAATTTAAGGGCCATTCGACTCTTAATCATAACTCATTTATTAGATGAGTCTTCTCGAAAAGATACTCTTCCAATTTAATCGCAACGCTTGATAAGATTTTGATGAAATACAACATTCAGTATAATTTTATATACGTTCAATAGTGCCATTCAATATTCCGTTTAGCTCTTTCCCGTAAAAACCGCCATTTAAGGTCTCACTCAGACACCTATTTTTCCCGCCACAGGACCTTTGAGTCTATTAGACGATCTGTTACAGTGTCATCTCACAGAGTTCGATTGACGGTTTTCATAAGACCTCCTCGACGAGTCATTGCGGCGGAGTTATCACTGTGATTTTCCGACAACGCCGGCCGTTTTTACGTACCGAGCAAATGACTTCTCGTAGGAGTGGAAACCTTAAACGGTCATTTAACAGTCGAACGCGGCGTTTTTCCACCCTTCAAAGGAACCGCTGCAATGCCTCGATGACGCGCTGGCGCCGGAGCAAGAGCTACAATTTGTCTGTAAATCGTACTCGGTCTAAACCATAATATTATTCGCTCGACAAATTTTTACCCTTCTAACGCGTACCTACTCATTATTTTATCGAATAAACGAACACAGCCAACGTTTATTAACAAATCATTACATTAAACCTTTTTTTGTATTGTGTATATACGTATTATATGAATGTAACGAAACATTGATTGTTGAGAACATAGAATTTCTCAGAAAACGTATTTAACGCCAGGATATTAGCATTTAATTTTTGACTTAACTGCGATTTGAAACGAACTCAAATTCCAATTGTTTATAAAGTTTAATACTATATACATATATACATAGGTGTATATAAACGTAATTAGTTTATATATATATATATATAAAATCACAAATTATCATAATTAATTATCGTCTTTGTTTTTTCAAACATGCAAATGCATCACTGCTTCATTCAAATCGATTTTATTTGCCTCCTCTTTTTCAACAGCTGCTACCATTAGGTCAATTAAGCGTTCATCGCTCGTATAATCGATCCCATATGTGACTTAATTCTTATAATGGACGATAAAAAGCTTTCATTTTAAACCGTAAGACTAATTAGTAATTGGTAATGTTTTTATGAAAGATATTATTTTCGAAGTTTCAGAAAATGCTTCAGCAAAAATCTTTTTAAATGTATGTATCTTTGATATTTTTTAATGAAAATATTTCATTTTTGTTTTACTGGTTAGGATATTCCGTAAAGTAATAGTTCTCGTTTAGATGTATACCGTATACGCATTAAATTTGTTTTTATAAATTATAATGATTATAATTCCAAAGACAGTTTTTTTTTTAATTTTAAAATGTCTTTAATTTTATTAGAGTACAGTATTAAAATATTTTAGATTTTGAACGAAGCAAAGAATTTATTGGTTTTACAACTATGTGGGAATTTTTAAAAGAAATTTTTTTGTCTATAATCGTTTTCTAAAGTAGAAGGTATTAGTGCTCCTTTGGTCTTTACACGCTTTAATTTCAGTAAAAAATTGTATTTAGTTAGTATTTAATATGGGTTTCTGCTCATTTGATCAATATATGTTTTTTTTTTTAATAGGACGGAAAAACTACCTAAAATGTTAAAAAATTGCAAAAAAAAAAATAAAACTGGTAAAATTGTTAACATATACGTTTTGAAAATGTTCATTTCTTTTTATATATATATATATATAAAAGATCTGAGAATTTATTATAAGCTTAGAAATATGATAATTTAAGTGTTTAAAAAAAAATTAAACATCGTTTGTCATAAGTTCTTTTTTTTTTTAACTTTGAATTTCGAAAAACGACGAAGAATAATAATAAACGGTGTTTCACTCAAAATCGTTTTTCGAACACAATGATTGATCGTTGCTTTCACGTTTAGAACAAATAACGTAGAAAGCAATGATTCATCATTAGAATAGTATTATTATTTAAACGCTAACAACACCCGATCAAGCGATCCACTCGAACTGATTTTCATAGCACTCGCGGCTTGCTAGCTTATTTTTAAAATTTGTATTGCGAAGAATAAAACAATTTAACGAATAAAGTATAAACGTTCGAAAATTAAAGTGTACACGTGTGTCATATTGAAAAGCGTCAAATACCCGTAAGCTATATTGCATATAATATATAAGGTGACAAAAATATCGATTTCGCGGATTATGTTCAGTGGAATTATAAATTATTTATGAAAACACGGTTACAAAGTTAATGATATTGTGTTAATTGCTTTGAACACTTTATTACGACGTTGTAATATAATAGATTCGTGTTGTGCTGCATAATACGCCGTGTAAAAATGAATTTAAACTATTAATTTCACAGTATTATTATAATTACATTTTATGTACATTGATTTTACGATTGAGCTCTTTGAATAATACCTACCTATATACCTACTTATACCTACCTACCTACCTCAATTAATGTAATTTATTCAGGAAAATATTTTAAAAGCGACATAAAGGAAAGCTTGCGAGTCAAATTATTTCCCTTCCCATATCCAATAAACATTAATTTATATTCAAATTCATTTTAACCGTAAACGATTATTTGAAAATTTTATTTTTAATATACAACAAAATATTAATGTATATATTAATATATAATATCCAGAATATGATTGCGAGAGTACGTTGTACATCGACTAGTAACTTTATATTAACGGCATACAATACATTTATTAATTTCCCTAATTATATATTGTTTATATTCGGAAAAGTAGATTAATATTTATCATCACTTTTCGTATTTCGTACACTTTAAAGAAATATTATTGGGTATGTTCGAAAAACTCTTTTAAACAGACATTTCTATTCGTATGTACAAAAAAATCCTTACTATTATTATTTTTTTTTTTCTCGAAAAATCTAAACGTACATGAATGCAACACATACCTATTTGTATAAACTATAAGACGTATGATCAGTGTAAAAACAAAATCGTTTGATAACTCGACTTAAAACGATTCGTTTTATAAAATGTTTTCACATAGCTCTGCGCAAAACAAATATAATAATGTACTTGAAAAACTAAATATCGTTGATGGAAGAGTAGAAATTCTACCGCGTTGAAATTCCCAACAACTTTTAATAACTTTCGTATGGTCTTCGGCTACGGAAACTATTGAAATTACAAAAAAAAAAATTATAATAGAGACGACATACAAGTATGAAATAGTAAAAACAACGTATTCTTTATTTTAACAAATATTTACGTGTATTTACTTTAATCCTCCCCGGAGGTGTCATAAGGAATTTTCATCAATTTAAATCATTTTCCCTAAAGTTAATTTATACCCCGGACACCAGTGCCCATCTTTTGTGTACACTAGCACGTTCAAGCTAAATATAATATATACGTTACTCATTTACGTATAATACTCTTAATAAAACGTTCCTTTTGGAAGCGTATAATTAAAATAATGACAGCCCAAGGATATCCTGATCATTTAAAACAATTTATCACCACGTGTTCAGACATTATAGAATTGCATTATTCCTGCTATTTTAAAAAAAAAAACGTATTAGTACTTAGTAAAGTAGTTGTTTTCATTAAAACTTGTTCATTCCATGAAATGGAAAACATTTTTTTTTTTCTATTTACCGAAAAATTACGAAAAACCGCTAAAAATGGGTAATCGTCAATATCACGTACAGTTTTTTCTATTGTTTTGAAATTTTCAACAAAGTTGTACCTTTGTACTATACAACTTCAAAAACATTTTCAAAAAGTTTTATTCAATTTTAAGCTATTTTTAGATTTTGTGGTTTTTCATTCATAAAACAGTTAATTTTGAGTTTTTGCCTTGAAATTTGTAGACAAAACGTCAGACATAATATATTACTTTAATTTTGTACGAAAAATAGACAAAGTGTTTTACACCGAAGCTCCGCTCAGAATCGTTTTATCGAACGCAATGGTTTATCGTTGCTTTCAAATTTATAATAAAAACAAAACTCTAAGATCTTTATCCGAGTAGTAATTCACTTAAGCGATATCCACAACGCCCCGCGGCTCGCTACCTTTTATTTTATTTTTTTTAGTAAAATATACTTTTACCACATAATATATTATTATCGACGAAAGAGGGTGGAGCCTATGTCCATTTCCCGTTAAAAACGTATTTGTTCTTAATACTAAGCACGATCGTGTTTTGTGTGACGGATTAAATAAATACGATTTTTATTTGTACAAAACGTAGGTACTACGCGAAATAAATACATCTAAAATTGTACGGCGTCGCATTTTATTCGTCAGTATTCATATTATGTAAAGAAAAACGTATTAAAACGAACTTATTTAAATTAAAACAATATTGTGAAACGCATAATATTATACAGATACAATAATATACGCGCGTGTACGTAAATACGCGTTCGCGTAGTTTTAATTCGGTCCTCGATAATTACACGTGTATAACTAATGTTTCGGGGAAATCGTTGGAGTTGAAATTCGTTCGTCTCACTCTCTGGGAATCCGGTCTGGGAGAACAAACCGTATTATAAAGTCGTTTATAATTCACAACATTAATCTATCGCTGCTGCATGCGTTGAACATGCCTCGTGTAACCTTAATAATAAACAACGGCCGACATAATAATAAAAAAGTTGGAGAAAAAAAAAATATTTAAAAAAAAAAATACTTAATATTAATACAATAATAGTATAATTTTTTTTTTGTATTATTATTATTCCCCGTTATACGTTTTTCGCATATTTTTTTTTTTTTGTTAGTTCAGCGTCACTGCTTGTTAGTACTTTTTAATTTATTTTATATTCATAGAAGATAGAATTCAAAATATATTAAAATCATACATACATATATATTAAGTTTTATATTTTAAAACTAAAGTATACACTTTAATTGGCTGTATAAATCTTTTGATTTTTTTTTTTTAGTTTAATACTAGGGTTTATAAAAATATTAATGTATTCGTTTACACTTAACAAACTCAAAAACGAATAAATGCTTCTTAAAACTAAAATTAATGTACGGTTTTATAATAAATACGAATACGTATTTCTGTTTGAAATTGCATTTATAAATATTTATTCAACAATTTTTAATGTAGATTAAATATTTGTTTTAAAAGTACCCGTAGTATTTTTTCCACAATTTGACGGTAATAAGCTCATAAAATCAACATGTAATATCGCACACAAATGTTCGTGAGATTACATTTCTCGCAAATTAATTGATAACGAATTTTTCTCACAACTGTGTTTTACAATATAATAAATTTCAAATAATATTTTTTTTATAAATCATGGAATGTTAGTTCAGAGTGAAAAGAATAGCTGAGGAAAATATGTGTAAAAAAAAAAAAAAAAGAAAGTACATTGAATATTATATATTTAACCATTCAACGTATGAGCTTAAATAATTGAATAAAGTTTATTAAAATTAGATATTCGAGGGAAAGAGAAAAAAAAATCCTCACCGAATAATCAAAAATTCGGTTTTGATAACATAAAATAAAAAACTAAGGAAGTCATATTTATTTTAAATTCAATAAACAGGAAACAAGTGCTCTTCTTTTTGTTGATTCGCGGGCAACGATTCCTATAAAAACGTTAATTTGATTTAAAACTCCTTCTCTCTCAATATCGCACCCCTTAGGTATTCAAATACTTTCGTTTGATAATCTCCTTGGATATAACTCTGAAGGGTCCACGGAGATCGAAGTAATATGTTTAGTGAATATTTACTCTTGCCGTATTCATCGCGTGTATAGATACTCGTATATTGTAGGTTTTGATATTTTTTCGTTACTTTAAAAATTTCTTTTGCTTCATCCTTTTCCCGGATCAAAAAATAACAACAATAATAACAAAATAAACACGAAAACTGTAGAAAGTAAATACGTGTACGAGTACTTACGGACAACACAGGTCACGACACGACACGCCGATATTTCCATATAACACAAGAAACAATACAACATTTATCACACCAGGATGCAAAACGCTAGCACAAACAGATTACTTACACAGACATAACCAAATAGCGAACATCATACACCAACAGCTTGCACTTAACCATAAACTCATTCAGACACAAACACCATATTACAAATATAATTCTGCACAAAGAGTATATGGGAATAAAACTCACAAACTGTATTACGACAGAATACTGATGACAGATAAAACAATACATCACAATAGAATGGACATCACGCTAACAGGTAAAAAAAAAATCACAAACCTGGTTGATATTGCAATACCAAACACGCGTAACATTCATGGAAACGTACACAAGGAAAATCTAAAGGTTTACACGGCACAAGAATTTACGACGTCTGTGGGGAATGAATAAAGTAATAATTGTGCCGATTGTGCTTTCCTCGACAGGGGTAATACCACATACATTATTTAATAGCCTAAAAATACTAGAAATTCATCAAAACACATACGGTACACTGCAAAAAGCGACAATTATGAACACAGCACACACATAAGTTCTTAGACATTGATGTAATATGGAGAGAGACAACGTGAACGAATGTCAAATGGACATATACGTCGAAAGCCCCTGTATCTTGGCCTGGGCCCGATATAGGGTGTGAACACCGGGTCAAACCAGAGTCACTTTTAAACAATAATAATCATAATAATAAGTATTCTTTCGCATTGCCTTTATACATAGTCTATCCGAAGGCGGTTCTCGACATATTCTACACCAGTGACGTATCCAAGAGGGTGGTCCATGGGGTCCGGACCCCCACAAAGTTTTTTCTTTTTTATATTAATATTATATACCTACTAACAACCCAACATTTTTTTTAAATATAACAATATATTGTTAATAAATAAAATTACTTGTTTGTGGACACATTCCGATAATTTTTCAATCGAAATGTTTTGGTTTCGAATAAAGACTTATTCGATTAAATGTTCGATAATATATTGATTAAACCTATTACTCGATACTTATAGTCAAATATATTAAATTTTCAATTTTTTTCCAACATTTTTTTTAAATAGACTCCAAATAAAATCCTGGTTACGTACCCGTTGTACACCCCGATAATATTGACGAAATCGATTTTTTTTTTGGGGTGGGGAGAGGGCTATTTAAACATTTTTCATAAAACAAATAATTTAACGGGCGCATTTCAATGTGTTCACTGGGCATAGCGATACGGTTGTTTTCTGAATAATTCTGATCGTTTTCGTCGAACATTTATTAAATAATCGTTTCGCGTTTGAGTAAACTCGAAGAGGAAATCAGTTGAGGGACGGTGGGCACATTTACCGATACGATTTTTCGTTTCGCGGACCGAAAATATTCGTCGATTCCTTTCCCGCCGCCCGTAGTATGAACACAAGGGGTGCGATTTTCCCGAGCGTTTTTCGGGGGGGGGGAGGGGAGAAGAACTTCCCGAAGCAGTTTTGACGGAGAGTGCCAGCGAAAGTGCGCTTCACTAGTTAATGTCCTAGTATCGATTTTGGCGCGCGGTTGACTCGGGCAGCCGGTCGACCGCCGGCGAACGTTGGGAGGAGAAGGATAGAAAGGAGATTTCCGACACGGACAACGGCGGCGGGATGTGAGGGGCGGTGGTAAACGGTGGGACGGATAAAATTCTGGCAACAAAGGGGCTTCTTTTACCGGGACCACGCAAAAGGCTTCTCTCTCGTTTTCCCTCCGTCCCTCACTGCCACTCACTCTCTCACCCACTCTCACGCACTTTCTTCTCCCCCGGTGACCCGTTCTTGCGCACCACACTCCCACCAATTCACCGCCCCAACGTCTCTTTCCCGTATAATACATATATATATATATATATATATACCTTTTTTTACCCCAATACACTGAAGGCAGGCTCGTGTTTCCTAACCCGCATTAATGGTCGTGTTGGTTAAAAGCACTTCAGAGAAATTTCGGCACACACACACACACGCACGCGCTCGCAGATGTACACAATCAGATGTGTATCGGACGTACTCCGCCTTATAAATATAATGGAAAAGTTGGGAAAAGATTAAAGTCAAAATGCGTGACGCGGTATTAATTAAACACGAGTTTATACATAATATTACATACGTCAGCGAAGACAGCCCGTCCGGGACTGTTACAGTTATTATATAATATGTGCTTATTCAACAGTATCGCGTCAAACGTGTTATTATTATTATTATTTATTATTATTATTATTATTATTATTATTATTATTATTATTATTATTATTATTATTATTATTATTATTATTATTATTATTATTATTATTATTATTATTATTATTATTATTATTATTATTATTATTATTATTATTATTATTATTATTATTATTATTATTATTATTATTATTATTATTATTATTATTATTATTATTATTATTATTATTATTATTATTATTATTATTATTATTATTATTATTATTATTATTATTATTATTATTATTATTATTATTATTATTATTATTATTATTATTATTATTATTATTATTATTATTATTATTATTATTATTATTATTATTATTATTATTATTATTATTATTATTATTATTATTATTATTATTATTATTATTATTATTATTATTATTATTATTATTATTATTATTATTATTATTATTATTATTATTATTATTATTATTATTATTATTATTATTATTATTATTATTATTATTATTATTATTATTATTATTATTATTATTATTATTATTATTATTATTATTATTATTATTATTATTATTATTATTATTATTATTATTATTATTATTATTATTATTATTATTATTATTATTATTATTATTATTATTATTATTATTATTATTATTATTATTATTATTATTATTATTATTATTATTATTATTATTATTATTATTATTATTATTATTATTATTATTATTATTATTATTATTATTATTATTATTATTATTATTATTATTATTATTATTATTATTATTATTATTATTATTATTATTATTATTATTATTATTATTATTATTATTATTATTATTATTATTATTCGTTATTATTATTCGTTATTATTATTGTTATTACTATTAATTGTTTACTATTTAAATAAAATATAAAACCGAAATTCTACGAAATAATTTGTTTTTATTTAGCAAATGCGTATATTTCGGAAACGATGTTTCCGTCTTCGATGATTTAATATCGATGACTGAATCGTTCGACGTGTAGAGTTTTTCCTTTTTATAAGGCGAACGACGTTGGGTTTTTATATATTTTATTTAAATAAAATCTACGAGTCACCCAAGAATATTTATTTAGTTGACTTATTACGAATAGTATACGTATATAATCATAACGACAGTTATATAAAACTTTATTTCTTTATACGAGCACATTTTATTTCAGTGGTGCTGGTGCCCAAAGTTTTTTACTTATTCCAAGTATACGAATAATAGGTACGTTATTGCCATGTCCCCTGGGAATTGCAGTCGTGATTTCGCGAACTGAAAAATCGTTACTATAATTTTATGTCGTTATTTTTCAAGAAATATAGCTAAAGAATTTTTTTACAGGAGAACTGTTTAACCATCCTCTGATTTCCCCATACTTATGTAATTGCAAGCCTATTTTGTTCGTTTTTAACAAATAATAACACAGATTATGGTATAGACCAGCGTTTCTCAAACTGTGGGTCGCGACCCACTGGTGGGTCATGAGTCAGTTTTTGGTGGGTCGCGAACAATTTTTCGAATTATATAGATTTCAAGAAATTTATAATAAATAATAAAAGTAATAAACAAATTTTGTTTTTTTTTTTATAACTACTTTTTGAAAAGTGAAACCACGTGGGTCGCAAAAGATTTTTGGGGGGAAATTCGGGTCGCGACCCTAAAAAGATTGAGAACCACTGGTATAGACGGATCTGGCATCAGCTGCCGGTCGTATACTATCGTTTTTTACATTATTGTTCATAGTTTTATGCTGTGAAATAGTGTACGCGTATAGACACTGAAATTAATTTCATAATTTTATATTTTACTTATCGGCTGAAATATTTTAATTACATTTCATATAAATATGATAGATTATCACGATATACGGACAAAACAAAATGCAAACACACATTTTGGCTAATTACTATAAATAATATTTAACGTGTTTTCGAATTTATATGCTTCTATAAAAAAATAAAATTGAATAACAATTTTCTAATCATTAAAAATGCATTCATTTATGGTGTACAGATTAAATTTCTAGCGATTCAATAATTAATTTACTAATATTTTATGGAATTAATAATTTTCAAAACAAATAAACAAAAACATACATATTTATTTTGTTTATATTTACTAATAAAACACGTACCTATCAATATGTGTAAAAAAAATTTTCTTTTTATATGCATGGTAAAAATATTCGTATTTATTTTATTTTAATATAAATATTATATTAATTAATTGTTAAAATAACTATAATATAATTATCACTTATTACTTATTATTATAAAACATAATTTACTCGATTTAGTCATTACTCATTATATTAATCATAATAATTCTCACCACGTATCTTGTGGAGTTTTTAACAGCCTTTTATTCATAATTTCAAACAAATATACTTCATAATCTATGTCATTTACATGATAAATACTAGCGTAATAATTGTACGCTAATTCAAAGTTGCATTTGAATTTACAAGAGCTCTAAGGTTTTGAACTTAGACATATTATTATACCTATATATTAGATATATTATTATTACTTTGAATTTTTATTTTTATTTTTTTGTGGTTAGAAAATGCTTCGAAAGTAATATATTGCAAATCGGACACGTCTGCTCGTATTCTCGTTATAATATACTGTAAAAACCTTCTTTTTGGAATTAATAGTTTATTAGAAAATCTGAAAATTATTGTAACATGTACAACCATCATGATTTATTTTGGATATATGTGTATATTTGTAATTCAGAAAATAATAATTCTAGAGACTTCTTGTCATCTCAGTTTTTCCGGCATAATCTTACACATAGTTGACGTTTATCACATACGAATTAAATATAAATCCTCGTATACACCGGTAAATTGCCAACGGAAATAACAGTAGCTGGTAATGTTAAACTTGGCTCCTCGTGTTAGAATGTCAAGTACACGCCATGTATACGCCGTTAATATCGCTCCATAGTCTGTTGACGATGAAGTTCAGGTGGTTACAGAGTTTCAGCGCGAAGTCGTGGCCTGTGTATTGATCTCGATGGTGTTTTTTTGTCGTCGATGCCTATCTATTTCATTAGAGTAATAATACATCCTCGATTTTTTTTAATTCGTATTGAGTGACGAATTACACTTTAATATTATTTTATTTTTATCTCTAAGAACTACTTATGAATTTGATTTGTCATTTCAATTTTTCAAGGATTTTGTTTTGAAATTATAAAAAGAAAAAGTCAATATGAGCACCTGCACTTTTATATTTGTATAGTTGAATTATAATTTAGTAAATATTGTTTAGGCGTTAATCCATTTAATTGTGTAGATCGCAATTGGCATGCGCGCCCGCTGAATAAAATATTATACATTTAAACATATAACATATTTATAATATATTACGTAATTTTAAATGATTATTATTATAGCATGGTTGAAATATTCAACTCAGTTTGGAATCATACACTCCGCAGAACAAGAACATGACTTAGAAATAATATGGGTCATGAACTCCTTAACCGTAGTTTGGAAATGTTAAGTATTCGTTAAAAAAACTGACGGCATTTAACAGAATTCAAGGAAATATCAACACACCCAAGCGATCAATGTTCTTTAAAGTTATTTTTCAACTGTTTACTTTCCATTGATTTGTTTTGAAATTTATAACTTTTACAAAATATTTTATTACAAACAAATGTGACGATTATTGTTTTTATTCGATTTATTAACTATTTTACGGTATAATGTAAAATAATGAAAATTAACAGGTATCGATTTTTTTTTTATATATTCATGACAAAAACCCAATTAAAAGAAATTTTATTGTAGTGATGATTGTAGAGGTACGGGCGTATTTAAGGTGGGATAGTGGTGACTGGTGGCACATCGGTATCCTCCTGCTGAGCGGTCACATTTGTACTTATTCATTTTTAAAACGCAATTCGAAGTAATAAGAAAATAAAAAAACTAATCTACAAATTTTGTCATAAATATACAAGACAATTATTTTATTTTATTGAAAATCGAAAAAATTAGAAAAGGAAGTCAAAAATAGCATACAATATCGTCAATATCTATATGATAATACTGACAAAATAAGTAAACAAATCGAGTTGTTTTCGGCATAATTTGTAAATTCATAAGTAGATAGTAGGTGCCAAACAACAGTAGGTAGTTGTTGAAAAAAAGGAAAAGTTGTTAAAAGATAATGTACTGAGCACATATTTTGCTGAAGACCCTCCTTGGCGATTGGTAATCACGAAGTACCCGTATTTAAGTTATACATAGAAATATAGTGTACTGTGTAATAAATAGCTAGTGTATTCGATTATTTAAGCTTAATAATTGTAAAAATAATTAAAAATTTGTAAATAATAATGAGTACACATTAATTTAGAAAAGGGAATATAAATTCATTTTAGTACCCATGCACGTAAAATGTATTTTTGACCCATCTAAGAAAACGATTTTACCCTGTCCTTATTGAAAATCTATACATACGTCCATGCGTAGAAGGTGTGTTTTGGAATAGTTACATCTCTTCGCGTATTAAATTCACTATTTATAGTGAGAAGAGTGTGTGAATAAAATACGTTTTCTGCGCGTTAGTTGATATTATATTCAAACCAAAATAATTTATTTAATAGCACGTAGGGGTTTATGACTTAATAGAAACAGCAATAATATGGGATACGAGCATTTTAAGTAATTAATTTTGAAATACATAGGATAAATTAAATTTTATGAGTTATGAAAGGATCATACGTAGTCACGTGGATTTATACTATTTAACCGTTTGATCATTTTAAAATAAATTTGATTTCCTTTTTTTTTTTTCTTTACATACAGGTAAAATTGTATTATATACATATATATGTATTTTTAATGTTAAGATCATATTAGTCACATTATCGACTATCCATTATTATCTGTATTAACTGTAAGAGTTCTTTAATGATAATATCGTATATATATATATATTTAATACGATTACCTAGTTATGTCAATGTTAAGTGATATTATCTAAGCCGATATTTCGAAAACATTTTAAAATTCAAATAGTGAATTAATTTTTTGAGATTTTTGTACTTAAGTATAATGTAAATAGACTTTTTTTAAAAATTTATCTTATTGATTAATGATGATTAGAAAAATTAATTTTGTCAAGGAAAAACTAATATATATATATATATATACAATATCTTAAATCATGGTAGGTACTAATGACTAATGTCAAAATAACAGTTTTAATAATAATATTAATTTACTTTGAGGCTAGGATCACACTTTACGTTTCGTCGGTCACCGAATGCCGTCTGGCACCCATATATAAACGAGATGAAAAAGCGCACGAATAATTTGAAACATTTCCTATTTTTGTAAATATAACTGTTATTTAATTTCAACGAATATAATTAAGTATGTATTAATATTTAATTATAAAAATTATATATATATATTATTATTTTTTTTGTACCTAAATAATAAAATATGACTATTTTTACTTGTATTAGCAATAGTAGGGGCCTCATTATAAACATTTTCACATGGGCCCTTATGGTCAAGTTGCGCCAATGATCAGCTCCAACACTGGGCACGCGCATCGGTGATGGTGACGTTCGATTATCTGTTTCCCCGACCTTATCTGTTGATAGCTGTCTAGTAGTTATCAGTTCGTGTTTATTGTTGATTGTTTCGGTTTGATTCGTTTGCTGTCTTTATTTTGTTTTTGGTTCGAAACGTCGAAAGAAAAAGAATTTCTTCGTGAATTTATTGAACAATACAAGTCGTTTTCGTGTTTGTGGAAAGTTGTGTTGAGTAAAGAATACAGTGTACGCAGCCTATTCTAAATCCCGTGCTTATAACATTTTAGTAGGAAAATTTGCAAGTCGTTGCAAAATCATTTTTTCGTCAAAATTGTCCATTTTGTACGCAGACTTTGGTTAAAACTTAAAACGCTACAATTTTTTTTTTTTTTGAAACACTACATTTTTCCGGGTTCTTCACTTCACAATATTGTGCGAGCAAAACCGAACACGCGAACGGCAACATTTCATCCGGTTCATTCGCACCAACCGGTTTGTGCAAACGACTTGAGCGTGTAAACTGGCCCTTACACCAAATCATTTGGATTGTATTGCTTCGCGTTACGACACCGTATAACGATAATATAACGCGGGATATCGAAAACGTTTCCGGAACATTCCCGTTTTTCATTTCCGTCCTGTCCCGTCGCTATCCCCCGTCGTCGAAATATTGAGAAAAATGTCTATACTACACCGCGCGTGCAAAACGTTCCGTTTAAAGGCAAAAAAAAATAAAAGGAAACCAATAACCCGCGACACGCGTATAATATACACGTAAGAAAAATTAAGGTACCTACCGATGAAAATATAATAACCGGCGGCGATATAAGAAACCCTAGACGCCACAGAGCGGGCATCTAATGCGACACCTTTATTGGTCGGCTGATTGTTATCAATTATGCCAAACTGTTATCACTCATTAGTTATCATTTTTATTATTGTGAACGAACGGTTTTTTGTAAATGTATAAATCTAATTTTATCATTTTTTGTTACAAATACAGAAAACGATGTTAACATATCCTTTGCAGCTCTATTCAAAGGAGAAAGTTCCACTAATTGATTGTTAAAATCATTTTGTTCTTTAATATATTTGAAAATATCTAGTACTGTAAAATAAGAAATACGGAAATGAAAACGAAAATATATTTAGAATTTTTTATATAATTTATTGAGGGTGTCGCGTGTAATTTAAGGGTGTCGCATTAGATGCCCGCTCTGTGGCGTCTAGGGTTTCTTATATCGCTAACCGGCGTGTGGCACAAGACCACCGTCCAAGCGTTTCCAAGCGAAACCAAGAGAGGTGAGGCAGTGTGATGATAAATCGTCAAGACGTATCTACAACGGTATTTCGAACACGTATACATATTATATAATATTATACTGCAGTATACGCGTATATATATATATATATATGTATTGTATAAAACACTGACAGTTGAACGGCGGCACCATTTACTACGTCTCCAGTTGTGATTAGATTCCAATTAAACGCGCAAAGTCGGTTTTCGGTGGTAATACTTATATAGTTATATACTATATATATATATATATATAAGTACACGAGTATACAGTATATAAAATACACGTGTTACGGTTGTCGGAGGTGAAACGTGCAACGAACACGGGATTAGTAGGAAATGCGCATATCGCAGGACCGACAGCGGTGAACACGCGCGTGGTGTACACCGTGTAATATAATGACGACTTAACAAACGTCCGAGACGAATCACTGATGGCCGGAGAGGAAAAAACGTTTTTATAGACCGCGAGAACACGTCGATCGAACGAATGCGTGTGTAAATATATTATATTAGCACCGGCATCAAAAAGAAAAAAAAATTGTAGTATTTCAATAAAAATAAACAAGTAAATAAAGAAAAGTTTTTTGGTAATTAAAAGTGATGATAACGATAGAAAAGATAATGTTGACTTATAGTCGGACATCCGAGTTGGTTGACCGTTCAGTTACGGCCCTTCCACCTAAGTGTTGAATTCCCAGCACCCCTCCAGCATATTTTCTCAATGGGCGAGATTCTGGAGTCTAGGACACTTCGCCGCGACCGATTCGCCGCCACCGTTTCACCGGCGGACCATTTGCCGCAGACCGATTCGCCCCTGACCGTTTCGCCGACGGACATTTCGCCGCCACTGTTTCGCCGCTACAACTCCGGCACTGTCGGTGAACGGGATACCAAACCGACGCGAAACATTTTGGTTCAGTGTCCTTTATGAGGTACACCCAGCAAGTTGCCCCAAAAATCTCAGAAAGGGATTTTTTTGAAATTCCTATGTACCACACCGAATGGGTTCAAACTCGGTAGGCTTCCTCGGGCGGATATTTAACAAATAAACCGTTGACTATTCTAAACATAATGAACACTATGGGGGTACTTGGAAGGGATAACTTTTTGGAATCGTCATGGCACATTTAGTTTTAGTCGTAGAGCAACCGGGATACCACTGCTGAGTAGAGCGTACATCTGTGTGTATCATACTAAAAATACCCCCCCCTTCGTTTTTTTGGTTTCGTTATAACTCTGGCACTGTTGGTGAATGGGACACCAAACCGATGCGAAACATTTTGGTTTAGTGTCTTGTATGAGGTACGCCCAGCAAGTTGCCCCAAAAATCCCAAAAAGGGATTTTTTTGAAATTCCTATGTTACCAAACCGAATGGGTTCAAACTCGGTAGGCTATAAAGGGCACTAAACTAAAATGTTTCGCGTTGGTTTGGTGTTCCAATCACCAGTAGTGCCGGAGTTATAGCGAAACCAAAAAAACGAAGGGGGGGTTATTTTTAGTATGATACACACAGATATACGCTCTACTCAGCAGTGGTATCCCGGTTGCTCTACGACTAAAACTAAATGTGCTATGACGATTCCAAAAAGTTATCCCTTCCAAGTCTCCCCTAACCTATATGTTTAGAATAATCAGCGATTTCAATAATATTGAAAACATTTTTTGGGGGGGGGGTCCGGACCCCATGGATCCCCCCATCAGATGTGGCCTTGGCCTGGTGTACCACTTAAAAATACTGAACCAAAACTAATTTCGTTAGAACTGTGTACTTATCACCAACAGTGCCAAAATTATAGCAAAACTAAGCGAATAATTTAGAGACGAAAAGATTCGGGCGCGGCGAAAAGTCCGTCGGCGAAACGATAGCGGCGAAACAGTGGCGGCGAATAGGTCTGGCGACGAACGGTCCGGCGGCGAAACGGTCGCGGCGATACGTTCGAGTTCGGAGATTATGCGATGTGTCTTATCGTTTGAGTCACAAAAAAGAAGAACCAGTCATCCCCCACTTATGAAGCAGTTAGTTGCATCTACCCTGCTCAGCCCTAACTCTGTTAGTTGCTGTCCAAATCGTTCGCGGAAGTACAAAACCAGGAGGTTTCTCAGTTGGATCTAAATATGTTTTCTTTTTCTAAATAAGTACATTGATGACGGGAAGGAGAAAAAAATCTGTTTTATGCGTTCATCGATATTTCGTACGTTATTTTGCGCGTAGACGATAAAATAAAATTCATTGTCATTGAAAACAATTTGGGTCATGTATATGCAAAGTCCAATTATATTTCTCTAGAACCTTGTATTCTCACGATCAAGGGCGTCCTTTCAATTTTTTTTCAGGAGTGAGGCAAAGTTTTGATCGGCTCAATTTCAATATTCATTTGATTAAAACTACGTATATATATACCACAAAGTATTTTGCTTCGCTCATAAATATAAATAATTTCTTAACATACGACCGTACGAATATTGTAATTAATTAATAATATTTAAGTACCTACATAATAATGTGCGATGGCATAAAAATACAAATATAATATTAAATTTAAATAATTAGTAACTTATCGTACTAGCTGTCCACGCGCACTCCGTTGCCCGTAAAAAATGCCACCTCTTATATGATTCAAATTTTGTTCAATTCGTTATTCAATACTCGGTATAAGGACGTTAAAAACTTTAAAAAAAAAAGAAAAGATTAACTTAACGTCGTGGACATTGTCGGCCCCCGACCGACTGCGTCGCATCGCCCGACCGCGCTAATATTTCGTTTTCGTTTAGCGTTCTTTTTACTATTTTTTTCTTTTTGCTCGGTCCCTAAGGGTCGTAGCGTGATGTTAAATAGCCTACATTCTTCCTCTGGAATTGAGCTATCAAGTTCAAGAAGAATTTCTCAAATTCGACCGGTAGTTTCAGAGATTAGCGCGTTCAAACAATCAAACTTTTCAACTTTATTATACATATTAATAATATAGATTTCAATTACCTACTATATTACTTTGCTAGTAGGTATAACATATATAAATCGATCAGTCTACATAAATCTTAGGCTAGGGCGAATGCCTCATCCTGCCCTCCTGAAATGACGCCTCTGCCCGCAATCAGTATTGTTAAGCCATTATACTTATTTGTGTATAAAATATTCAAGTTAAACAATAAAATAAGTAATAACCAAAATTATGTATAATTTGTTTCAACGTCAATTAAGACTTCTCTTCCGAGTTATCCATGACATTTTTCTTTCGACAATGTTGCTCGTTTATAAAACCTTGGCAGTATTAAAAGAAAGTTATGAGCATCAGTTTAAATGTATAATTGAATATTCATAAGCTTTAAAAACATTTATAATAACTACTACTACTACTACTACACAAAACAATAACGTGTCTTCAATAATTAAACTAAACGTTTAGAAATGAACCGTCGTCAAATTAAAAACGTATCCATATTAATAACCGCAATAACTTTATATATATATATAATTATTATATTACACTCATATAAAATGAGAACCAAATCAATTGTAATTTTTTTTTTTTTTAAAGATATCGAAAAATTATTTTTCGGTAAGTACTTAATGGTAGAGACCGAAAATGTATAGGAGTTGGATTCCTTATTCGATAACCGTTCTTATATTAGAATATATAATATGTTGTAAATATTGGATACGGTCAATCTTATATTCGTCTTCAAACTATATGTATAAATTGCAATAGTACTGGGTAAAATTATATAAGTATTATTATTAATCTTACTGTGAAAAAACGTTGACTTAAAATTAAACATTACACACAGGTAGGCCGTGTAAAGATAGATGTGTGGAAAGAGAAAAATCGTCATACTTCTAAAGAATTGAATCCATAATGTACCATTGGAAAACGTTTGAACGCAATTAATTTAACGGCGGAGATTATATTTGAGGCATTTTAAAATCTACTTCGATATAATTATGCAGTTAAATAAATGTTGAAAAAACGTATTAATGAGAAATATTCTAAGAAGCACTTTTTTTTTTTGTTATTTAGGGGATGAAAAATTACAAAAGAAAAAAAACCTTTACATCGCAAACATCACATAATTTTGGATAAAAATATCCGTATGTTGGAGTAAATATTGTGACAAATATATAATTGAAAATGACATATTGTACGACATAAAATATTCAAATATGTATAATATTATATATATATATAAAACGATTCAAGCACGTCAGTATCCGAGTATATCCCTTTCGCCACACGTCATCATTACAGTAATATTGATTACCATATATTGTTGAGAAAGCATATTGTTGACAACTTACTGTAAGCCTTATACATAAATGAACAGTGTTTTTTTTTCTACGTTCTACACGTTATTTAAAACAAATTCGATTATCGAAATTTACACGTCTTTATAGACCACTCCATTCGAAATTTCAAGTTTTCTATACGCAATTATTTAACAACCAACACGCTAAAAATATTAAGCCACTTTTCATGATTTTCATACTGATAGTTTTAGTATAAAACTACATTTACTACGGGTGTACCTGGAGACACGCGCCCTTAAAACCACCCACTTTAAGATACTTTAAGGATATGATAGATGTTGTGCTCAAAATTGTCTTTACTTTTTTGACCGACTGGGCGACATTTTCTAGATTTGATAATTAAAAACTAAAATTTTCTGAATAAAACAAAGCGGCTTCTAACCATGCTCCCCGTCTCATAAGTTCTGGAGAAAGGCGACAGTCCATAGTATTTTTATAAGCAATTATACAGCGAGAAGCTTTTAAAAACAATCTAATAGATAGATAGACTCTACTGCAGTCTATTCAGTTTAGTCCATAATAATAATTATTAGCCATATAATGGTCATAATATCGTCGTTATCTTTATTACATCTTATTACATAAAATATAAAAGTCGAATTACACTGATATAGCAACACAAATTACAAATAATATCTATATAACATACTTATAATGATAAAAATATTTACAAAAATACGAATTCAGGCATTTTAATGAAATGAAATTTAAAATATGGCATTTTCATGCGAAAACCTAGAAACGCGCAATTTTGTGCAAAATAAAACTTTGTTTAAATTAATCTACTTCACTTGATTTGGATTTATTTACTTCTTATTTCCATGGGATTTAGAACACGCAATAAAAATGTGCAGTTGCACGAGAATTCGGTCTTTATAGTTATAACTTAGGTATAACGATTACATTATTGCACGTTGTGACATTTAATCTACCGCAGTAAATTTTGACACAAAGTCCGCAAACCATTATTCGTTCGTGCTGCGTGTCACATAAGTACGTTTTGAATGACATACCAGACGGCCATTGTGTGCGCTTGCCGTATTAGTATATTATATTGTCGTAAACGAAATTATTAGGCGTACGTATAAAAATTATAAAAACAATTGTCACGACACAATTTCACTTGTGAACCATCACTTGTGGTTGTCTCGTCGCGTCTTAACTGGACAGACAAATTTGAAATTACAGCGATCCATCCAGAACGCACGACTATACGTCATATTATTTATAATCATTTGTACTCGTTTCAATAAACTAACCTTTGTGTTAGGAGACAAACGCAGGCCATAGTTGAATCTAAATTACAAAATTTAATTTATATCCTTCCAAAAACTCGGTTCAAAAAAACCTGTTAGCGTTGTAACCTGCAGTAGGAAGTAAATAATTGAATGTTCCTTAACTGGAGAAGAAGAGGTATAAATATCGACCAGGTACCCCTTTAAACGCGAATGCGAAAAAGGCGCGTCGCACCGTTTTTCTAAATTCAATAACCAGGATTGATCACGAGCGGAATATTGGTGTTTAAATTGCGATTAAAAATTACAATCCATATTGAATCAGTATCAAACAGTGTGCGAAATTTAAAATATTTCTATATTTTACAGTCATATATGTCATCGTTCACGATACACGTATAATTTTACAGAATCGTTAATTTTATATATTATTTGTATTTATATCGAAAATGTATAACGTATTAACTTACTCACAGCCATTATTTTAATTGTTTAATATTTGATTAAAATACGAGCATGTATACATGAGTTGAACGTTAAATGTTTATAACATCTTTATGATTTAACAAGTCAACAATTAAAATTTTGTGATTTTTAAATTTAAATTGAGCGTGATCATTTATACAATAAATTATACAACACTCTATATGACATTATGGAACACTTTTACTGTCCAAAAAAGTGTTTTCTGAAGAAGAAAAAATACTGTAATAAACATAATATTGTATAACTTCTTAATTCTCACTCAGAATTTTAAATCATTTAAACACATTTAAAAATAAATATGTAAATATAATGTTTAAAATACAATATTACGATTTCAACAATTTCAGTTTTATTATTATTATTATTATTATTATTATTATTATTATTATTATTATTATTATTATTATTATTATTATTATTATTATTATTATTATTATTATTATTATTATTATTATTATTATTATTATGTGTATTATATTATTATTATTATGTACATGTTTCAGACTGACTGTAAAATTCATATTCATTAAATAAATAAAAGATGTAAGTTTGAAATAGATTTTATAATTTTCGAGCGAAGCGAGATAAACTTTTTTGGGGACCAGCATTTTTTTTTTTTTTTATAATGGCGTACACCCTCGAATTTATTTACCAATACATCACTGGGTGTTGTTAGAAACGAACCAAGAAACTAAAGTGATTTGGCGTAGGAAAATTGGTTGGAAAGCTTCTATTGTTTTTAATTTGGTTGGTTTGGCACAACCTTATATTTGGGCAGCGTAGGCCCAAATTGATCTTAACATTGATTTATAAATATGAATTTTATTTTATAACGAAAATTTGAATTTTAGAATAGGGCGTAATAAGTTCAATCAAGTAAATAGTGTCTTTCTTTTTAATTGTACCTGGGAGAACCCCAGTTAATATTTTATCTAATGTGATGCTAAGATATTTAACTTGTGTCATGTAAGGAATAGGAGCTCGTTGAAGGCTCAGATATGCGTAATTTATTTTTGTTGAGAGTGAAAGAAACATGTACGAATTTATCTGCATTGATTTTAATTTTTCTGATTTGAGGGCCAATTTTCAATTAGCTCTAGATGGTGTTGGAGGACTTGGGAAGTTTCAGCAGAGTCACTATTGGAGAATATAATTGATATATTATCAGTGTAGGCAGCTAAAATGGTGGTTTATGTTTGAGAAACGTCTGACGTGATTATATTATAGAAATCGAGGGAGAGGTCTTGATGAGCTCCTGCTTGGATATGGAAAAAGGAGGAAAGCAGAATCCTTGACAAAATTTCAGTATTTAAGAATAATTTTCACTTTTAATATGGCGAGCTACAAAAAAAACCCTGTAATACTAAATAAAAGTAAAAGGAACTAGTGTATATAATATATACTGAAGATGGGAATGGTGGACAAAACAAAATCTCTTCTAAGATTCCCTTGAGACCGTTCGTCAGAGTCCGTCTACAGACAACTGTTTAATGTTCTATTTTCTATTAAAATAAAATACTGTAAATCCCACCTGGGACAAGTATACATTTTTAATAGATACAAACTAACTTATAAAAATTACTGTTTTTCTACATATAATTTCTTAAGCTAAGTATAGTGTAATTTGCATAAAATTAATAAGTTACGACTATATGATTCAATTATTGTTTTATTTATTTTTTTTTTTTTTTTTTTTTTTTTTAATAAACAACCTAACGCGATTGCTATGACAATATAATTCAATACAAGATAAAAAAAAACGACGTATATATATATATTATATAATATAAGAGATTTTATTCGTTAAATATTTTATATTGACTAATGACTACCTTAATAGGGTAATTATTAAAATACATAAAATCGTAAAGACTGTCAGTTTATAATCCGATAGTTAAATCCGTGATGCTCATATTACTATATATAGGTATATATTAAATTAATTAGGTGCTCTTAAGAAGAGTATACTACTACTCGAATGTCGAAGTCAATTAATTTTAAAACTAACAAATTTAAGGTTTAAAATAATAATTGTTTTGAATATCGTAAATTATTCATTTGTTTTAAAATCAATAATACAAAATATATAAGAGTATAAGATAATATCTTTGTAGCTTCGTTTGTCTGTAAAATATTTATTTCAGGTTTTAAAAAATATTACACTCCGAAAAGAATATGTTATAAAAGCACTATTATTAATTGATATATTTTATAGTTCATAGTTCGTATAAATTATTAAGTAAACATATTTACGAGTTTTTTTTTACTAGTGAGAGAGTATATAAATAAATAAGAGATGGACGATAAAATATTTCGTGATGTCTTTTTATTATATTATATATATATATATATATATATATATATATATATATATATATATATATATACAAAATAAAAAGCATTACGAAAAAAAATATATATATATGTAAAACACAATTTAAATAGTACGTTAAAATGGCATAGTTAGAGGAGTTACAAGGGGTAAATAATCCCTCTTCTTTTTATTATCGTTGTTAAAAATAATGTAATTTTAGCTATGAATTTGTCAGAATTTTTTTCATACTAAATTCTCCTTCGAAAATGTTAGGTATGCTGAATACGTAATTCGCACAAGAGTTCTTAAATTATATTATTGTCAATTATATATATTATTATAAACACGCATAATGAAGATGTATTTAATTTTGTGCAATACCTACTCGTATTTTAGATTACTGATAATATATATTCTATAATTTTCTTTCGTGCCATCTTAATGGCCCTAATAAAATTTTGTTTTAAGATTAAAATTAATTGATATATATATATATATATTTAATACGTTAATACATATATTTCCATCGGGAAATTAAAATTAAATAATATTTTTCATTGGAATAACTCATGTTTTTTAAAAAATTAATTTGATCTCTGCCATTTTAAAATGTTTATTAATAATTTTGGGTGACCAGCATTTATCGAAACAACAACATTTAGGGCAGCATAAAACGAACAAAATTTACGAATATAACAGGCAAATCATGCAACAGTAACATTTAAAACGGCAAAACATGACTTCCCAAAACACATTCCCATATACCTATTATTACATATTTAAGTCTACAAAGATTTTATAGATTAAATTTGTTTCAAATTATGTCGTTCCAACTCGTGCTAACGTGTCCAAAATAAACGCCATTCGGGGCTTTAAAGGAAACTTTACACCTCTGGCCACTCAAATGTCCTCCTTAAAAGCATGGAAAATTAATACTTTTATCAATTAAAAAAATTGTTCGATTAAAACACTTGTAATCGATTAAGCGATAAAAAGAATTAAATCTAGGCTCTTTAGCTCAATGCTGTTAAGTAGCTCCATTAATTTATCTCTATTGCGATCTTGGACATATCAGTGTATCCAGGGGCGAACGCACGAAAAAAATTCGAGGTGGGTTTTTGAAAAAAATGTAAATGTATTAACATATATTAATATAATATTAACCATACATATATGTCGTAGCTTAACGTTCAAATATTCTCATACATTTCGGAGGGGGTTCGAACCCCCAAAACCCCTACCTACGTTCGCCTCTGAGTGTTTCCATTTTAGCGCAAAACGTCTCGGCGTGGAGCCAGTTCAACGTGAAGTATACATTTCAGAGTGAAGTATTAATATATTACATGCGATACCTGACGCACGTGTTATCGATAATTGATAATAATTTATACGAAACAAGGTTCATAATTAAATTTACAAGTAAAAATACAATGTAGTGGAGATACTTTGTTCAGCCTGTTGTAAACAGGCAAAAGCCCGCTAAAATATATTTTTAAGTTGGTTATAGTTATGAAAATCGATGTGGCGAATCACACGTGACGCGCGTTTAAGTGTAAAACATGTACACTAATCGAATAGCACATATTATATCGCAAGATACCAGACGTAAATACAAAATGTCGGAAAACATTTTAGCTTCGCAGTACAGTGTACATGCATTCATTCTAATTTGATCAAAATCATAGTCGACTGACATTTACTAAATAAATTATGATCGATTTTAGTTTGTTTTCAATTAGTTTTTGAACTGTGTAAACATTGTATTCAATCGCCTCTGTTTGATCACGACAAATAATAATGTAAACGATTCCACACCAGCAAGTAGCGCGTGTTAATATACATTTCACGTTCCAAACAGCCTATGTTTCCGAAGTCTGTATTTCAATATAGAAAATAATAGCCACTACATACAGTGGCATCGTTTGGGTGGAGAGGGTGCGAGCAGAGCCGTAACAAGGGCTTGGCAAAACTGGCCCGTGCCAAGGGCGCAACAGAAAAGGGGACGCAATAATCTAAATTCAAAATACACATTTTTAATAAACCTTGATTGTGCCATCGCGCGTACAGCGTACGCGAATTTAAAAATATTATTAAAATACGTATTTATTCCTATCCTATACGGGCTACTTGTAAAAGTTACACTAAAATCACATTCTGATACAACAGAAAAAAAACGAGCCGTGTCTGCAAAAAAATTAACGTATTTTAAAAATGTGTGAACTTTTAGTATCCGTATCATACGATACGGAAAAATAAGCGACGACACCACTGAAAAGAATCCATTGATGAAATAGTGATCGAGAGGGGGATATAAAAATAAGAGCGCAAAATCATTGACTTGCCAAGAGCGCTGTTGGACCCTCGCTACGGCTCTGGGCGCAGGGCGGTCATTTGCCCCTCTCCCTTGCTCCTTGTGGGCAGGTTTCGTGCTAATATTGTGTAAGTTATCCTAACATAATCTATAGTAATAAATAATAACAAATCGCGGGGCAAACTGTGAATGTCAAATAATATTAAAATTAAATTTTTAATATTAAAATTAAAAACTATGTTGTAACCACGATTCATGGTCTTAACTCGTGATTACAACTTACCGCGGTTCTGAATCTTTTCTATAAACATGGTTAATCGTTAAAGGCAGTGCGCAAGCCGTAAACGATTAACGTTAATTCAAAAACATGTGCGTACGGCGTAAACAAATTCGTTTAACCGTTGTTTAACGTTTCAGACGTCTGTTTTATGTTTATATAATTTTTTTGAGAGGCAGGCGTAAAAAACA
Organism: Slavum lentiscoides; assembly: GCA_032441835.1. Lineage (NCBI taxonomy): Eukaryota > Metazoa > Arthropoda > Insecta > Hemiptera > Aphididae > Slavum > Slavum lentiscoides. The sequence goes on from CM063718.1 coordinate 2,648,090, forward strand.
AAAATGAAAAAAATCCAAGTGTTGCGACCACGACGGCGATAAAGAGAAAGAGAAAGAGAGAGATTGAAAGAGAAAGAGAGGAAAAAAATTTAATTCGAACGAGCTGCTCAGAGCTGGTCACAAAACAATTTTAACGTGTTTAAATGTTATGCCAAGAGAAACTTCAAAACTTGAATCACAGGAAATACTTATAATCAGTCGTTTACGACGTATTATTATACAAAGCGGAAAAAGTAATGAACTTCCCTCCCCTCCCAAAAAATAAATATATATATATACATATCGGGCGATTCGTGCGCCTGAACTGTAAGAAAAATATCAAAATTATGTAAAATGGAAATTGTATTGAACTATAAATGTAATTGGGAAGTAGTCAAATAATGAGCCAGTAAAATCGTTTGTCTTCCCCTTTCGAAAACTGAAAACACGTCACTGACTACATACGACCGCCTTTTATAGAAGACTATTGAAAATCAGCTGGACAGAAAGGAAAAGCAACATTAATGTGTTAAACCAAGTAGGGGAGAAAAGGATTCTGCTAAGTATAATAAAAGAAAGAAGTGGAAAAATGTTTGGTCACATACACGTTTATAACAAACATATTTGAAGGACGTGTAAACGGACACAGAGGTAGAGGAAGACCGAGGAAGACATAATATATAGAGGCGATGATAAAAAATGTTGATTGCAGCAGGTATGTAGACATGAAAAGATTGGCTTTTAGCAGAGAGGAATGGAGAACCGGAATCGCAACGACAAGGCAAGGCCTTATAGTACAGAAAAAAAGAAGTTATTTTTTTACGAATTTTTAGATATGTTTTTCATTTTTGGTGGACACTGAGAATATTTCTCGTTGGTTTTGGTATTTGGTTTTAATAACGGCATTATTTGACTTTTTGTTACCCAATCGTTAATGCATATTTTTCATGGCAAGCACTTTAAATCCGTTAAGAAATTCGTCCGTATATAATAATGACTGACCGACGAAAATCTCCATTAAACATATTTTTCCTAATTGTTTATCGACGTGCAAAACTATTTTACTAGCGTGAAAATATCAGATTTTAATTTATCCAAGAAAATTTCGTTCGGTTAACTTAACCTTACACACCGCACCACGCGGAATCGGAATGAAAACGTTCTACGCGACAAGACGCAAATTATTCAACAGAGCGTTTTTAAAATTTGATTCGACTCGTGTACACTCACAGACTTATCGAATATGTCCAATAAAAAAAATTAAAAATAAATAGTGTGTAACACAGCGATTTCAAATTGTATAACGCGAGTGTATTTATTTATTTAAATTTGATTTGTATTTGATTACTACAACGGCAATTTTACAAAAAAAAAAATACTAATAATAATATAATCCAATATATTCAGACGGGAAAAATTCTACCCAAAGTGTATTTTTCGCTCCAGCTGATTTTTTTTTTTTTTGTACGCATTATTGCAGGCTATATAGAAGAACCACGTTTTGTCTTTGTATCAAATTCGAAAACTGTATTTTGTAATAGAAAAATCGGAACGTTCAACACTCAACTGACAAACGGTTCGTGTTGATATTCCATTATAATGTTGCGATGACAGTTTTTTGAAGATACAGAATTAATTTTTTTCCAATAAAATGAGATTGAAACAAAAAAAAATGTCTACTTCGTTAGATCTAAAATTACCTTTTTATTAAAATATACGTGTACGTGTATTGCATATGACTTTTTCACTCTCTTCTATATAGATCATTTTGTCATTTATCGTGTATTTACAGTGTTATTATAGCACTTATAAATACGTCTAACAATAATATATATATATATATATATGTGAACTCTAATCGATAAGAAAATAAACAGCGATTTTCCGGGGGGTGGTAGAACTTTTTCATCCTTCGCGTCTCCCCTAAATTCAATGCAAAAAACCGTATACGCATCCACGTCGTACTCGTAAACAGGATATGCGAGCGTATGAATATCGAATGTATACATATAAATATACTATTATTATATCCGTAGTACAATATCGAATTCCTGCGATCCAAACGGATTTAAACCGTTTACGTTATAACGCATAACGCCGAGGTGAAAATAGATATGCGAATCCGATTTACGCGTCGTTATTACATAATATTATATAATACACTATACATTTTTTTTTTTCGTCAACACCGGCGATGGCAGTTATAAAAACTGAAATCGAATTCGGAGGCGTGAAAATGACACCGGGGAAACGTAGCGTAAACGTTAAAGATTTCCGCCAGAACGTCGTGCATTACAGTTATTACACAGGTATAGGTGTGCGTGCAATGAGCATAAACGCAAGTCAATCGGTAATTAAATTTTACCGCGTATCGTCATCGTCGTCTTCGATTAGAATATAATTGCCTCGCTGCAACGGTTAACGCGATTCCGACAACGCGTTTCCGCGCGTGTACGTTACAGAAAACGTTTAACCGCGTGTAGTAAAACGACGACGATAACGCGTTCACGCCACAATAACTCTAAATAATATCCGTCGACCGTAATAACGAACGCGCGTATCAATAAACACGCTACTTTTTAATTCTTGTTTTATGCTTACACTGTGGGGTACCCCTCACAGTGAAACATATTCTCACCGAATGCTGCAGTGCGTATAGCACGAAAAAAAGAGAATTGCTAATCCCCGATCACCTAGCTGAGATTTTAAATCCCGATCCGGCCAATATCGTTAGGCTCAGCCAATTCCTGCTAGAGACAAATCTTATCAACCTTATATAAATACACTGCATACTCCGATATATCCAATGGCCATAGCAGCCGCGGATTATTAATTAAAAAAAAAAAAAAAAAATTCTTGTTTTTTGCCCCTTCCCCCACGACCCGCTGAAAAGCATATTATATTTCTTGTCAATTCAACGACAACTACAGACCCCCTTTGCTACCAATACCAATTTGTATACGCACGATCTGAGTTCCAATAGTACCGATTCGGTCTCAAATCCGCCGCGTCCTTACCTAATCTGACCGTCGCTTCGGACGACCGTCTTTTTCTATTTACGCCGTTGACGAGCACTGTTTTTGGTTATCCTACCCGCTCCGCTTTCGTCTCTGCGCACGCGGCCTGCCCACTCCATTCTTGCAACGTTCAGAAATCGAACTATATACACCTTCGTTTCCCCGTATACGATATTGTTTCGATCGCTATCGTTTGTCGTCCTCGTAGGCGCGACTAGACCTCAAATATTGGGGGTGCTGAAATCATGTAACGTCCACTAACCCATTGTAACGCATACGTTAATCCATGCCTGGTTTACTCTGATTATTATAAAAACCTTTTAATCGAAAATTGCTTTGGGGGCGCTATAGCACCCCCCTAGTTGCGCTACTGGTCGTCCTTCCTCTCGCCCGCGCACTCCAGTGTCGGCAGCCATAAACGGGGGGGACCACACATTTTCCCAAAACTTTTCTCTCTGCAAACACACTCGGTTTATTCGCACATCGCGTTGCTGTTGTCGCCGTACGCGTACAATAAGCCGCGTACGACACGACCGGTCCAAGACGCGTCATATAGCTTTTCTTTTTGGTTTTCTACACAATAACTTCGACTTGAATACGTGCGAAATAACACAAAATACCAGAAGTCAGACGGAGCTCAATACCGCCGTTCACACTACAGTTCGTGTTATTATTGCGTTGACCCCCCGTAGGTATTTGCCGAAAAGTTATCCCATCGACTTTTAACTTTTCGACCGTCCCGGCGGCGCACTTCTCTATAGACGCGTGCACAGGTACGTAGCAATAACAGTAACGACGATATGTCCGATATTTATTGCAAATATAATATAAGCCACCCGTGTAATAATATATTATAAACACCGACGTTACACAATAAAAGACAATGTCGCGTACCTTTGATGAATAATCGTGAACAGACGAAGAACACGGCCATCAGCAGTCTCGCGGCGGTGTTCATGTTTTCGCCACTCGGCTCTCCGGCACTCGTACACCAGCGGTCGCAACCGTCGTCTTCGTCCGCTCCGCGTTCGTCTCCGTCGTCGCGATAACAACAACACTGCAACGAGCACCGACCGCTGCTATCCCAGCTGCTGTTGTGGTTGTAGAATCAGTAACGGTAGTAGTGACAGTAGTGGAAACAGTAGTAGTAGTAGTAGTAGAATTAGTAGTAGTAGTAGTAGTAGTAGTGGTAGTAGTAGTGTTAGTAGTAGTGTTAGTGGTAGTGTTAGTAGTAATAAAAGTGCTGACTGCGGTCGTGTCGCGTCGCATTTTCGTTCACGCGTCCCGCGAAACGTAACGCTTCTTCATATCGCCCGAAATGCGAGAACGCGTCGCGACCGCCCGACGCGCCGTGGCCCGAGACGCTGCTGCTGCTGCTGCTGCTGCTGCTGGTGTCCGCGATCGGTGACAACATCTACGATATGTGCTTACCGCTCAGACGCGGTGACGGCGATGCCGGTGACGACGGTGGCGGTCGTCGCCGGATCATCAGCAGCAACAACGCCCGCGGCCGTCATCGTCACGAGAACGGAACCTAACCGCCCCCGCCTCTAAACACCGCGCACGCCAAAAAACTCCGAAGTTATATTATAAACGCCCGGTGTTCAATAATTATGCTGCGACTAATAAAACGATTACTTTCTGTGATTATACACGCACACACACACACACACACAAATAATAATAATAGTAAAACGCGCGGCGGTGTCTTGTGCAGAAAACGAACGGCGCGCGCACACCACCACATACGATATTACACTGCTGCTACTGCTGCTGCTGCTGCTGCTGCTGCTGCTTGCCTGCTGCTGCTGCTGCTGCTGCTGCTGATGCTGCCGCCGCCGCCGCCGCCGCTTCGTGTATTTGGCGAACGTTACGGACATGCGTGTACGCTTGTTGAGAGGTGTGCGTGCGCGGGCGCGCGCCGCCGGAACCGATAGCGCGCGGCACACGCCGGTAACCGTGAACACGCGCGCGCGCACACAAGGGCGAGTATTTTCGTGCGGGGCGCGGCGCTCGGCGGGACGTGCGAAAACGGACGACGGCGGCGGCGGCACCGGTATCGACCGTCTTCGCCACACACACACACACACACACACTCGGTCGTGTGCCGCCGCGTCCCGGCAATGTGCGCATTGCACAGTCCACCGTTTTTTGGGCGTCGTCGGCGAACGTTTTCACGAGCGCCGCGGAAACTTGGCGTATATACGCCGCCCCACCCGTGCACGGCGGTGTGGCGATGGCGGGTGGTGGTGGGTGATGGGCGAGGGTGCCCGGTTAATCGAATCAACATTTTTGTGTCCTTCGCTCCGGCAACGCGAACACGCCGTGTTTGCGGTCGTTTTGATGTAACGCCCGGCGCCGCGCCGCCCGTATATGAATGGCCCGCCCGTATACGAGCGCGCGTACACCACGCCCCGCGTCCTCTCCACAACGCGACGCGCTTGCCACCGTCCACACGCAGTCTCTGACCCATCCACTTTTGTACCCACACACACACACACACACAGAGAGAGGTTTGCGAGCCCTTCCTTAACCACCTCGGTCCTTTCTCCTTCCGACCGTCACGACAGCGTGGTCCATAACCAGACGCGAAAATCGTATACCGCCGCCGCCGCCGTCGTCGTCCTTGCCGCGGCGTGCCATCCACTGCGCCAGAGTCGTATTTATAGATATATTTTTTTTGGGGGGGTGAGGGGCGGGAACGGTTTTAGCTGTGACGCCGGATTATTAAAAATTTATTTTATTTCGTGCCCCGCGTACACGTGAAAACGTGTAATATACTGCGTTACATACCTTTTATCCGCTCTATTTCTCTCACAAAATTCGTGAGTCGGCGGACCCAAGAACTGCACGCTCTGCAATGGAGCGTATTTATGGCGCGTAGGGGTTGGGGGGGGAGGGGTCGACCGAGTTTAAACCCCCGCTCCGCCTCTCCCACGACCTAAGAAAAAATGTAAAACGTTGGTGTCTGACATTGAACTTTTGACGCTTCGGGGAAGGGGGAAATTATCATTTATTATTTCAGGCTTAATTTTTATTTATTTATTTTTTTTTTTTTTAAATGTATTTTTCGATCATTTTGAATAAATTAATTTTATTATATATTAAAAATCACACTGATTTGGGGGAGGAGAGGGTAAACGAAGCCCCCCGTGATTTAAATATTGAAAAACTATCTCATCCCTCGTCCCTTTGAAAATTCCTAAATTCTCTGACGCTCCGGGGAAAACAATGATTTTTTTTCAAAAAAAATCTTAAGGTAAAACACATTATTGTAACTTACTTTTACCAAACCCATTGCTTCGCTCGCAGTTTACTCTGTGAACATCGTATAATATGTAACAATAACCCAATCAATATAAAACAATTTTTTTTTTTCTTTTTATATACTTAATATATTACGTATGAGCATAGGCGCCCGTAGAAATTTTTCTAGGGGGGGGGGACAAGCGTTTAAAATATAATATACTATATGCAGTGGGACGGATGGTCTTGGACAATTAAAAAAAAAATCAAAAAATAGGTACCTACTAATAAATATACAATATATTACCAAAAAGCCGGGGGGGAGGGGGGCAATGGTCCATCTTGTTCCCCCTTGCGGGCGCCCATGCGTATGAGGGGTGATTATTTGAACGTATACCTATAGATTTTCACTGAGAATTATTTAGAATTCATAAACATCCGATTAATTTTTTTATTTTTAACTATAAAATATATAACGGGTACTGACCGAATTTTTATCCGAGTTTACTCGCACTATAAGTATCCAAGGCAAATAATAACACGAACACAAATTTTATTCGAGAAAAGGTCAAGTTTTAATTCTTACAAGCAAAATGTTTAGTTGTAAAAATGACATTACCACTTAAAATGACCGTTTTCTATATACACAGTCGGCTCTCCGTTTACGCGTATTATCCATTTTACCCTCTGTAGCACATTCACATCGGTGACTTTTCCGTTTAACGTTACCTTTGGAACACCAGTAATTTTCGTATTCGGGTTTTTCTGAAACCCAAAAAAAAGATAATTTTGTTTAATCGCTAAACAACACAAATGAAAACGTGTTTCATCTGACGCAATCGAATTAGACAACACATCACGGTTTTCGTGGAATTACAACCACTGAAACACGTTAGAAAATTCAATTATCGTACAATTAAATCATTGTGAAGACGTTTCCGCGCCATTTGTACTTTATATATGGAAGAATTTGTAAACTACCGTGTAAAATTCTTCGCGCGCACTGTTCTGTCAGATAAACCCAACGGCAGAGCATGGCTCTTTGCCGAGCGTCATGAACTCATGAACATCAACAATAACTATAATAAGTAAATCAATACCAATTAGCTAAAAAATATAACACAATTATCGAAACATAATGTGTATTATCAGTATAATAATAAACTTGGTTATTACCTAATTGAATAAGGCTGGGTTTAAACACTAAATATAGCAAGATTATTGACATAATAATTACACGTCTTTACCTACTGGTGCTAGTTGCTACTTACATTTTCTTCGGAAATAATTACTTTTTACATTTAAGTAATAAGTTATTATTTTTACGTGCCTATAGGTATTATTTCAAATATGATTGTGTTTTAAAAAGTATTTAAAATACTTTATTATAATATACTCGTATTATACTTTTAAAAAATATATTTGAAAAGTATTCTGAATACTGTATTCGAAATACTACCCGAGTCTGGGTAACAGTACACTGCAGAACATAATGGATAGATAGATATGATAAAGTGATTATACTGCACACGCCGCCGACACCGACGACGAGAAGACGTCACCACCGCGATTATAGTAAATAATATTCGTTTATAAGCGTACGTAGGCGTACGCAGGAGACCGCCCGGTCGACCCACTCTCGCACAGTCCTTCGTGTCCTTGCCGATGCAACGGTGACGGTGGGCGATTTGCTTGCGCTCATCCGGTCGGTCGACCGCATTTCCCGATATTCACGAAACGCGCATGCGAAAATATTACCCTAGTCGCTAAGTCGCTATAGGTATTTTATTATTATTATTATTATTCTCTCTTCATGATGTATTCAACCTTATGGTTGGTTTTGCAGTTGGACATGCGCTCTCCACTCTTCCCTGTTCCCAGCTAATCTCTTCAGTTCGGTGTAGCTTAATCGAAAATCATTTGTTTGGCCAATGAAGTTCTTGGACGTCCTCGATCCCTCTTACCTTCAATTTTCCCTTCTATTATTATTATTATTATTATTATTATTATTATTATTATTATTATTATTATTATTATTATTATTATTATTATTAAAAGCCTCGGAAATCTACTTTTAAAAAATTCAATTACCTTTATGACTAAAAAAACATAAATAATGGTATTTTAAAAAAATGTGCTGTTAACGTTTAAATGCTCTGAAACGTTTGAATAAAAGCACCCTGAAAATGTCTTCAAACAAAACATTTAAAAAATATTAGAAAATGAACAAATACTAACACGTAAAGAGAAATGTAAAACCAAATGATACCTGCTAAACTACCTGTATTACGAACGGATTATACCGAACAAATCGAGACGGACTGTAAAGGCAGGTAGAGTTATCTTAGTAATAGTGTTAGTAGAGTATCAACAGTTCACAGAAATATTATTGTACATGGCGTGCATTAATATTACAAAAAAAAAAAAAAAAGAAATAAGATAATAAATCATTTATAAACATCGAAAAACAACAATTTATTTCGGAAAATATGCTAAAAATTATAATATTATAAATAATAATCAGAGTGAAAAAATATTTTTAAATGCACGTATATATATATATCTTGTAGAAAAAAATTAAATAACTCTAAAAGATTATTCAATTATAAAAGATTTCTCCATTGCAGCTTTTCTCAGCTCATATTATTTGTATATTTAAAATTTTCTACTTTACTTTTGACCGTAAATCTCTATCAACCCATTACCCAGTTGTGTAATAGTGTAGTACGGTAGTACATACGACGTACTACATGGTTCACAAACCCAAAGGGCAACTGTGGTCGGCAAATATATATTTAAAAGATCGTTATTTTTACCAACGTCTCGTAGACAATTTTGCCAAGTGGGGACTTTCGCGTATTATTGTTAGCCATTATTTATAGTTAAAACAGTCGCTAGTTCCACCCCCTTCTGATGGTCAAAATTTCGGTCCGCCTCTACACGTGTCTAGAATTTTAAAATTACTGTTTTTTTTTTTATTTTTATATATTTTATTAAATAAATATTAAATTATTTTAAATAACTAGTAATGATAACGAAATTGTTCAGTTACTTTATAATGTAATTAATAATATTACTTTTTTTAATTGATTAAATTACATTACATTACAAAAAACAAGGTAAAAAATTTAATCAATTCGAAAAATAGGAGACTAATATCCTTCTGACTGGGAAACAACTCTTATCTAAATTTCAAATACTAATAAATAATAAATTGTTGGAATTGGTTCAGTAAACGACATTAATATTTGTTCGTACAAATTTTCTTACAAAAATGCTGAAGTCCGTGTATGAATAGTGATAGTTATAGGACTTTTTTTTTAAATATCCATAAATATACAACAAATAACCGAGAAAATAAATGTATGCACTTAAAATTTGTAAGTATTACAAAATTCCATTAAAGTTACAAAATATACTTTTAAATTTTAGTGTACGTCACAAAAGTTATTTATATATTAGTTGAATATAAATATATATGTCAAAATATTATATAAAATGTTTTCATAACTTATAAATTATAATCATACATTACTATAATGTGTTATATACAACATGTTCAACAACATAATTATACGTCACTATAACAAGTAATATATTACTATTACTAGTAATATATAAAATAACAATTATTTTTTAATTAACCTGCGATCAATCTGATTTAACGTAATCAATTAATAGTTATCTAATTAAATTAAATTAATTTTTTTCTTAACTTTTCTTGATTTCAGTATTTTCGTAGAGAAACACAAAACATATTTCCAAAGAAAAAAAGTCTAAGCGCTATTTACAAAATCCTACTGCAATGGCATCATCCCATGTTCGTGAAATTGTCATTGATATAAATAATAATATTCAAATGGGATACGTTGAATTATCTTTTTCTTTTATCACTGATTTATCCACGATTTCTTTTAAAAAGGCAAAGGTCTATAGTAATATATAATGCAAAATATAAAGTATTGTTAGTGGACACTATAAGGCTTGTGTTTTGTATCGATTTCGATATTTATTATTGGTGATTTCCCTAGAAATGAAAAATTGAATAAAACTAACCTTTAACAGTTTAACTGCTAATTATTTATGTAACCAATAAAATGTTTAAACGTTTCCTTAAACGAATTTATGTAATTACCGTCGTAATCTTCAGTCATACGCTCAGGTACTCGTAAATTACGTAAACTAAATTATTAACAACAACAAAATTAATTTGGGTTTACCACCAGAATGTGTAGGCACGTAATAAACAAATTATGCATTTATACACCATAAGACATATGACTATTATGGATATATAATATTAAAATAATATGTCGTGATGCAAAACGAAGAATTCTGTTAAATTCACAGATATCTGTGAATAAATTCTATGTAGAATCGTCTTTTCGATATATTTTTTTATGAGTACACAGAGTATGGTATTTGATTAATCGTCATTGTCATAGTTATCATTAAAATTTTTTGTTACATTTTTATTATGACGTTGAACGCATGCATGTATACCGCGTGAAATAAGAAATATACAACGAGCCAAATGTATCATTTTTTTTCTCGGTAAATTTTAGACATTTAGTAGATCACGTACTAAATCACATATTATAACATATTATGCAATAAGATATATTACAATGCACAGTAACGTATCAAACGGAATTCAGATACAAAATAATTGTTTTATTATGACTTAATACACGTACAGATTAAATGGGATAACGAACGTCTAGTAAATTTGGAATTATATGATCATTTACAATAAATATAATAGTAATAAGCGGTCAAAATAGTAATATCAATAATCAATATAGGTAGCATATTTGGTTTTTCTGCTAGTTTATAGCACGGTTTACATGTAAATAACTTTATATCCTTATAAAAAACAAATTTATTTAATAATAATAATATTAAATATAATAACGACTAGATTATAATATATATATATGCAATTTACATTAATATATATTTTTCTTATAAATAAATAAAATTCCAACAAAAAATACTTTGCAACCGCCTTCTAAAAAAAAAAAAATCAGTAAGCAAAGAAAAATTCTATGCATTGTTATGATATTATTTCAACGCTAAGAAATTATATATGCTTTAATTAAATGTCCCTTACGTTTAAAATTATGTTTAAATTACTTGGGTTATTAGTCAACAAATGTATTTAATCCAGGAAATAATTCGCGTTGTGTTATTTATATAGGCGCACAATATGAAATAGACTCCATTTAAATTGGATATCTACTTACTGCAGTCACCGAACCGTGTAAATTAATTTTCCATAGCTCATAATTTCAAAAACGTAATTTCAGATTATGAGTATTTACTCGAGATTTAATTAAAGTATATAATTAAAGCCATTATTTTTTTCACTTAGCTCGTGCCGTTTTAACGTTTTAAGGTTTAATGTCATTATGTCAAATGTGCTGTCGTCTGACTGAAAACAGTAATATTTATTATAAAATGATCTACTATTTCAATTATTGTTATTATTGTTATTGTTATTGTTATTGTCATTATCACTGTCATTGTTATACAATCGTATTTTATTCCTATACCGTAATTATCAACATAAAATAATCATAATCAGCTATTGCTTTTTTAATAATTATATATTTTTTGCGTATATTACAGTATATTTAAAATTTGTAGTTCAATATGTTTATAACTAATAATCATGCAAAAAAAAACTGTAATTAATGTATTGATCTACGGATGGCCATTATAAGGGCGTGGTGAGTAGGGATCACATAATAATCATTATAGATGTAATGAGAAAACCAACTATTTTTAAAAATACAAAATACAATTCGAATAATACTATTTAATATGGATATAATATTACATATCTGTTATTATTAATATTATAATTTATGAAAATGTTGAATTACTACAAAATTTTCACACTAAGGAGTTTAAATCGAACAGAAAAAGTTTAAAGAAACGTTTGGTTGAGAAAGAATGCCTTCATTATATTCTACAAATTAAGAAGAATCTTATTTTCAAGAGTGTTTGTTACCAATTCTACACCAAATATTCATGCATTCCAACATTTTCTACGATATGTTGCCAACATTTACAGATTCTATTGCAAATCGGTGAAAACATGAACATACGTAAATTATAAGTAGGCCAGGATTATTTAATAAACTTGGCTTCTTTCAGAAATATTAGATAAAAGGACTTCACCACTACGAGTTTTATAAAATATTCATCGTAACAGTGTTTGTGATGTTTATGCTAATGTACTGCTATAGTTTTAAGGATTATGTTCATATTACCAGTAACAACTGTAAGGGCTAAATGATCGTTTTCAAAATGAACAATAATTAAATAATATTTAAGAACTAATTTAAGCAAAATAATATAATAGAAATACAGCAAACTTGACAATAATAGGTATCTATATTCGAATGTGAAATTACCCACGAAGTTGACTTTGATGACATTAGCCATTTAATGACACGTTTACAGAAAGCAAGTTAAGAAAGTTATGATAATTGTTATATGTATGGGTTTTTAATTATAGTATTTAAAAGGATACTGTAATCTTAAGTGTGCATATATATTATAAAATAAAAAAAACTTTTTAACTATTACGATATATTTAACCCGCGGTCACAGACATAATATTATTACAGATACATTTATTTTCATAAAATCGGCAATTATGTAGATACTAAAATATTATGAGTACTTTTCGTTTTTAATTTTTGTCGATAAAAAAAAAGTAGTATTAAATGGGTCCATGGTAGTTCCTTTTTATTGTGTAAATTGCCGATTTATTTTAAAGACCACCGAAAATGACTGGGACTCCGCGAATTATAAGGAAAACCCTAAATCTGTATAATCAGACATTATAATTCAAAATTTTGAAAACTATAAAATGTTTACAAATATTTATTACTATTTTGTTTCATATATTATTTCCCAATACCCTAAGAACAGCCCTGCAGATAGGAAACCATAACATTGTAAAATAAAACTTTAACGACCAGCTTGGCAAACGATACCGAACAATTTCGGTGAACCCTAATTAATGGACTGTACAGTACAAATTATCTACGTATATTTAGGACGTAAACGCTACATCAGTAACTCTTATGAATAACATTAAGCAAATATACTTTCTGGTCAAACGACGATTAACTGACCAACCTGCCGCCGAATTTTTCTTATGAAAATGCAATAAAAGGATAAAAAAAATGATTTATTATTCAAAAAACATTATCGTATAATAATTATCATGAATTATGTTCACTATTTGGTACACATTTAGATAACCATAAAATTTTTATAGTTGTTTAAATGTCAATAATTTCAATATTTTATGCGAATTTAAATTTTTAAATAGAGTTAGCTCATTAAAATATCAAGATAATTTTATCGATGAAAATTTTAAATAGGCTGTATATTCATATTAATTATATATGTGTACTTAGAAAATGATTTTACCATTGTAAATAATTTAAACATATATTTTATATTATAAATTTTAAAAATTAACTTGTGTAGCATTAATTTAGTCTGTCATTTCTTATGAAGTTTCATTTTAGGAGGAGGATCATACTTTCATAATCTTGAAGTGACTTATATTCACTAATTAAATTCATTTTTAATTTATCTATTTTATGATCCTACTTTTATTTTGTATAACCATTTAAATATTCTTAATTTTAAGTCATTGTATACGTGTAAAATATTTGTTAATGTATAATACGAAGAAAGATATTTCTGTACCAAGTCATACCTATTTTAATCGTCTAAAATTAATTATAATCTTATTGTGTCTAATAAAATGAGAACAGTATTTGAGCAACTAAGCACCAAATTTAATTTTTTAATTTTGTACTAGTCATAATTTAAATATTTTAATAATTACACGATGTATAAAAAATATATCAATAGTTTTTCTTTTAATACAATTAATTATTGTATAGTTTTAGCATAATGTATTGAATGATTTTTAAATCTATGTCGATTTAAATTATTTTAGTTAAATGTCTTCTCGCACAGCCATAGGCTTATTTTTGTATATAATAATTGATTTGGTAATATTTTTTGTTAAATTTGAAGTGGTGAGATAAATAAATATTAAGTGAATATTTAATTATATATTTCTTCGTGAAAACTGTTAAAGGGGAAAAAATTGTTTGTCAATTAAATAATATTATTTCTGAACTCACCCAAATAAAAACAACGTAAACCAATTTTTATTTTTATTATTTCGTTGTCTTATTAATTTTAAACACTAAGCAGAGTAAAAGAACATGAAACCTTTCTTCACTTAACATTTTATTCTTTTCTTACAGTTATACACTTTCATATATTATACTAAAGCGGAAAGCCAGATAGACAGTACCTAACCGATAAATTTTCCGACGATATAATATCGAACATTTTTGGCTGTATATAGAAGTTTCAAAATAAATTTTTCTGGTAAAAATGTATAAAATTCATGAAATTGGTAGTTTGAGTTTTAATGACAATTTTTAATTTTCATAATATAAGCTGAATCATAAATTATTTTAATAATATTCCAGATTTATAATAAATTGTAGATAATTTAAGAAAATGCATGAAAATTGCAAATATAATGGTTTGGAAGATTCAAAATATAATCATAAATTATTGTAAATATACGAAAAGAAAAATAACAAATTATCTTCTTGTATAATTTTTTCCACGCAAATAAAGTTTGAATTATACCGTGAATATATTTACGACGCTATTAATTTTAAACATTTTAAAAATATTTTGTAGTTTTTTTATATTTAGACTTTAAATTTAAGTACAAAGTTGGTCAAATAATATTTGAACTATATGAAATAAATTCTGAAAATTTAACTTAATAAAAAATTTATGAGCATTTAAAATCGTTTTTTAAATACGATAATTTATCATTCTCTGCACATTAAAATTCAATATAATAAATAACATTCATTTAGTTGAACGAAACGAGTATCCAATAACGCGGGATTACGTTCCAATTATTATATTTTAGAATTAGAACATTAAATAGATGTTCGCAGTACAAAAATGTATACGGTTTTTATTTGATTTAATATTTTCAATACCTGTTAAAAGTTATTATTGAAAAGTTTTTTAATAAGCGGAGTACGCTGTTGTTTGTAAATATATATATATATTTTAATACAAAATGTATTTTATAACAAGCGACTTCAATTATTATTCTTTAAAATGATGAATCGAATTTATATATTATACATGCACATAATATGTTTGTGATGTTTATCGTTTATGTGTTTAAAAATAATTAATTTACACAGCGCATTAATTTTTTTGATTAAATGTTATTATTATTTATTGTACTACCCACATTAATACGAGTAGAATTTATATTGTAACGAGTCAATATAACAAGTATAAAGACTAATAATTGTTTTTAAACGTAATGTTACGTACCTACCAGTTATTTGTATAATACACACATTTTATTATGCAAAATACAAATAATAATAATTTCCAACTAAATAATTAATTTGTTATAATTGTTTTACTGTTTTAGTGTTTTGTATATACACACAGCGTAGTATTTGATCGGTCGTTATATCTTCTGTTTTTTTTTTTTTTTGCCATAAATGAAACTCTTAAATTATTCGAATGCTGCTGCTCCACAAAATTTTAATAAATATACGTGTATATTATAATGTTTTTCTCATATACATATATTGCTAAAAAAAATATACACATTGATACATTTATTACTTACGCGGGACTTTTAAATCATTTTTCACATACGTATGAGATTTTCTTACGAATGATCACAGAATATTTCATTCAGAATATAAAAATATATCTATTTTTGTCATTACTTATAAATTAGTTTATACGCTTTTTTTACATTTTTTTTTTCGAAAAATATTGTGTCTACTACTTTGAGATACTGAGATTTCCCAATGGAAAATACACCGTGCGCGAGCTCTCTAAATTATATATAGTCCCATTTTCTAGTTTGGAAAAATACACAATATAAATAAAAATATTCAACACGATATCATGAATAACAAATATCGAATATAATAATAAACATAATATTAGTTTATTATAAATATATAATAAACTGTTAATCTATTAACAGTCGCAATACCGTATACTCGTATATCTTTCAACTAGTAAAAAAAAAACATTTCGATTAATATTATAATTAAATGTTTTTGTATATATATATATATATATATATTAATTAATTTCATACTTAAACGTTGATAACGGTTTGCGTGTATATTATGCGTACGAGTATATTCATATATCACTAGCTTGGATAACCCTTATAATGAAATCGACGTGATTTTATATAAAAACTTACTAGGAAAATTATAAATGACCCAGATAATGTTAGGGCTGACGGTATTGAAAATGAATACCTAAAGTACGGTATTGATTTCAATACCGGTTTGAAACGGTATACCGTAAAGTACCGATACGAACCGGTATACCGAAATATCGATAAGTACCGGTATACCGAAATACCGATAAGTACTGGTATACCGGTATACCGAAATACCGATATTTACCGGTATACCAAAATTTAATTGATGCACTATCCTGTCCAAGGACCGAAGGGACAGTGGACAAACTTCTATCAGTTCCATCATCTATATCTGGACAGCTTTTTATTGCCTATTATTATATCTAAAGACAATCTGGAATTATGGAGTACCTACTATCAAACAATGTTTGATACATTAAATATTCTATATAAATGATTTCATTCTAGTATAAATGAAATCCGAAATTTTCAATCAATTATTATAGTCTAAGAAGATTAAATATGAATTGGTACATTTGATTTATTTTTAAAAAATATCAACCTTTTTAATAATTAAAAAATTGGGCTGCAAAAACTAAAAATTAATCTACATTACTGAGGCTGAATAATTTATTAATTATAATATTAAGTAATGAATAATAATAAAATAACTAATAATAAAGACTATATATATTATAAATTACTATGCACAAAGTATATTATGAATCTTAATGAGGTCCGATAGTGAAAACCCGATTTTATAAATAGAAATATTTTACAAAACATTAAAAGATTACTTTAACAAATACAAGTTTTTTTCGGTATACCGTTAAGCACGGTTTTTACGGTATACCGTAAAGAACGGTTTTAACTGTATACTACATATTATATCATATACAATACTATGATTACATTTAATACTTTATTACAGTGAGGTTAACCTTTTTTTTTATCACTAGTCTGATTTATAAAAAAAAAATATATTTACACAATAATTTGAAGTAAATATTTCAAAGGATTCCATCCCAATAAACCACAGTTGCAGACTTGCAGTACACGTCTCGGTAATATTTTACGTAAACCGGAATCTATTGTAAATACGAAATTATAATAAAGTTAATATCGTTGAAAATGATTTGAAAACAGATAGATCTATTTAATATTGTTTTGAGCGAAAATTATAAAAATTATACTTTATTCCGATCAAATTAAATTATATTTGTATATAATTTTATTCTATTTCAGTTTTCAACTGGCACACCGCAAAATTCTATTGTTTATAATATATAAACGAATACATATTTTTGTTTTAAACGAATTTGTATAAAGTATACACGTTTATTGACGTATCGCATATAAAAAGCATAATAATTCGTTTGCTATAATATTTCTACATTCTAATACACGTGTATTTAGAAAGTCGAATATATATATATATATATATATATATATATTATAGAAATAATTACAAATTTAAATAGTACATAGAAACGATATGATAACGCTGCGTGTTACGAAGGAAATCTCGACGAAATTATTTCGTTTATACGGCGTCGGCCGAAGTGACCTTGGTTACAAAAAAAAACACACCTTATTCAAAATAAATGTTTTATCGGTTAATATCGTGAGTTGAGTTTAAAATAAAACGTCAGGTTTAAAATATAATAGGCACATAAAAAAAAATCATTTATTTGCACGTGCAACTTTTGTATTTAAAGGTGTCTGCACAGACACATTTCTCTTCTTTTTTCCTTGAAACTTTTTACGTTCCGGTTGTAATACGCACACATATATTTTTTTTTCAAAAGATTATACACGCGTATATGGGTTTTAATAGGAAGATTGAATTTTCGATAAAAATGAAACGAAAAGATATTATAATGGGACCGTTGAAGTCCATTGTTTGGGGGGCGAAAGTTTTATACACTAACACGAAAATCTCGTGTCAGCTGTTTGTCCATGACGAGGCCAGGGTAACGTTATTTATATATAAATATATACAAACTGTAAAGGCTTTAGATAATAAACACGTGATTTTATATAAATACTTCGCTACACATAATATTATAATTAAGCAGAGGAAAACTGGTACGTCGTTTTTATTAGGATTTAGGATGGATAACATTGCGGTAAGGGACGCGATAAGCACGATAAAATTTATATTATAATTTATAATGGTCGTGTTCGCGTATAAGGGTAGGTTGTAGGTAATACGTAACATTCTGAAATATTGTTATATTGCTATCGTGGTTTAATCACACAAATTGCTGTGGGTAATCGTATGTCACTAGCATAAGTTTTGCATTGTTTTAAAAACATAAAAGAATCGGTTATAAAACCATGCGTTTTTATAGCACACTATAGTATCAAAAAAAAAAAAAATGGAGCAGAATAAAAATGACTTAAAACGTAAACGTAGGTTTTTATAGATAAAAAGAATTTAATATGTAGTCAGTACACTCAATTAAAAGAGACACATTTTTTGATTTTCTTCGTAGTTTTTGTTGATACACAAAGAAAAATTATTGAATAATTGCGGAAAAAACGCGACGAACAATTATACAGAACATTATATAGTATTTAAAAAGTTTATTTTCATTAGGTATCTGTTTTTCAATAAATTTATTCAGAAAATTATAATCCTAGATACTGAAGTTTTCACTTATTATTTATTTTATTAGCTATATTATATAATTTATATATACTTATTATTATAATAATATACTTGAAGATATTATTCACAGCTCAAGTAGTCTGAAAAATAATTATTATTATTATATTTCAAACATTGGAAAAATCTGTTCCGATTATTAAAAACTTTAATTCTAGAACGTCGAGACTGATTATTTTAAATTTCACGAATAAAATGTATTTGCGGTTATACAATAAAATAAATACAGAGTTTAAATTTTATTACGGTATTTTTACTATATGGCTAAATAATTTCGAATTTTTTTTTCTTTTTTTTCTAATGATCGCTTACAGTTTTAACCGTTAAAGTAATTTACGTTTAGCTCACAATCGCATTTTGAATAATAATATCAACACAATTACGAAATATGAAGTGAAATCTCTTATACGTTTTTCATATTTATCTTTATATTGACGCCATCACACTATATATATATATATATATATATACAAGTAGAATATGATAAATTAATTTTTGACGCGGACTTCTGTGCCGATTCAGATAAAAATGTCTTTTTCGATTTTCCGCGGAATCGACTGAAACGTTCTGTAGTATACATATAACATTCTTGTGTCATCATATAATTTGAAATTTTTTTGTTCGTGATAGCAAAAAAATAAAAATAAAATATCGTTACCTACTGAAAATCGATTACACTAGTTATTTTGAAAACGTATATAATCCCTCTAAATTCCAAAGCCTTGGTGCGAGAAATAATGTACCTATTCTATTTTATGTTATCTAAACGTTATTTTATTATTATCATATATTTCTATTTAAATATTATATGTTCGATAATTGAATTTTATTTTGCTGAGTAAAATCGTCTACGTTTTTTTTAGTTCGTTCACGATCGATGTGTCGAAAAGATGCCGTCACGTATCACTATAAATTGTCCTTTTTCACTATTACTTAAATACATTTATTTTAGATCGATCTACACCGTGTCAATGCCACACACGGAGACTTTATCAAAAATAGGTTATACTGTATACGTATATAAAAATGAAGTTTAGCGTAAGTAACCGGTATATCGGGCGCAGCACTACTGCACTGTATCGATACGTAGTATGGATAACTATTAATATTATATATTGGTGAGATTACTCTGAATTATCTCTCATAGTTGTGTCGTAGTATAAATCATAGCAACGGAGTGGTCGTGAGGGTACGTGTGTATGGAGAGAGAGAGAGAGAGAGAGAGAGAGAGAGAAGGAACACGGATAGTAAACGAGACTAAGTTCTAAACAACAAACGTTTTCTCTCTGTCGCTGTCACGAGAAAAACTTACCCTTCCAGTCCTTTCTAACGGAATATTTTATTTCATTTCTTTAATACAGTTTGTATACTTATATATATAACGTATAGCCCGCGTTACCCTGGCCCCGTCATGGACAAACAGCTGACACGAGATTTCCGTGTTAGTGTATAAAACTTTCGCCCCCCAAACAATGGACTTCAACGGTCCCATTATAATATCTTTTCGTTTCATTTTTATCGAAAATTCAATCTTTCTATTAAAACCCATATACGCGTGTATAATCTTTTATTGAAATCTTTTGAAAAAAAAAATATTAAGTATATGTGTTCGTGTTACAACCGGAACGTAAAAAGTTTCAAGGAAAAAAGTTGAGAAATGTCTACGCAGACACCTTTAAATACAAAAGTTGCACGTGCAAATAAATGATTTTTTTTTTATGTGCTTATTATATTTTAAACCTGACGTTTTATTTTAAACTCAACTTACGATATTAACCGATAAAACATTTATTTTGAATAAGGTGTGTTTTTTTTTTGTAACCAAGGTCACTTCGGCCGACGCCGTACAAACGAAATAATTTCGTCGAGATTTCCATCGTAACACGCAGCGTTATCCTAGGGCTGACGGTTTTTTCGGTACACCTTCAATACCGGTATACAGGTATTTGGAAATTTGTGTGTTAAACGGTATACCGAAAAACCGTTCTTTACGGTATACCGTAAAAACCGTGCTTAACGATATACCGAAAAAACTTGTATTTATTAAAGTAAACTTTTAATGTTTTGTGAAATATTTCTATTTATAAAATCGGGTTTTCACTATTGGACCATTAAGATTCATAAATCATAATATACTTTGTATATAGTAATTTATAATATATAGTCTTTATTATTAGTTATATTATTATTATTTATTACTTAATATTATAATTAATAAATTATTCAGCCTCAGTAATGTAGATTAATTTTTAGTTTTTGCAACCTAAATTTTTAATTATTAAATAGGTCAATATTTTTTTTAACTAAATCAAATGCACCAATTCATATTTAATCTTGTACTATAATAATTGATTGAAAATTTTGGATTTCATTTATACTAGTCATAACACTGTTTGATAGTAGGCACCCCATAATTCCAGATTGTCTTTAGATATAATAATTGGTAATAAAAAGCTGTCCAGATATAGATGATAGAACTGATGGAAGCTTGTCCACTGTCCCTTCGGTCCTCGGACAGGATAGTGCATTCATTAAATTTTGGTATATCAGTAAATATCGGTATTTCGGCATACCAATATACCGGTACTTATCGGTATTTCGATATATCGGTTCGTATCGATATTTTACGACATACCGTTTCAAACTGGTATTGAAATCAATACCGTACTTTCGGTATTCATTTTCAATACCGTCAGCCCTATCTAAAGGATTTACGAAACTGGAACTCAATATTGGCGTTAAACAAAATAATTGCAGTATATCATATCATTATGGTATCAGATATATATATATATATATATATATATATATATATATATACATATTATGTATGTGCAGTAGGCGTATAATTTATAATACCTATGTAGAATTAGGTTTGTATAATACAATAATATTCACCCTTGAATTCGAGAAAGGAAAAAAACGGTTAAACAATAAACACGTTTGTGATTTGTATACATAATACGCCATATAGTACATATACGTACCTGCGCATACAATATTGTATTGTTTTGCATAATGCATATAATATAAACATATTAATACTTCATATTGGCTTACAAAGAAAAATACAAGCGCGTAATTCGCATATATATATATATATATATATATATATATATATATATATATATATATATATATATATATATATATATATATATTGAAAGGAGAAAAACTATTGAAATGCATAATAAAACTGTAAAAAAAAATTCCTAGATAGGTACTATATACGTATTATACGGCCCCGTTGATACGAACACGGTTCCATTAAGTTTAATGGCGTTAATAATAAAATGTTTTGAATAGTAGACTTTAGAGGGCTTTTAGTGTAAAACGAGTGGATTCTATGCGCACGCGCATCTATTCGACCGAAGGATATGTGTATGCCATGTATAATAATATTGTTTACAATGGTGAAACTAACTTCTAAATGTTTGTCAAGTGCCATCATATATTATAGATACGTCATGACATCATGTTTCTGTTATTTTATACACGCGGTGTCTTAAGTGTCTATGAAAATTAGAAACTTAATGTATATTAGTTATATTAGTTATATATTGATAATCAATATCGGGTACCTAATCAATAGCAGATGCATAATTACATAATCACAATTTATGGTATTAATTAAATTAATTAAATCCTACGTTCTCGTTAAACCTTAGCACCGACTCCAAAAATTATAATATTTGTAAGAAATATGTATATTTGTAATTTTGTATAAAAATATTTGTATATTTGATAAGAAATTATTTGTTACTTTTTAGTGCATTTTTTTTTTTTTTGGATTCGGTTTTTTTTTTTTTAATTTTATTGTAAATAAAACTGTTTTTTGATTTCAACGAAAAGTACAATGTTCATTGAAACTGGACCGTTCTTCAGCTAGATTTGGATATAAATTTTCTGTCACTTTGTACTAGTATATACATTTTTCTTTTTATTCTTTTTACCTATTTCTATATTCAGCGGAACTCATACCACTGATACGGATAATTTTGGACTTCTAAAATCAATTTTTCAGTATCGAGCGTCATGACTTATGTAACTTATAAGTAAGTACACAAATTTAAATATTAATTAATTATAAATAATAAAATATTTATTATAAAATTAAAATATAAGAATGCGTATTAATGTACACATTGCAATATACGAGTACGTATGCCTATCGCGCACATAGCCACGCCGCAACATCAATTCTCAGAAAATAATATATACATATTTGTAGCTAAATAATAAAATATGACTATTGTTACTTGTATTATTATAGACATTTTCACATGGGCCCCTTATGGTTAAGTTGCGCCACTGTCACTCAAGTTACCCGATGAGAGTCCGTAACATACGAAAAAAGTAAATATAGTGGAAAAGCTTATTGTCGAACAATTTTTAAAAGACCTTAAAATTTACTTTTTTTTAGCCGAGTTAAGGTAATATATTTTCAACACTAATTTTGAACTTAATCAGTAAAATTTATTTTTAATTAACTTTTAACTTTTTTCCAATTAACTTGCCCACCTTTATATACGAGTATATACGGACGTATATATAAACGGATGGTTGCATCGAATGAGCAGACATTTTGTTTCAAGAAAATGATCCAAAACCATATAGGTATTTTCACAATAGGGTTTTAAATAAATTATTTATTTGTACAGCGCGTAATAATATTTGTTTATCAAATTGTATTTTGAATATTATTTGGAAAAAAATTATGTTTAGAAATGGAAAAACACAAATAAACGACTTTCTAAACCTATTTTCTTATTATTAACTTACACTTTATACATTATTAAATAAATTAATATTAATAATGTGCGAATATCAATTTTTTTTTTATTCCAAATTAACAATACTAATATTTTATACGAAATAGGCGTGCAGGAATACAATAAATATTCATATACTTCAAAACTTTGACTATAGCAATTTAATTATACCTATATATATATATATACGACAGTATATACGTCTTAAGATTTTCATTATTTCCGAACTATCGGAAAATAATTTTTTATTATACGTCTTATAAAAACTTACAGTCAGTCATTGTATTAGTCAACGCATACGCGGCAATTAGGAAATTAACTATAGTAAACTCGAGTGTTTGAATAATTAATTAAAATCAAAAGTTATTTCGTCTTTGAAACGTATTTTTATTTAATCGCGGAATTACAGCGGATAAAACGCAACGGGAATAAACCCCTTTCTCTCCCCCGTTCTTACCAACCCACCGAGTTCTTATTATAATAATAGTAATACTGGTAATAATTAATAATCGACTTCTTATGCGGCTCGTCCAACAATATCGTCAACGTTTGCGGTACACATACCTATACTTCAGTTCGCGTATACGACGGTTAAATCACTGCACGCTCCAAAAGTAAAACGGATGTGTACCTAATTACTTTTTATGTTTATATTTATAGAGGATATAAAATGTGTGTTTAATTTTCAATTAAACCCGTTACGAGTGTGGTGAAAACTCCGTCTAAACACGCGCATTACGTCTTCGTAATGGAAAATTAATACTATACGCAAGTGTGTGTGTGTATATATATATATATATATATATATATATATATATATATATATATATATATATATAATTACTTTAAAAATATATTATGTTCAACGGCTGATTGATTCACGCGAGTTATACGCACGTGTAAAAGTTACGTCATTGATTAAATATAATAATATATTTGTATATTTAATCAATGGTTACGCGCTGTATTATAAATATACTTTATAATAATATCGAAACCGTTTTATTATTATTATTATTATTAGCCTCTCGCACAGTATGGTGGTAAATTATTATACTCATCCAGGAGGCGTACTCAGGAATTTTCAATGGGAGGGGGTTGAAAATTTTGTTGGCATTAAATTGAAAATAGATTGTAAAAAAAATATTCGTTTATTTTTTCCATTCTTAAAAAATTTTTTTTTTTTTTAGAAAATTTCTCCTGTGAATTATATTATTTATAAGCACGAACGCACAAAACTACATCGGTTAGTGAGGCCATGGGGGGGTTCACACTTTACACAATGAATAAATATATTCGGATAAAATAATTATCGTACAAAAAAAAAAAACATTAAAACCGATCTAAATAAACTATAAAATTGATTTAGAAATACTTTTCAACAACGCGTCTAGCCTCAATTTGTTACATTATGTTCTATATATAATATATATATTTAATTCTTGAAAAAAATAAATAAATGAAAATTATTTACACAATACAATATAACAAAAATGATTAAGTAATACATGTTAAAACGATAACAATATTTTGGCATTTAATAATAATTGGACATAAACGTCGTCGTAATAGTAAAAATATTTTTATTTCAAAAGTAAAAAAAACATCAATTATTTTTTTTTTTTTTGTAACAAACCAAAAACATAATTGTTCGTTGAAATAATTTAATAAACTAGTGTGATTTTAATTTTGCCACATACAAATCTACAAACTAATAATTATAAATGCGTTTTTACTACCATTTAATCTAATACGGGATTACAAACATATTTACAGTTTACAGAGTAGAAAACTTAATTTAAAACTTAATAAATAAACATTATTCGAAATAAAATCGTACTGGAAACGAAAAATGTTAGGTCGATTAAAATTAACTCATAGTCATATGCACAATTTTGGATAGGACAAAACGTATAATGTATATCACAGAAAGTAGAATAAAATGACAGAATTCGTAGCCTTTATTAATTAATCGTATTAACAACAATAATAATAATAATAAAAAAAGAACCGAAAAAAAATTATTTCAATTCAAACATTAATTATTTTTGGCGTGTAACGTTCAATACTCTGTCCCTGCTATGCTTCCTGGTCGGGGGCGAGTGTCTAGATTTTCTACTGCGTTTAATTGTCGCCACACTATCTTCGCCAAAAACGTCTCCTGTTCTTCAAGCTGAAATGAGATCGTCAAACTCTGCTCTATCACCGGATGTACCGTTTATGGACACTTGGTTTGTGGAACGACGTCCACCGGATCCGCTGGACAAAACACTTGCCGCCCGTCTTTACAGTTTTTCCGATCGAGCTTTAATTTCTTTAACTGTTTTTTTAAAATAAAACGCGTTATTAATAATGATTTACACATATTATTTTGGAATTCAACGCGATAATCATTATCGTCGTCCAATACAACACAAACCTCGCCCTCTAGTCGTAACCTCTTTTCCTCTTCTTCGCGTCTCTTCTTAACTCTGGTGTTATCTTGGCGCGCTTCAGACAAAGCCGTCAAAAAAGAATCGAAAATAGCAAAGAAATCGTCTGGTTGTATTGTAGAGTTATCCTCTCCGAAAAGTCTCACTGCTCTATCGAACTGTAAAAACGAAGCCGTTTTGAAAAATAATACTTATAACGATAATCATTACAATTCATTAAAAAAAAAAAAAAATACCGACCTGAGTTTTCATATCTTGGAACAAGTCTTCCAACTCGGAGAATTTACAGGTAGCGGTAGTTAAAAACTCCTTCATTACAGGCAGGAACATGTCACCCGGTACCGCAGATTGAACTCGTTGGAACTCTATTTCTCGTTCCACTTCTTTTAAGTTGTTTCTCAGTTGTGTCATGTCTTTTTCGAGTTCGGCCAAGCTCACTTTGGACGCTCCTCTTACATGCGGTATATCCTCGTCTAACAGCAAAACGTCTTTGAACTAAACTCGAACAATTAATAAGCAATAAAACAATCGATTAATAATCACTAAAAAATATAACATTTGTATAATAGTACGGTATGTATATAAATTACCTTTTTATCGGCCATGTCGACGATGAAATGTAATAACGTTGTACCACGTACGGAACTGGACTTTGTGTCTGCGAGTTTGTTTAGCGATGACAAACGAAAACCCCACGCATTGCCTCTTGCTCCTTTGTTCATGTAATTCCCGAGAGCCAATACTATCTCCAATAATTTTCTCAAACGCCTGGAACGAGCGACTTCTCGTGACGCTTCCATCACAACCTTTGTTCTACCTTCGACTTCGCCAGTCCAGGTAACGAATTTCTTCTTGTACATTAAACTACGAAGACGTTGTTCGTAATGTGCAATTCTAAAAGAAATGTGTCAAAAATAACCACGTGTTTACAAATATGCGTTGTGTTTATAGTATCTATAAGGTTTTACTAACTTGGAAATTTTGTATACAAATCTGTCGGCTCTAGCAAGATTGTCTAAATCGTAACTGTGTTCTTCTAGTAGAGCTGCTTCGTCCGGACCGGGTGTGAATTTTAAGAGTTGTTCGACCATATCCAATGGTAGTACGTCTTTAGTATCCATATCTAAAATCACTCTTGCTATTTCTTCGTCGGACATTTTTAATTTGGACAATAATATTGCACAATTTTGTGCTCGACGGCCATCAATAACCGATAAAACTTTGGACTTGTTTTTTCCAGTCGGTCTTAAATCTTCAGACAATCCTTCATTCTATAAACCAAAAGCACGTACATCAGTTATCGATTACGTATTATCGAATACGGTATTTTACACTTTGATACTTACAACAACTGCGCCGTTTGTTTTTTGATTTTGGTACGCGCAAAATAGTTTATCGACAGTTTCTAAATCGATCGAAGAATACATATTGCCCTCGTCAATGTCAGCCCATACAGTACCGGCGACTTTGGTTTCCGGCAGCTTTGCCCAATTGAATGATTTGAGTGGAGCGGACGGTTTAGGAATTTCTACAGATCTCTGTCTGCTGACTAATTGAGGAAGACATCCGGGTGGAGGTGGAAGATTTGGTTGAGGGATTTGTAATGGCGGTGCCGGTGGAGGAGCTGGACCTCGACTTTTATTAACCATGGGTTGAGGAGGCGGTGGAGGTGGTGGAGGCGGTGGAGGTGGTGGAGGCGGAACAGGCGTAGGAGACGCGCCAAAATTAACTTTAGCGTCATCTGGTAAACTTCCGTTACTAAGCATTGTTTCCAGTTTTTTCCTCTCCGTTTGCTCGTAAGCTATCCTGTGCTGCAGTTCACTTATAGTGGCTTCGAGCTCAGATATTTTTTGCTTAGTTTCCAGATGAATGGATATTTCTTTGTCCAAACGTTCTTTAATCCTCGAAATACTATCCCAATTGTTTAATGACGTTTTTCCTTTGCCTAAAAAATTAATTTTTATTTCTCATTTTATGTTATAAATTATATTGGGGGAAATCATGAAACTATATATTTTACATTCATCGCTCAACCGAATAATTTGTTTCTCCATTGCATCCATCTTAACTTTAAAGCTTTCTAGATACGTAATTTTATTTGATAGATTCTCCACCGTATTGGTGAGATCGTCCAAGCTAATATTTTCACTGGCGTCTAAAAGTATATAAAAATATTTTTTTCCTCGTTTCAAATTGAAACCAAATGAACAGTACCAGATTTCTTACTTTTGCACGATCCCAATGATTTGTTATTGATGTCATGTGTAGCACCATTTGGAACTTCAGCGCGTTCACATTTTTCTTCTGTAAATCCATAGACATTTAGCAGGTAATTAAAATTGTAACATTTCAATATTTTACTGGTGTTTTAAATAAGTGATTTTGGACGATTTATTTGGTTGCAAATCACAAACCACTAACTCTGTCAAATGATATAAGTTACCTTGTACACCAGTGTTCGTCTCATTACATAACGTTACACCGCGATTGACTATTCCACGGTCACCTAAAACACTAACAGATTTTTCGACCGCGTCAAGTGTTCTACATTCTTCGTACATTTTATGGAATTCTAAGTTTTTCTAAAAAATAAGATAAAATAGTGTAATATTAACACATATCTATTAGAAGTCCAAATGATTTCAGGTTTTACCAAAGTCTTTTCTTGTTCCGGACTGGTCCGGAGTTTTTCAACTTTAGATTTTCTCTGAAATATCCGGTTGGTGGATATTCTTAAGAACTTTGGAAAGAAAGAAGCCATCTTCGGATCTTTCTTGCGATAATTGACGAAAACCAACGACGTTTATTTTTTATTACAAAGCTATATGAGTGTTAGCTCTCCGCTGGCTTGACCAACATTGAATTGTAATAGTGAACAAGGAAATTGAATGTTGTTCAAAAAACACCGTTGTCAAGAAGAATGTTATTGTTTGATGGCGGTGTAAGAATGCTACAAGTTTATTTTAGCCAAATATAATTTTTTAAACAATAAATATAAAGAATGTTTTATATTTTACAATTATTTTTTCGGACAAAATATATGATTTATCTTTTGATTTTGTCTACCGCTTAAAAAATCTATTGGAAAAATGGAAAAACGTGTGAAATGAAATAGTAACTATAGACAAAAATTCACTTTACTTCAAATAAAATCTCTCTATTAACTCGTTTCACGTGAAAAATTTTTCGACCATTTATTTATCCAAATTAGATTGGATTTGCTCGGAATTTAAATCATAAAGTATCTTTTCTGGAAGTATATTTTATTCAATCAGTTTATTCGTGAATGTCGCTGTCGTAAAAAAATTCAACGTTATTATATTATAAAATATTTTTATTTTTTATTTTTCTTATACTTTTCTATGGGCGTTAGCGCATTTTAATTTTTAATTTTAAAATAACCACATGAAATATGTTATGTGAACGTGCGAACCGGAGGAGTGAATACCGCAGACACGTTTCAAACGGAAAATATGTTTTTTTATATATTAAGTTTCATACGATTTTAAAGAATTTAATAATATTGCGTATAATAATAATGGTAATAATAATATTACCATTGTCAATTGACACAATATCAAGCAAGCTGCATTACGCATACTAAATTACAATTATGTATATATATGGTCGTCATTACAATACGCGGTACATATTGTAATAAATCAATAAACAGAATTGTTTTTTGACTAGATATTTTCAATAATATTTTGAAATCGACGATACCATTTTCTTCGGTATTGTATTAAAAACAGTTTTTAATGTAAGATCAAACAGCTGTCAACAAAATATTCAAAAATATTATTGAATTATTGTCATTTGTTATAATAATAAATAATACCTTTATGTCACCCACTGGCCGATTTTTCGACGACGTGAATATTCCCGATGGGCGGCGATAAGAAACTATAAAAACAATAAATTCGAATTCGATACAATATAACCATTTTAAATTCACATACATGCAGTGGTGTTCCCATAGGGTATACTCCACATATGCCGTATACTCTCAAGATTTTTTTTACAAATCTTGGGGCATACTGCGTATACTCTCAAGTCATAATGAATTTGCGGAAAAAAATTGTTATTGTTTTTGTAGTGGGCAAATTCGCGTTTTTATTGAAAACCGAATTATTATTTATTTTTGATATATGGAAATTATTTTCCACCAGCGACGATTGTGCACTACGACGACGTTCGTTGTTTATCATCGAACAGAAACGACGGTAATACATAATAATATGATGTAATATGTAATTAACCAGGAAGAGAGGGATAAGAATCAATTTTTTATAAATATATTTAAATAAAATTTAAGTAAATATATTTAATTTTTTTAATAAATACAAAAATAATGAAAATAAAAATTTGTTTGTTATTATTATTAACACTCCTCCCTCATTATACCAAGGTCGTAATCTGCATTGCATAATCTGAAACTGGCATACGAAAAACTTTTTTTTTTTCAACACCCTAAACTTTTTTATTGAAATTGTTAAAATTGTGCCACGTACACCCTCAACAAATTTGATGGGAACATCACTGCATACATGTATATATAATGCTCAAGATTCTGATGACATTGATTTCCCGGTGAATATTCAACGCATGCTAAACCATTTAGTCCATAGTCTGCTATTGAGTTTCTGAAATATTGTGATGTATTTGGGTCGTAATAATATATGTTTATTTTTACCATGTAACTTACCGAATTTGTCGGTATGCAGTGTCGTCCTAACCACCAATAATGCCCTAGGGCAATAATATTCGACCCCCAAAAAAAAAAAATACAACTAACGTAATATCTATAATTACATAATTTTATATATTTTAATAGTAAATATACACTCATCCTCGAAATCATCATATAGATACGAGGGAAATTAATATCTAAAATAAAACAACACATTTTTTCTTTTTGTCATCATTCATTTTTTTGACGCCCCCTGCATTCATAATACTTTATAGACACCCTAGGGCACTTGCCCCATTTGCCCCCCCTTGGGACGGCTATGTCGGTATGCCTACTATTATGGACAAAAGACATTATAACACATTTACACCATTAACACGTTTGCGTTCTAAGAGTATTTTGAACAATGCGTTCCAATAGATCTTACGCATAAATAATGACTATACAGTTGAACGTTATAAATTTTTAAAAAAGATTGGACATTTTTTTTTTTCAATGGTCATCGAACGCAATATCCGTCAATACGGTTCAAGGGGTGTACAGACACCCAAAACACCTAACCCCCCCCGGTTGTGTCGCTGCCTAAGGCAACGAAATTCTAAACACGTCACTGGAAATGATCCGATAGAAACGACTGATCTGAGAAATCATCACTGAGAATAAGCAACGACTGCAGATGTATAACGACAGTACAATAATTATATATATATATATATATAATACGTGTTATAATATTATGTGTGTTACGATCGCGTGAAAGACGATTGAGTATACGTTTCTGAACGGTTTGAAAACGGTTGAATTGACGTCGGTGGAGGCCGTCGTTAGAACGTATATATATATATATATATACGCCGTAGCCCGCGATCCGCCGCCGCACCCAGTCGTACCTATCACTAGCTGCAGGCTGCAGACATCGGAAACGCGCGTGTGTAAGCGAAAAATGAAGTTCTATACACAGGCCGCCACCGCCGCCGCCACACCCACCGGTTATATGTATAACGGTACGCGCGTACCTATATAGAGTTATCCCACGGGAAGACGTGCGCAATAAACTTCGGTAATTTGACAACTTTGGCGGAACGGTCGGTCGAAAAACACGTTGTTTTTTTTTTCAGAAGGTATATATACCTCGTGTATAAATATATTACAGTGGCGCGGTGAAAGGGTATCCGAGAGGCGCAATTGCGCCTCCGAGTTTTTAAGGAGCGGTGAGTGGGCCCCTTTGATCTGTGTTGTAATTTGGTATTTTACAATAAAATATAAAATTGTATTCGATAATAATATTATGTTTAATAATCTATTATCGACTATATATATATACTCGTACAATTATGAAGTTATTTATATAACGCATAGTAACATACGTATATACCTATTTTATTATGTAATGACTATTATTGACGTTTTCTATTGAATTAAATGTTAAAATGCGTACCACGCTCACTACGAAAACTACATAGGTACCTATATACTGTGTAAATACCGCTACCAATATTGTTTAAATAATTGATTTTTCTTCGGGGCGTATATTGTATATCACTTTTCCGGTATCGAAGACCAATATATTTTAGAGTCAGAATGGGTAGTCCGGGCCCCCTAAGAAAAGTCAGTGGCTCCGAGTTGGCCCCCTCAGTTTTTTTTTTTTAACGAGTCATTTTGAATATTATTATGGAGTAGGCATATTATATGACAGATTTTATTTCATCTGTAAATGACTTACAGGTATCTGCAGTATCGACAATATTTTGTCAGTCCACGCAATTATTTCAGATAATACGCCTATAAATAATAGCTCAAAAACAGAAATACATGGACGTATAGCGACGTAAATAATAATATAAAATATTGTTATTAAAATGTAATTAAATTTTTACAAAACAGTGTACTCTCCATTATCCGTAGTCTTCCGCGGAATCGATACAAAAAAAAAAAATCTTTACAATGTATAGGTACATTGTACATCATTATCGGTTTAATTGGATTGCGATAGCCGATTACTGGATAACGCGGATTGTACATTTGATCACTAATAACATAAAAATATATGTACATGTGTATCTTTTATTTTTTATTATAAAATTTAAGTTTAATTTTTTTAATAATACATAGGTATGTGTAAATATAACATTTTCGTTTGAATTTTAATTTTGTGGATTATCCGCGAAATTCGCTTATCCGTGTGTGCCAAGCCATCCTATTCCGCGGATAATCGAGAATACACTGTATTAGGTATATTATAGGTACCTACCTATATTTTTGTATATACATATAGACACAGACAGTAGTCAAAGTGTGGGGGAGGGGTGCCATAACATATTACACACATTCATCCATCTTGGATTTTTAAAAAAAAATTTTTATTTTCTTTGATAAATTGTAGTCGTTATGTTGCCTAATTTTTTTTTTTAGAAACATATCTTTGAATCACTTTTTTTCTTTGGAAGAACTATTTCGCTTTTTTAACCTATTTTAACATTCGGCAGATCTAAACGTCACTTAATTACAATCATAAAATATACATATTATATAATATAGTTCACCATCAAGATTAATATAGGGCCAGTGTTAGAGCCTTTCGTTGGAAAAATACTTTTTTTTTTTTTACTTATTTTTCAACAATATGGACCGTTCACAACTTAGCCCCCCCTCCTGTTGAAATGACGTCCATCCCCCAATTATTTTGATCCACTTCAACCAATGGGCACAGAATTACAGGGAGGTAGGTACTTGTACAATGTGGTATTTCGTACATTGTAATGATTTGAATACCTACTTATTAACAATTTGAACAACATGAAACGTATTAACGATTATTTTTCTGTGAAAAGTAAAAAAAAAAAACAAAATAAATGCGTCGTCAGGTAAGTACATTCTACATACCTACTGGCTACTTCACATTATAACGGTAGACATATTATATAGTAGCATTGCAAATAATTGTACCGTATTTGTATTTGAGGATTATTTTTCAACGCGGATTATTATTCCAACTCATTTTCGGAGATTATTATTCCGAATACCGATTTATTTTATTTTTCAAAATTATAAAAATGAAATTTCAAGAACAAACATTACTCATGTAGTCATATAAAAATACATAATGTAGTTGTCTATATAAAATACGGTTAGTACAAACTGTACTAGTGTTATCTTGATAACAAAAAAAAAAATGTGGGTAATAAAAGAAAGTTCGTAACATATTTTAGAAAACATTTTTTTGGGATCTAATTTTTTTTTATGACGTAGGTACCCTAGTAAGTAGTGAAAAGAGGTCCAAAACAAGTTGTCCCCCTTATGAAAAAAAACCCTGGCTACGTGCCTGCTGCAGTATGGAAAACGTATAGGATAATCTTTAATCGTCACACATATTTTACTAATAGGTTAAGCGGTCTCCGCTGTAGACTCTAACTCTGAATATTACAATGTCAAAATATATGAATTCGTTATTAAAAACATAGCAGCTAATAGTAGTTATAAAGATTTAGAATTTCGGTAATAAATGTATAATTGCGGGACGATCATTTGACGCATTGATCAAATAATTGACTTTTAATTGATGAGCCATTTTTTTTTTTTTATAATTTGCTAGTAATTTTGTTTTTTTTTTCTTAAGTTTTTAATAATATATGAAAAACAACAATAAAACTATGAAAAAAAGTCGGTAAAATAATCAAGACTTCTACAAAATGTCAAAATTAAATTTGATTATCGCTATCTATATATAGGTATATCTTCGAAAAAAACAATAGTTCAAAACACTTTTGAAACGTCCATAAATAGGTATCTATTTTAATACGTATTATAGAATTGTGGTAAAAAATATTCGAAATATGTGTTCAACACATTTTGCAGGGTTACGTTGTAGAAATTTTAAAAATGACTTTATTTTTATTTGAGAAAATTCTCCATTTCAAGATTTATATGTATTTAAAAATTGAACACACAAACTTTATCGTATTATATTACGTTAATGATATTCATATTAAAAAAAAATTCAAAACAACTTTTTAAGAATTTGTAAAGTGTTTAAATTCTGGAGTTTGCTTAAAAGATTATGCGTGCGTACACCGTACCTATAATTATATAATAATTGAGAGCATATAAGCGTGTGCGGGTCCTTTTGCCAGACTTAAAAGTAAACTTAAAAACTTTTTATCAACATGAAATTATGCGCTAAATGATTTAAGACCCTATAATTTTATTTCTTTAATAGTCAAGATCTATCAACTCACAATTATAGTATGCTCGTAAATGTACTTGACGGTGATCAAACGATTGTAAAAATCTTAAATTAATTGACAATTCAAATACCTACTAAAAAAATACAGTGACGAGAAATCTGGCTGGGAAGACAGCTGCCTTGAAGTACATTTGTGTCGGAGTGTGAGCTATGGCAACAAATTCTAAAAACATATATTTTATTTAGAAATCTAAAACCACAGTATTTACAATGCACTACAATTTATTGATAATAAATTATGTTAAGTCATAAAACCTGCGGAATTCTAATCTGATATTCTAATATATAATATTTACTCATTTTGATACATAATATAATACCCACTACCTATTGCTGACATACCATTCAAAACAGAATTTTTCTTATACAAATTTTTGGAAATGTGTTTTTTTTTTAACTTATATTAAAAGCCATAACAGAAAAAATGAATAATTTTTTTAAAATCAGTCATGCATTAATTAAATATTAGTCTAATTAACATAATTGTTCCTAGACCTAAGCACATGAACAAATATAATTTTGGAATCGGCATTTGACCCAACTTAATTTCAAATTATCTATTGTCAAAAGAAAAACACTTTACAGAACTACATATACATATATTTTATTAAAATATCTTGCTTCTCTTATATATGTTTAATTAAAATTTTACATGTTTACTTTATCATTTTACATTAGTTATCCTAACCCGGGGCAAAGAATAAAAACCATAAAAATATAATTTGACATTTTGATAAAATTTATAGATCATTTTTAAATAGTTTATATTTTCATATATTTTATATAGTATAGTGAAAATAAAAAAGTATACTGATATAGAAAATTAATTTATAGTATCTTTATAAACACAACTCATTAATTGGTAAAAGAATAAAATATCATTTGTATTCTTAAATTATACAATCTATTCATCTGAATCACTTGATTCACTAGAAGTGTCACTTAAAACGCAATTATAAAAGCAATGTTCTTCAGCCTTAACACGTTCTTTATATTTAGCAAAACGTACATCGTAATCATCAATATTGTCTTCATCGTCTGTATATTTATCTTCACCATCACTACTGCTAGTACCTGAAAAAATGAATATGCATTATAGTAGTGATGACCCATACTTTTGCCAATCAGTGGCTCATGTACTCAAATAAACAAAAACTTCTATCATTCTTATATTATTTAATTAGTAAATACGAAAACAAAATATATTATTAATTAAAATGAATACAAAATAAAAGCGTATGAAAAAAATGTATATTTTTAAATTTTAATATAATTCACTAAATAAGATTTTAAAAAAGAACTAAAAGATTTCCTGTCTAATCTACATTATTTTCACAGAATGCCTAATAAAAGTAGTGGCAAGCTGAATTTAGCCAACAGGCCATGGTCTGGTCATCACTAGATAATACGATAAAAACAATTTAACTTACTATTAATAGACCATTTCTTTGATGCAACAACCAGACTCCCACAATCATCATCATCACCATCATTTTCACTGAAATTTATTATTATTATTATTATTATTATTATTATATACTAATCCACATATCACCTAGTTAAGGTAATTAGTAGAGACAGGTCAAATAAGAGAAAAAAAAACGTATTTAGCAAGCTAAATCAGCTTTTATTAACAAAAAAAAAACTATTAATTTCAATGTGCATCCGTTTACACGTCAGAAAAACCCTAATAATGATGTACGTTTGGAGTATAATATTATAGAGTAGCAAAACTTGAACAGTAGCAACAAAAGAATGTAAAATAGAAACATTGGAAATGTGGTGTTCCAGGGTAATATTAAAGATAAACTGGACTAAGAAAGTAATGAAGTAAAGTAATGGAGTATTAAGTAGTGTATCAAAAAGATAAGATAGTTATGAAAAATTGTTATTTAAAATATTTATAATATATGTTAAATATATATTTTTTTTAAATATATTTAAATGTACGTTCAAAATGAATGAATATTTATACCTGTTTTCCATTCCATCTTCATCTGGATAATCATTTCTCCAATTTCCTTCATCATTAGAATCATCTTCATCTTCACAATGCGAGGAATCATCAGAATCATTTATATTTCTACAGATACTATAAAATTTGTCTGAATCTAAACCATGTACACTAAAAATAAAACATATATTCATGAAACAAATTTTTTTTTTATAATTTTCGTTTAATAATTCATAAAATGATAATAAATTAAAGAATAATAATTATAATACTAAAATATTAAATTTTAATATAATAAAACAATAAAAAATTATTATTGCAATTTGTCAAAAATAATAATTACCTATCGATATCTTGTATATCAATTGATTTATCATCATTATTTAACGCATAATATAAGTCGTATACATAATCTATTGAAATTCCTTCATCTATTAAAGGCTTGCCACTATTTTCTGATTGCTTAACAAAATCAACTACTTTTATATTGACATTTTCTCCATCATTTTCATTAATTGGAACTGTATCTTGTTTAACAGCTCTAAGTTTATTAACAAGCTAGAAAAAAATACAATTTTAAAAATAATAATAATAAAATGAGGTCAAATTAAGTGATTCACTATAATCTATTCCTTATTAAATGTAAATATCTAACATAATTTACTTATAAATATATATACATATATACAAAAAGCATTACTTCAAATTTGCTTTCCACCAAATCCCAGATAGCTCTACAAGTGTATAGTGAATACGAATATTTAATTAAAGAAACAGAAAGACAATTTTTTAGAATTCTTAGGTAACAATAATTATCATTATATAAATATTTTAAAAGCTGTAGTAACTTATATAGCTATAAATATGGGCTCTGAGAAGAAAATTATTTATAGATTACATATTACATAAAAATCCACAGTTCTATACTTTACAATATATAGAACAAATTTGTACTTTTCGTGAATTATATACAGATATTGTAACAAGAATTATTATTAAAATCTAATTACTTATTTATGTATTTTATATTTATACAAACTATATACCTGCATATACAATATAAATATAACAAGATACCTGTAAGCTGTATTTTTATTATTAACATACATAATAATCAAACATTATTACATACTTTTAAATTATTGAAAATATTTTTAAAATGAATAAATGAATTTCAAATTTATACGTATAATATTGTATTGAATAAAACTGAGAAACATTATACAATATTATTTCTTGAGACAGTTCAAAATTGCAGGTAATTAACTGTTATCATTGAATTCAATTATCACCTATCGATTTGATTAAAAGTGTTGTAACAGGGATCATAATTACAATCAGTTTGTCATCAATCAATCAACTATTAAACCAAAATATCAAAAATATTTATACATAATACAATTTCAGTAGTGTAATAAGGCAAACAAACTAAACGCGCATTTGTAGAAAAATGTTGTTACACAAACTCACATTTCCAAAATTTACTTTAATAATAATATTATTATTATCACAATACATCGTTAAACATTTCAATAACAATATTTTTTTAATTTCAAATGCATTTATTAGAATAATAATATATCTGTTATGATTGATAACCATAAGCTGTTTGCCTATGTGCAGTAATTTAATAATTTGTATTTTCAGATAATAATTATTCTCGCTTTGTACAATATTTTTTTTTTTAATTTTAAAACAATGTCTGACTATGACTATGTCAAATATGCCTATTTACATTTATTAATAATTATATACATTATAGCCTACATAGTTATAAACTATTTTGTATAAATATAAAATATACTACAATTAAATAATTAGATTACAATTGTATTTCTTACTTTGTAAGTACACTATTTGTACACAATAGGTAAACAAAAATCGCTGTACACATTGCAATATGTACAATTTCGAACTTTGTAACACATATAATAATATCAAATATTTATAAGATAGTATTTATTAGGTATAAATAAAAATATGTTATGCAATTTAAAATTTTTAATTAAAGTAATTGTATAACAAAAATTATTTATAAGCACAGTTATTTTAATAACACGTGTTTTGTTGTTTTTAAATTGCATACCTATAGACATTTTCATTTAAGTACTTAATGAATAATAATAGGTTAACTATACAACAAACCTTAAAACGTTCTGCTTTTGAGTGTTCAATCACGTAATTCAGATTTTTGTTTTTATTAATCTTTGTTAAACATTTTACAGATTTTCCTTCTTGTACATCTTTCAATATTTGAGACAAATTTTCATTCTAAAAGAAAAACCGTTTTTAAATATTATTATGAGTATTACAAACATATCATAATTAAAACAAAAAAAAAAAAAACTTATCAGATTACTATGTTACATTGATAATTAAATTAAGGAATTCAAGGATCAAATAAATAAAAGTGTTGGCTGTTGACAGGAGTTATTTTAAAGGCAAGAACACGATAATCTAATAACACATTATAATCGCAAATAATAAAATTTTTATGGCGATCATGTAACATAATAAAATTATCAAATTTTGAAACTAAGTCTATCTGTCCAATTTTAACTTCAGAATTTTTATCATCAAAAACTACTGAAGTGTGAAAAAAAAAATAGGAAAACCTGGGTACTATACTAGATTTAATCTAATAATGGGTTAATTTTTAGCGGCTATAAGGTTAAAAAATGAAATCGTATACAATTATAATTAATAAATATTTAAATTACATTTAAGGTTATAATTCTTATTATTTTTTTTTTTAAAGGATAAAAAAAAAGAATAAAAATTAAAATTACACGGGGGATGCCTACTATAGCTACAATAATAAAAATACTTCGTACCAGTGTTGACATAAAACGTTTGAAATCAATCATCACTGGAATTAACAAAAAAATAACTAGGGCCGAAATAATAAAACGATTTTCCTCGAGAACATTTTTGAAATATTGCGAAACACATAAAATTACAAATATTACAAATTATAACATTTATTTTGTAACGGCAGTAATATCTAAATAATATTATCAACTCGAATCGAATGATAAATACTTGAAACCATTGTGGGTATAAGAACTCACTTCATTTTTTATAGTGGCAGCAAATTGAAATACACAATCATTACTGAAATCGGTACCGATCGTTTTGAGTTTTTTGTGCGATACGACAATCGAGTTGAACGGGTCTTCATCGTGACGCCTTTTGACGCGAACAAACGCCATGACCGTAGTCGACTGAAGAAGAATAACCGATGTGTAACAGATATTATACAACAAAATATCAAATCACAATACAAACCCGGAAAAAAAAAAAATAATATTAATTTAATAACCGTATGGTATGACGAGATAAATACGTTAATATTTATTCGTTTTACACGCCAAATGAAACTGAGACAGTTTTAAAGGCTAAAAATTAAAATCGTGACAAAATAACCGCGACGGTGAGTGAGTGATAAGCAAAGACCGAACGATGATGATGATAATATTATGAGAAAAAGAAAAAATCTCCATTGCTCGCTATTCGTGTTAAAATAGAAAATATTTCGGTACTAACTTCTGACCGTACAAAAAAAAAAAAAATACGTAACTACAAAAATAACATAAACCGCATTTATTTATTTTTAAATTTAAATTTTATAAACATTTTTTTTCTAAACCTGAGTATTAATCAGATAATTAATTTACGCGCAATAAAACGTTAAATTACACAAATATTACAACTATACTCATGAGCAAAAAAATCGGCTCGGACCGCAATTAAATGTCTCTGGCACAAAAACTAAATGAACGAATAAGAAGTGTAATTTAAAATAATGACCACTCGCTTTAAAACTAAGACCTTGAACTTAAAAGCAAGAACGGAATTAGTTTTAGTTTTTGTGCCAGAGACGTTTAACTGCGGGTTTGCGGTCTGAGTAGATTTTTTTTTGCTCACGGGTGTATTAAATTTGTTCACTTTACTACATCATTTTCAATTATTGATAACCTATATAGATGGTATTATAAAACAAAAATACATTAATTATTATAACTATAAAACATGGTAATAAAAACAAATAGATATAACGCGAAGTTTCAAAAATTCAACCATTATGATTAGTCAGTATTTAAATAAAATTCACAAAATGTTTGAAGAAAAAAACAATGTAAGATTTGTTTTGTGAATTTTATTTTATTTTATCTTGCATTTTTTTTTTCTTCAAACGATTTTTTCGATTAATATTTGTAATATTTTTAAAAAAAAATTCGTGGAAAAATTGATATTATTATTATTTATTTATTATTTTAAGTATTTTGTAAACAATATTTTTACGCTTAATCGAACAAAATTTTAACGTTTAATTACAAAAACACGACAGTTACAGCTATTGCTGACTGCTGTAAGTCGAACATTCAATAATTTATAAATCGCTTGTATTCATCTAATCTGTGACTCGACCGTTGTTCATTGGTTACTTTATCTTGAAGTTTGCCGCCAATTTGTTGTCATTCGTCTAATCATTTGAAACCATTAGGCAAATACTTCATACGACAAAAATTCATTCTTTTAATTTTTATAAATTTTAATATCTGTGTGTTTGAAATTTGAAAGCGGTTTAATCATAATTGAAAACAAATAAATATTATTGAAGTTTCGAACAATTATGAACTATTATTATAAAATATAAACAAAACTATTAACATAGTAATATTCAAATTGTAATTATTAGCATTACATATATCTAGATCACGATTTAAGATTATATATCTTAAATCGTGATATAGATGTATCTTTATATGTTTTTTTTTTATATTCTCCAAATGAAATAATTTCGAAATAAATGACAACTATTCTTTTATGCTTTTTTACTAGCCAACGAGTTCCAAGTGGATATGGAACTCGTCTTACACGTTTCGCAACTACAATTAAAATCTGAATATTTTCACACTAACCCAAAACATACGCATTTTCATGAAGACAATGAAAGTCGTTTGTTTATTTCTTGGGATGATTGTGCCACAGTCTTATATTCATTGGACAGTTTGGATGAAGCTAGTCTTTGGAATCCCATCGAACCCGTGGTGAGTTCTTGTACCCGTTTAGTTTTTTCATTTATAATTATTTTACGAAATTGCACACTGGCTCTCGTGTGAGTATATGTATATATATATAATTTGTGTACTTAATGTACATACTATAAAACTTAACTCTTAAATAATTTGTTTTTATGTAATCATGTATTCAGATTTATTGAGTAAATTAAATATATTAAAACATTTAATTTATTTTTAGATTTTACCAATAAGTAATCCAGTTTTGTCTATTTTAACATTCAATTCAAAAGTTTATTGTATTGATAAAATCGGATCAATATATCATCTAAAAAAAGTTCAGCGGTAATTCTTTCACTTTAAATGATTTCAATAAAAACTTCATTTCAATGTAAATTTTTAGTGATTCTCCAGACTTATTTGATTGTTCTTCTCCTGTTCTAATTTCTCAACAACCATTGTTCTACAATTATGAGTGGATGTCTTTTTATTCACAAAAAATTCCATGTGATGTTTTTGGCGCAGCTTGTTACTCTGATGGAATTGCCATAATCGCAGTATTGGACGATAGGATTATTATACAGTTCTTAAGAATTACTCTTAACAACAATAATGAGCCAACCATATTTAATACTTGTAATAAACAAATTAGACTACAAAAAGAGGTAAGAGAAGTAAAAATAGAATTAAAATAACAATAATAATAATTGTATGAAAATTTAGTTTCCATTTTCAGTAACTGCTTTTGTATCGTGTACGTGGAGAGATTGGTTTAGTAGTCAACGGGCCATTGAACTCTTTGGGTCAAATGTACTTGACAGTCTAGATATCTTAATATTAGCAACGGACGAGTCAAAAATGTATTGTATGACATCTGATGTAACATGTAAAAATGTAAAATTATTTTCATATTCTCCGCAAAGCATTGTACATATTCAGCTTTGTGATTTCGGTAATCATACTATAATAATTAAAAACTTGAAAATACTTTAATTTTATGCTTTTTTTTTTAGAATCAAAAAAATTGCTTTTAGTGTCGTCCAGTGGAATTCTTACAGTTATGCATTGTGTTGAAAATATTCCTCCGTTATTCGTATACTTGGCAATTACAAAAGTGGTTGCTACGTTTATTAAAGATTACACAGTGGTTATAAGCGATGGTATTCATTTATTTCAAACTACATTGGATAAACAATATTCAAAAATTGTCAAACAAGTTGTGATTCCATTGAAAGGTACTATTAAAATTTCACGTAATTAATATTTAAAACAATAATTAAATCTTTATACGTTTTAGGGGTTCTTACATTACACAGATTTCAATTAAATAACATTATTGCAATGACCCAACAAAATAAAGTATACAAATTATCTCCTAAATATGAAGTGATCACTGAAGAAGGAGAACACAAATTTAAATTCGATGAAAACTCTATATTAGATAACATAAACGTTCTATGTAAGAGTATAGAAACGTTACAAGAAGAACACGAAAAGTTGAATAAATTTGTAAATGCCGTATCCATTATAGCACGCAAAGATTTAGTTGCACAGAATTGTTCAATGAACGTTTTAATTTATTCAGGTTATATAATGCCTATTTAATTTCAAAACTCAGTTTAAAATGTATCATTCGAATTTTACAAATATATAGGTGTTAAAGCAGTAAAATTAGGAGCTCGCCAAAATGAATATATTTTTGCAATCAAACTCTCCACAAAGTGTGCATGGTTATCATTTCCATCCACTATTTGGCAGCTTTTAGTTCGTATCACAGACAACAAAAATTCGTCGTCAAACTGTGGCTTACATTCTATCAATGTTAATTTATTCAACGATAATTATCCCATAATAATAAACCACCATTTATTAGATACAGTAGCTGAAAATTGTACTTCTGGTTCAGTGTACTGCGAATTAATATGTCAGATACAAAATGATTTGATTAATAACTGTTTGGTTATTCCATTGAATCCAGTAAAATTAAATTCATTGTATTTTATTAAAGCTGAAAAGCGAGAAAAAATACCAGTGATAAATCCTTTGGAAGATCGACATAAA
Source organism: Slavum lentiscoides (assembly GCA_032441835.1). NCBI lineage: Eukaryota > Metazoa > Arthropoda > Insecta > Hemiptera > Aphididae > Slavum > Slavum lentiscoides. The sequence continues at coordinate 2,692,449 of CM063718.1, forward strand.
TACGTTTTTGAATTTCCAGAACATTTATCCTTGGCAGAATGTATAACTATTATTACACACAGAAATAAACATAGGACATCAAAATCATTGTATACAAATATAATTGGCAAGTTTATAATAATCAGAGTATTTATGTTTAATTTAATTCTTAATTTATCATCATTTTCATTTTAGAAAATACGCCAAAAGCATTGTATTTAAATTTCTTTGGAAAAATAGTCTCTGTGATTTTAGATGACAAAATTACAAAAACAATTGCCCTGGAGTGTATTGATCAAGATACTTTGATTGCGGTTCGCAATGGAATTTTTAGTGAACTGTCAGATGGTCGACCAGCCATTATAAAATATACTGTTTTAGCAGATGTTCAAGTAAATAAATATCATAGTTGATCTACTTAATGTTTCATATATTTATAAATTTAATTTATCTGCTGTCTAGAAACAACTGTGTTTACTAGAAGAATTATCGATGACAGATCGGCAAGACAAAAATATAATTAAAGAAATTAAAACCAGAATTCAAAATCAGATTAGTGCGCACATTCCTGTGTGACCAAACAATGATGATAATTTAATTTTTAAACAAGTTCCAAAATAATAATTTTCCAACTTTTGTTAATCAAATGTTTAAACTATATATACAAATAGTAGATATGTTATATAATTTAGATTCAGCAGCGCAGGCTAGGGTGCGAAGGAACTATGTAATCCCGTGCTCCTCACAACTTCGTAATTTTCTGATTTTTAAAAAAGTTTGATAACATTTAAATATAAGTGAATTATATTAGTATAGTAGTATTTTTTTCTTAATACATAATTGTATATTGTTCGCGTAATATGTATATATCTACTCTTCTATTGTGTATTCTTCCCTAAGAATTTTTTACCAGTCAGCGCCTGATAATGCAATGTCTTGTACTCGTTATTTTATTAACTATTGTATAATTTTAAGCAAAATCGTTTTATTTTTTATATTTTTGTTTACATGCAAAGACTGACCATAGTCTTTTCCACAGCACTAGATTACTTGATTGTGGCATTTTCGCAAACTTTTTCATATAAAAACACAGTAAATTTGAAATATTTAGTACCATATTAAAATATGGTAAAATTTTTATCATATCATTTTCTGGGGCACTATATAATGCTATGCGATCAGCTGTACAATACACTTTAATAATCAACATTTATTTATAAATATATTTCAATGCATGTGGATTACGTCATTGGATTAAAAAATGTTTTTAATTTGGTGTGTATTCAACATATTTAATATTTAGGAATCAATGAAATGACAAAGATTATCCACGGTTCACGCTATAATCGACTACCTAATGCTCAGAAACGAACTGTAGTTACTTAAACAACATATAAATTTGCAAACATAATGTTGATTTTTATACCATAGTGGATTTATACCAATATTAATTATAGGCAGTACACAAAGATATAAATCAATATTTTAATAATAAAATATACATTATAGAATGTTCATATTTTAATTTTTCATCAATGCACATAAAAATTTTAAATACAAAAATAATGTAGGTATTTCTTTTTCATTAAGTTTCATTGTTATAAATTATTTTATTTAGTCAAAAATAAATTTTTATACACTAATTTGAGACATTACTTAGTTTTAATATTAATAAATCTAATTAAATAATGAAATAAGAAAGTTTGAGATTTGTCAAGTTTTTGATTTAAATAGTGTACAAATTAATTAAGCTGGTATACCAGCATTAATTTGTCCTTCAATGCCACACTCGTCGCTTCCTCTCAATATTTTGAAAAATCCATTATCACCCCAATCATTATTCCATGAATTGGCTACCAACCAGTATGGTGTATCATTCTCTACGCCCCAACCAAGGATACGAATTGCATGTCCACCAAGAGCCTTACCAGCAACGTGTTTATATACTCCTGTAACAAAGTCATTACAATGCATATAAATTATTAAAATTTCTAAAAATTGGCTTTAATGTATTTGTATGCCAAACATTGGAATAGTTGGAATTCATTAACCTTATATCTTCTTTATAAAAATATTTATTTAAAAGTATACACATATTTTAATTTGATAATAAAAACATCCAAAGAAAAAAGATAGCGACCTAACCGCAGACGCCTATTGATATCAGTTTGAAAGGGATCACTTGATCGGGCAATGTTGGAATTATTTTTAATTTGAGAGCATATGATAAATTATTACTAGTTTCCATGAAAACAGTGGGCCTAAAATACATTCAATGGTTTAATTTTATTAAACATTAAATAAATTATTATATTAAATTATTATTAAATATTTCGTAAATATATATAATTATAATTACAATATTAATAATGGCTGGGGTTCTCAACCAGAGTACTACGAACTTGGATTGTGTGGAACTTGGAAATTATTTAAAATATAAAGCGATCATACATATTTTTCACTATAGGGTGCCTCTAGATTTTTAAATAATACCCCAAGGTGCCGCGAATCAAAAAAAAGGCTGGGGACCTCTGAATTAGGGCTAAGATTTATATGCAAAAAAAATTTTGATTTTGTCAAACATTAGTTTTTACATTTAAGGTTTAAATTAACATTTTTATTTTGATTTTATAAATATGATATGCTGCTTTAAATTTTTAAAAACAAACAACTGACGATTGAACCTTAGAATGGATTAATATTGCTTAATTTATTATTCAACAATTATTAATTGGATAACCAAATTAGACATTAAATTGTAGTGACTTATTCTATTTTTGTTTTTATTATTATATGTTGACTATATATGATTTTTATGACTTGTTATAATTATATTTATCCTAACATTTATTTTTATTTTTGTTGTTTTGATGTTGTGTGTTTAATGTTTGTAATAGTTAATACTTAATAGCCATATGATAAATAAATAAATATTTATTAAAACATATATTTACATTACATGATGTTACTGGAGCATATTTAAATGATTTAATTTCATACTGCCGTATGAAATTAAATGACCCAATAAATAGTGTAACTACACCTTATAAACAATAAATTCTAAATGTGCTTTTAAAAATTCACATTTTTTAAATTGTGACAAAATAAAGATTAAAACTAAATACTAACCAGATTTGTAAGACACAAAATCTTCAAATACTGTAAAAGCTCCTTCGACAGGACCATTGGTATAAATTTCCTGTCTGATTTGATCAACGTCATTTCCAATTGAGTATGCAGATTTACCTAATAATTGGTAAATGTTGTGTTTATATTACGAATTTGTAAAAATATACTTTATATCTAAAAACATTCATATTTCATATTTAAATCTTGATATTTCTGAAAATTAAATTAAATTATATACCCCGGTGCAAATCTTGTTCATAAGGTATCTTGTATCCATCTTCACATTTCTTAACACATCTAGGAGTTTTACCACCTTCTTGGCATGGTCCTCTAGTACCATTTACGTGATGTTCACAGGGAGCGATTTCATATGGAATACATCCCTACACAAAAAATTAACAACATAGTATGAAACGGATGTTCATGATGTATAAAAAATAAAATATATTGTTTCCTTCAAGAACTGTAAATAGCTAAAATATTAAATTATACAATGAAAACCACATTAATTCATTAATTAAATTTTCAAATTATAAATTATAATACAATTTTTTTTTAAAAAAAAAGGCTTTAAATTAGCTTTAAAAATAGGCTGTAATTTATAAGGCTTTATAATACAATTTTAAAAGAAAAAATTGTATTCATCTGTGTCAGCAAATTAAAAAAAACATGTCCAAGTAATATTGACATAATTAATATATATTTATATATCAGTAAGATATGTAGAAAATATTTTTAGTATGGGCCAATCTCAAAAATTCAAAAGATTGGAAGTAAATATTTCTCTATATGATTATGTGTATTACATGGACAATTCTAGATTGCGCAGATATTTGTTACATTAATATTTTTAAAATCGTTCGTTATATATAACTTGCTACTAATACCTACAATATTTATAATTTAATAATTTAAGTAATAAAATATGTGGTATATAATATATATACATATATATATATATATATATATATATATAATTATATGGATAATATAACCATTATTATACAGTACCTAATTAAGACTTTGTATATAGATTTAAAATATTTTTTAAAAAAACCATTATTATTATTATTTATAAAACCATTAACACACTATTATTATTTATTAGAATTTAAATCTATATTCTCATAAATTTACTACATTTGCTATTCTAGATTTTTAAACATTTCACTGGTAATTTCTCAAATATGTCTTCAGTCTGACTTGTGTGTTGAAAAACGTCGTCCTACACAGTGCTGCTATCACAACTTTGTACATAATATTTTTAACAAAACATATTTATTTAACAATTGATAATATACTAATAATCAAAACAATAAAAGTACAGATTTCGAATAAGAATACTGAACCAGAAATTTCGGCTATCCAATAAGCCTTATTATTATTATCCTCCTCCCTCACACCTATATATGTTACTGATCATAAAAAAGTCCACTATTAATGTGAAATATTACCAAATTAGATCCATAGGGGCCTCCGCTAACAATGCCTTTAGTTTTCCAATAATGCCATGCTGCTCCTGGAAAGCCTCCATTGCATCCAAAACCGCATGTCCAACAACAAGAAACTAAATTTTCAGCCGAAAAATAGAAATTTACAGCACCTTGAGAATGAATACAGACACGATCAGACATGGCTTCTACAGCTCCAAATGCCTGTATAATTATATACACATTAAATTTATAACAGAAAGACATCAAACGTAAATGTGGCAAAATAAAGAAAACTGTAAATTGATACAAACCCAACAAGACCCGCACGACCCTTGGTCTCTGACTTCTCTGATGGTTGGACAATTTGGCCACTGTTCTCTAGCATCAAAATTCTCCGGCAAATGAGTTGGCATGTCCACATAAGTCAACAGTTGTTCCAGCTTTGGATAAATGTGATTATTGTTCACACCCATCAAACGTTGCAAATAAGAGAGTGGAGTGTTTTTGTGGTAATTACGGCCGGCCTGAAACACATGATTTCAAATAAAATGTGTATTTTAATTGAAGTCAATATATTATATCATTCCTGAATGTTCGGATAAATTTCAGTATGATTAAAAAGAAATTATCAAGTCTTCCTATATATTGTACATGATCAACTATGAAGTATTATTAGGTAAATAACACTCTTAAAAACTACCTTTTAAAAGACTTATAAATACAAAACCAAAATTATAGGTACCTACCTATATTAAAGTTTATTGTAAAACAAATTAATTAATTGACATCAGTAAATCACCAATTGTCAAACTAACAAACAACTAAACAATCAATATTTAAAATGACTTCATTTATGTAATCTGTTTATTTATATTTGCTCATGATTTGTTGATATTGTTTACATGTATAATACAAAAGTATCTGTATATATGTTGCTAGCTGTTTCTGCAGAAATAATTATATTGTGTTATAAGTGTTTGTTATACTCATGTTTCAAAACGACATAACTCACCAACTACAAAAAAATGTTCACATTTTATCAATTGTTAAAAATTAATATAAAATCAAAAAGATTGTATTTCAAATGAAAAAAAAATACCAATAGGTAGCTTGTAAACTGTTTTATTACAAAATATAATCTGAGATGTTGTAAAATCCTTATATATAAAGACAGGCCTTTTTTATGTACCAAGTTTCTGATGACACTATTGAACTTTTTTTTACGATTTTTTTGCACAGAGTAGTTCCAAACACTTCTCCGAGTGTTACAACGTTGTCCATTTTTTTTCATTTTTTGTCTGAGGAGGGCAGGGGAGGGGATATATTGTATTTAAATGTCATGGTTTTTTGACGAGGCATTTCAATAATTTTAAGTTTTTTTCATAATTAATTTTTTGTTTGAAACTGCGCACGGGCGAAGCCTGGTAATTCAGCTAGTAATTTACAAATTAAATTATATTATTATATATTAAATTAAATGTAAATAAGTATTTATATTATTTTTTTACAAGTATAAAATATAAATATGAAAAAATTAAATGAAGACTGTTAGGTTTGCATTAAACACAATACAATTGCGGAAAAACTTCCTTTATGTGTCGGAAGTGCGCACAATTTACTTATGTTTAAACAAAAATAATGATTGTTTTTATAATTACTATTGCCCACAATAAGTATGTTTTTTATAATATTAAGTTTTTTTTATTGTTTAAAGCAAAAAAACCGCTATTTTATTTAATTTTGGAATTTTTTAAATAAATAAATTCATTAAAAATGTAGTCGTATATAATATTATATAGTATTCACAAATATAAATCTTTGTATGCACAATGTTCCATATTACGAACAACTAAAAAATTGTGGCGTTTTATGGAAAACTACAATTTTAAGTAAGTTTTAATTAGTATATTGAAGGCACATATTTTTTTTCGAATAAAAAAAAAAAATTCACGCAGTGAAGAGTTATTAACCTACGGTTACTTTTCTGCTGATGATGTTGCTCTACACCTCACCTCCCACTATACCCTCCGCTCTCGTTATTTCCACAATCATTCTCTTTGTTCTGAAAATTAGCTTTCCAATTAAAATCAACCAAACCTGTATTTGTAATTATTATTTTTTTCGCTCGTTTTATCGTAAATAACGCATACTACAAAACACATAATATTCTTCACATATTATTATTCAATTGTACTTTGTTGTTTACAAATGAGTTGTTTACAAGTTACAATTGATAGGTATATAGTATATAGCTTATATTTTAATTTTGTACTCGAAATCAGACTCGAAGAATTTTTTTATATTAATATCAATTAATAATTTGGCGTACTTACCCACAGTCCTTATTATTTTCATATTTAATTATATATATATATATATATATATATATATAGTGTGTGTGTGTTGAAAAATTTATTACAACTAAAAGGACGGGTTACGCCCGTTTATATAACATAATATAATATAACGTACCGTCCACGAATTTTGAATCGAGTTCACATAGTCGATGAACTCGTCCGATAATGGATCCTCGGGAGCGCGGACGTAGGACGACGATACGATTTTGCCGAGGACGAAATGGAAGAGCAGAAAGCCCAGTGCGACTGACTTGAACATTTTTTAAGAGAGGAAAAAAAGCAATTTCTCGCCGTAAAACGTCGATGACGCGAAATTATAAAATAAAAACGAACGACGAACACGACCTCGGACCCACTGACGTCCGACTATATAATATTTTTATACCGCCACGAAAATAATAAATATGCTATAATCGAAAAGAATAATAAACCAACAACCGTTTTTATAGGAACTTTGGAACGACGACGACGATAGGGAACGAGGAGACTAAACTAACAACACAACAAAAGGCATAAATCATTAATTAACATTATAATATTATACTGTAAAAAAATATTATAACCGGCGGTGTCGTTACACTGATACCGTCGTCGGTCGAAAGTAAATCTGTATAGTATTTTCGTCCGAACGACGAATCGAACAAATTAACGAATGTGATAACCTTTAGACACTCTATATATCATAATATTTAATATTATAGGTCTGTGCACTATATACACACTAAATAGTAAATACCTGAACCGGTTTTTTTTTTTATCGCACTCGTATTGCGCAGAATAATAATATACATTTATGTATAGTCCCGGCTCTAAAACGCTATACCGCTTTTCCGTTCAAACGTCAATCAATGAAATATAATGAAAATTTGATTTTGTTCGTTTTTCGAACTACCTTTGCTTTGCGGTTTACCGTGGGTGTAACTAGAATATTATAATTAGTATGGGGGGAGGGCTCATAGGCGTAACTAGGGGGGCAGGAGGGACTTAGCCCCTCCAAAAAGGCAAACTGACTACATTAAAAATGTACAGTATTTTCTATATATTTATTTACGTTTTTCTAATATTCCTAGTCATTGGGTACCTAATTATTGAAAGTTGATTTTTTTTTTGCTTATTTGAGTAATTTTGGCATCAATTGGCAAAATTTCTGAAAGTGAAGACTTTTTTTTTTTTGCTTATTAATTTTTAGCCCCCGCTAAAATTTAGTGCTAGTTACGCCTATGGGAGGGCTAGAGCTCTAGCTATTTTCAATACAAATATGAGATCCCCCCTCATCACGTGTATTTACAGTTTCATTTAGAAATTTTATTAGAATTAACGAAAATAAATTATCCATTTTAAATTAAAACGGATAATTAAAATTTTTAATTAAAGTTTAAACTTGCGTTCTTTTTCAGTAAATTTATTTGGAACATTTTCAATAGGTACCTACCTATAACAATGTTATCGGATAAATCTCTTTCAATACATAATAATGAGTATTTGCTAAATCTATTTTGTTACAAAATTTTTGTAACATTATATAGACGATAGACCTAATACAATATCAAGTTTAATAGGGCCGGTGTTAGAGCCTTTTGTTAAAAAAAGTCTTTTTTTTTGCTTATTTTCAACAATATGGTCAACATGGACTGTTCACAACTTTGCCCTCCCTTTCAAAACTTGAAACAATAGCAACTGCTTCCGTCTCCCCGCTTATTTTGATCCACTTCGACCACTGTTTGTCTGTGAACGAAACCCCATTGAATTGTTTTGTTCTGTGCTAAAAACCCGCGGTCTTTTAAGATCGTGATGAAATTCATGATTATTTTTCGTACCTACCGAAAGCAATAATAATAATTTGATCAGAGAACAATTAACACGTTCTGTGGACTGTGATATTATGACGGTAGGTACCTACTAGGGTGGATTAAAAATTAAAAATTTGAAACACAAATTGAGGGTGTTGTTTATATTAATAACGGATAATTGAAATTACTTCGTTATTCGAACATTAGGTGTATACTGTATATTTATATAAATAATGGTGGAATAAAATATACAATAACCATCATACTGGTTATACAATTATATCATATCATAGACAGAGTATACAGATATACGTCCATGCATTTTATAAATCTTGTTAAATTATTAAATTAAATAAAGCGTAATAGCTATTTTTGGTTGTTATTGAAATATAAACATATAGAAAATTAAATAATAAACAATAATAAGAATTGTTTCGATATTTGCGTATTTAATCCTCTTCCCTGTTAACTATTCCTTGTTATGTCAAATACAATTTAAACACATCTTAATTTTAAACACCTTTGATAGCAGTTGAAGTTCGTGTTTGTCAATATTATCAGACAAATATTTTTTTAAGAATACCGAGTATTATGAAATGTATATTACAAAATACAAAGGCAAAATCATATCAATTAAAACGGAATATTTTAACTATATATATATATATATATTGTATACCTACTAATATACTATATGGTCTGTGACTGCCTACTGTGTAGTAAGATGAAATTCTTGTAGAATAAAATACTTAGCTGAAACTTTGGAAGAAGTTTGTTATTTCTTATCGAATTAAAATATAGTAAATAGATACGTAATATTTAATGTGGGCTACAGTTGAGTACTTTTAAATTAAAGCCTGTGAAGACTGAAATCTAATGTATTGTAATTTTCTAAAATTCTCTACAATTAAAATAAACTTCAATTTTTTTATTTACTTATACATTAAAAAAAAATTATTTAACAATTTTTCAAGTACCTAATAATTTACTGTATGTTGTATACAATAGATAATGAATTTCATTAAACTGTACATTTGTATTCACAAATCCTTAAAAAAGTGTTCAATCTTTGAATTATGATCAAAATTAAAAGAAGTGTAATTCAAATTATAAACAGATGTGTGTGTGTGTGTGTGTATAAAAGTAGTAAATGCAAGTCGTAAGTATATCGTGCAATTAAAAGTGCTACAGTAGCTTAAAACATATTAATAAATGTATATTTTAAAAAAATCGTAGAATCATTAGAATGATACAATGAGCATTTTCAGATTTTTTTTATAACCGATATTACCAAAAGATACTTGGTTAATCTCGCTTCGACAATGGTCTTTGATAAGTTTTAAGAGGGAGAAGGGAGAGAACAATTTTTCTTGTACATGCATAATTCTTAATTTTATTTGATAGGTACAAAGAGGTAGTTTCTTATGTAACATTTTTGTATACACTAAAACAGTAATTTAGATATTAAAAATAAAATAGTACCTATTTATGCCTCTATAATTCCTATTGGTACACACAATTCAAAAATCAGTGTTTTCAGAATTTATAAATTGAAAATATAAAATCAATTTAATCCATTCATACTGGTAATATTTATAACTATTATAGTATATACACGTCATCAACAAAACCTAATAAACGTAAAACTTCCACTGTATACACACATAGTTTAAATCCTGAATGTGAACAATTAATAATTAACCAACAATTAACAACTGTGTTGTTTTAAATTTTATACGAATAACGAATAAATATTAAATTTTATTTCATTTCATTGATATATATTTAAAACGAATAATAATATATATTAAAGAATTTTGAAAAAATTAAAAAAGAAGAGAGAAAGATCAGGAAAATTCCAGGAGCAAGACTTACCCAAGACGGTTACAGGCTACAATCATTTAAAACAACAGAAAAGTTTCTTTCTGATAAAAAATGAAACTGATATTAGGAAAAGGCGAATGCAATTCTTTGGTCATCTCCACAGAATACCAGAAAATTGATTTACAAAAAGGATGATAGATTATGTAACCTCACTTAAGAATTCCATACCTTGGCTAGATGAAATTCGAAAAGACTTCAAAAACACAAACCTAAGATCAACTGACACTTACGGAAGAGACACCTTCAGACACGAAGTAGACAAATGGGAAGTTACAGAGCAACCAAAACAAAAACAGTACAGACCAAAGTGGTCGGAAAAACGTAAACGAGCCTTCTCGGAAAGTATGAGTCTATTGGAACAACAAGAACCCGAAGAAAAGTTGATCGAGTTGTCTTCTATTTCTGGGGAGAATTCGCTAATAATAATAATAATAATGAAAGTTACAACAAAGTTACATATTTCAAGATCTAATGTTTATTTCATATAATAGTTGTTAATACTCATAGTTTTATCACGAAAAATTAGTATTAATATGTTAAAATTAAAATAATTTGGTAAAAAGAAACATATAGTTAATGGGAGGGTAATGATAATAGTGACAATTAGGACTAAAAACAGTCAATCACTTTATAGATGTTTACAGAATACATTTTATTTATTTTGAGCTCGGTATATAATAAGTATATTTAAATGTGCATTGCTGATGTGTAGCACAAGTATCCATTATATTTATTGTTTGTCTTCTTGCTTTTTTTGCTGTTTTTCTCTCATTCTATCGGCATCTCTGAAAAAGAAAATACATTATTAAATAGGTATTTAATCATATTTAATAAAGTATAGTACACAGTTTTACATTTATAACAATGATTATTAAGATTTATATTTAATTATGAATTATTGATACTTAGAAATGTAATAATTGTCACAAATAAAATTAAAAATTAATCCGTTTATCAGTAATAATTAAAATGAATTATTATGTATAATTTTTTTGATAAGAAAATTAAATATATTTATGTGTATATTTTAAACTTAATTTTTCAATATAATGTCCATATGAGATTGATTATTTTTGTTATTGCTGTTAACCTATAGTAGTAATGGTTATTACTTTAAATAATTTATAATTAAAATAAGACTATAAATTACATGTATGTTATAATTAATAATATTGGTGTATATATTTTGTGTTTAGCTTCCTACATTTTAAACTTCAAAATCTGCACTCAAATTATTATTATATAATAATTGTATTAATGCCAAATTGTGATTTTTATTTTTATTTTCATCTGCAGATAGTCCGACAATTGGCTAGGTGAAAATGATTTAATTTTATTGCAATTATATATGCAATTTTATTGGTTTAACAGTTTCCATGAACTGGTTATATAAAAAATATATATACTTGATTGCTTAGATATAATTCCATAGTTATGATATTATAAAAATACCAACACTTTTATGAGTAACTAAGTAGGGTATATATTTTAATTAATAAAATATTTTTCCCAATAATAAAATTGTTTTTATTATAATTTTCAATGTTAAAAAAATTTGTTAATGATAATTTATAATTAGTGTAGCAGTTGAAATTATTTATTAGTTATTAAGGGCTACTACTTATTAGTTATTACTGATTTATTAAGTAATAGAACAGAGCCATTAATAGAAATTATGAATGGATAAAATAGACTTTTGTACTATATAATATACAGTGGTGTTCCCATAGGGTATACTCCATATATGCCATATACTCTCAAGGTTTTTATTAAAAATCATGGGTATACTATGTATGCCCTCAAGTGATAATGAATTTGCAAAAAAAAAAAAATAGTTATTATTTTTGTAGTGGGCAATTCATGTCTTTATTGAAAATCAAGTAATATATATTTTTGATATGGAAATTATTTTCCACCAGCGATGACTGTGTACTATGACGACGTTTGTTTAATCATATCGAATAGAATTGATAATAACATAATACGATATAATATATAATTAACCCAGAAGGGAGGGATAAGAAACAATTTTTTATAAATACCTATATTTAAAAAAATTTAAGTAAATGTATTTAATTCATTTAATTTTTTAAATAAATTAAAATGAATGAAAATGAAAAATTTGTTTGTTATTATTAAAACTCCTCCCTTATTATACCAAAGTCATAATCTGCATAATCTGTAAGTGGCATATGAAAACCTTTTTTTTTTTTAGCACCCTAAACTTTTTCACTGAAATTGTTAAATCTATGTTGCGTATACCCTCAGCAAATTTGATAGGAACATCACTGATAATATATTACAATAAAATGTTGAGGATTATTAAAATTTATTATAAAATTACAACCTAATTCAGAAAAATCCCTATGTCATATATTTTAACACAAGTAACAATATTTATTGTTGAATTTCCAAATATGATTGGTTATTGAAATAAGTAAATAATTTACTTATTAATTATTAATAAGTATTGAAAATAAACAATTTAATCTACATCTCATTCATAATATAAAAATAAAGGGTAGTTGTTTAATATATTAATATTTAAAAATTAAAATATGATCTTAGCTTATTAGTAGCTGTTTTAATTCATCTAGAAATAAATAGTTGTTATGTTTAATTTTAAAATATTAAAATTTTATAAAATCATAATATTATTATGTTGTTAAAAATGAATTTATTTTATACATACATATTATTGGTATTTTTAAGAAGATGCTACACCCATATTTGCTGTCTCTATCTATCTAATGGATAATATAGCAATATCAAAATAAATACCACCGCATTAAAGTTAAAATTGATAAAAAAGAGAAGATAAATAAAGGGGAATACCGAGGAGCTTGTGTGTATCAAAAAATATTTAATAGTTTTATAACTAAAATGCTGATAAAGTGGTAGATTTTAAGTCAGCGTTTCTTAATTATAAATCAAATTAAATATTAATTAAGAAAAAAATAAGATAAATAAGTTCATTCACACTATGATTTGTTTTTTGTCTGAAGCACACACACACACACACATACATAATAAAAATATACATATACTTTTCGCATTATCTGTTTATTTTTATAAAGTAAATAATTATATTTTTAAAGTTGTATGTATTTGAAGTATTACAATTTAAAATATTTATATCGTTCTTGAAAATTAAAAAGAAGAGAGAAACAGGTAATAGATTTAAATGATTTCAAAATAAGTTAAAATATTACACAACTATTACTATTTAATATTAAAAATGATTGTAAAGCGATTATACAAAAAGTAAGTATATTCCTACGTTGTGCGTATGTCAGACACAAAGAACCAAACATGGTGCAGCACACTTAAAATCTTTAGGTATTTATCTGTGGTATGGCTTAAGAGACAGGTCAAAAGACTGTTGCCAATTATTACTATGTATACCAATAGGTAGTCATCAAACATAATAAATCCATAAGGCAATAGGCCAACTAGACTACTTCACTGGTCCAATATGTTAAGAATTAACTGCTTGACACCTAGCAACTGCAGTTTAACAGCATCACAAAGTATCTTTATTGTAATTTTATTAGGTTATTAACATAAAATTATACTGCAATAATCATAAACAACATATTTTTAATTCATCTACACACACCATTGGTACAATTGGACAAGAATTAAGGGGCAATAATTTAAATGGCAATAACCAGTTTAAATGTTTACATACCTTTGCTTTCTTTGTTCTAACGTCAAACCCTGGTTAGAACCCTTGTCAGAAATCCCCTTGCGCTTGGCCTGTTCTTGTTGTTTCTTTTGGTTTTTTTCGCGGGCGAGATCCCTGGCATTACCTCCTACAAAACGAAACAAAAAAAACCTTAATAGTAAATGGGCAGGGTAAAAATATTTTATGAGACATCTGTGCCCATATTAACGAAACTGGATAATATATACAACGAAGATATTGTGTCGATACTTACTCGCCATTTCTATCCGAGATTGGTAATTATTATTTTGTCGGGTTCAACGATCCACTGACGAAGATTAAACGAATGAGATCATCAATGTCCGAGAAAGAAAATGTATTGTTTTGTTTCACGGCCACGGGATTCTGAAATCTAAATTACCACACAACAAATATTGTTGATAACACTACCTTAGCTTGTAGGCGTAGTTATCATATAGAGTTCAATGATGTCCTCAGACGACAGACGTGCATCGATGAATCGACGTACGTTTATTTAAACAGCTGATTGTTTATCAATACTATTTTGTATTTGCCAAAGAAATTAATAATCTCTTTATATAACCATAGATATAACCATAGACATAAATATATATATGTCTATGGATATAATCTACACTCTATAATAAATATTATAACAATAATTTTTATAAAAAATATTTTTATTCAGGTGAGTGAAGAAATTCAACAGATCACCTTGTGGCCTGTGCAACGGTTAAATTTAATTAGCAGATAGGTGAGAAACAGAGAAATACAGAAATCAGAGAAAAAAAGAGGGGGAAAAAATCCATGATTGTGTAATATGGTTATCTTCGTTTTTATTATTTTTTATACCAAAATGGCAAAATGACTACGGGTCGTACGGGATGATTACTATCGAATATCGATGGACGTGAGACAAACTGTCCTACAGCGAAAAAATGAAATAACTCCAGTCTCCAGTCTCTGGATAACAATTCTGAACGCACTATATTGGTGTGAGTTCTGTGGACTGTGGTACACTGGCGCATTTATTACGCACGAAAATTGAAAACTAACGTATTTTTAATATAAATATATTATTCATACGTTATAAATAATTTAATATATTATAAAACAAATTGAATTTGCCATTAATAAATTAATAATATTAATCATTTGAATTTTTCACTGTTCTTACATTTTGTATAAAATATAAATACGATTTTATGTTTAATATACTGCATAATGTTTAAAATTTAAACCACGGTTACACATAACCGCAGAAACCACGTATTGGACCATGTGGATATTATCAAATGTTTGTTTTTCGATAAATTTATGAGATAATATTTTAAAACTTCAAACGAAATGCATAAGTAAAATTTCAAATTTTACAATTAAATTATAATTAAAATTTAAGTATTCTCTTCTTAATTGTCTTATTTTTCGAGGAGTAATGAATTATAACTTCATATTACTGTGAAACAAATTACATATTTTTGTTTCTTTTTTCAAACTCAATTTTAAGTCATCATGACAGCTACACACTTAGAAGACATTATCACACGCGGTCATTATTTAATTATAAACAAAAACGAAACGTATTTAATTCATCAGATATCCAACAAAGCCATTTTGAAATTAGGTCGCGACGTCATTGATCTTAAAGCGGCTATCGGACAACCGTATTCGTCCACCTACAAACTAGAGCCAGTGCCTGAGAAAAAGAGACACTACACATTGGTTGTTTGTAATGATAACCAGGAGCGTAATCAATGGGCAACAAATGGTTGTGGTACCGATAATAAGCTAATAACTGATGATAGTTCTTCCCAGTTACTAAGTACAGATGAAATAGTAGCGTTGAAAGAAAGTGGCGAGACGGGCCAGAATATAGTTGAAAGACTGCTGGAGAACAGCAAAACATTTCAGCTGAAAACCGAGTATGCACAAGAGAAATACTTGAAAAAAAAGGCTAGGAAATACTGTGACTATTTGACAATATTCAAACCCACAATACGACTTGTTACTGATGTATTATACAAACAACAAACTATTCCTAAGACTATAGCTTTAAGATTTGACACATTAGCTCAGATATTATGTCGTGTTAATTTAGATCCTGGTGGCAAATATTTGCTGTATGAGAATGGTAGTCAAGGCTTATTACAAGCAACGCTTCTTAATCAATTGCACGATAATGGTTACTTAGTACATGTATTCTCGTTAACAGCCGAACAAAATGCGTTAAAAGCAGTTAAAGCTATGAATTTTTCAGAATCTAAAATGAAGCAAATGTTAACAGTTAGTTTGGATGAAATATTGAATACCAAAAATGGAGACGATATTCCAGAAGAAAAAGACGAGGAAGAGGTACCTAATTGTTCGGACGATAAAAAAAGAAAAAGCGATGAAGCATATACACAGGTAAAGAAAAAACATCGATCAATAACTAATACAGATGGCTTAAATTTTTTGAAATCAAACAAATTCGACGGCTTAATTGTAATATGTAGAGAGGAACCAAATGAATTTGTTAAAACTCTTTTGCCATATCTATCATTGTCGAGACCTTTTGTTGTTTATTCAGCATACAGAGAAATGTTGGTTACTATGTATGCTGAATTTAAGATGAGAAGAGATATAGTGTTTCTTCGACTCACTGATAATTTCATGAGATATCATCAAGTTCTTCCAAATAGAACTCATCCCGATGTTACAATGGATGATGGAGGTGGATACTTGTTTTCTGGATTGTTTGTTGAAGGAACTAAATAATAAATAAATTGTGTCAAAATTGTTTGTCATTAAATATTATTTTTTCAACAAACATTGATTAATTTCTTAAACACTTATTATTTCCTAATATAAATTTTTTTTCTTAAAAATTATATCTAAATATATATATAATTATATCACAGTTTCGATGAATACAGATCATAGAAAATATAATTATATATTTATACATCTAATATATATTATATATGTTGGTAGTGTAAATATCTATGTGAGGAGTGTAAAACTAAATAAAATGTTCTATGTATTATTCCATTTATTATATTGGTAATGGGAAATAAGTTGATAGATTTTATTTTATTGCAATATATAGATAAATACTAATTACATCTGTTAAAATTTGTGTAAAATGTTCGGCATAATGTATAAAACAAATGATTTAAAAAAACTATGTTTTATTTTGATAATAACTTTTTGCGCATTTGACGGGCAGTCAGTGAAAGTTGATCTGATAGACAGTTCAATTTGTGGACTTCCTGAGAAACAAATTCAAAAGGCACTGTCACGTTCAAAGAAGTCTGTCATAGGTATTGCTATAAACGCTACTTGTTTACAAGAACTAAATAGCAGCAACATTAAGTGTATTGCAGAGCAGCACAAATTGATTGAATGTCTTCGGAAAGAATACGTTTTGGCTAAAGGTAAGTAATATATACTAATAAATATGTACTGAGTAAATTTTCTTAAAAATCGTACAGTTACCTATGGATAATAATATAAAGGTGGTATTAGTATTTATGGGTTGTTTTATAAACAATATTTATTTGATTAATTTATAGGACTGGTAAATAAAATGACTGAAGAAAGTAATGTACCTGATGTCCAAAACATTAAAAAACATTATCAACAAAATATTGTGGAAGTAATTGGAGAATTGGATAATGTGCACAGAGATTATGAAGAAACAGTCATTGAACATTTGAAATCAATAGACGAAGTGATAAAAAAACGAATTTGTGTAGATGATCTTCGTGCAGCATTGACCAATGCAAAAATTGAACTCATTGCAGAAATATATCAACAAGTATTGGACAACATTAAACAAATATGCCAACTCGGTATAAATAACACAGAATGTATTAATTTAATGCATTTTACACATAGAAACATTAATTAAAGTAATTTCATAATCAAATTATCTACCAATAACCAAATTATTGACTTTAATTACGTGCCTAATTAGTTTTATAACAATTCATCTCATTCTGTCTAAAAATAACCATCATTCCATGCCTATTCATTTATATAGAATTATTGAAAATCAGTTCGGATTTGGAATTACGAATACAATATATAATAAATGTCATAATTCATAATAAAGCGATCAAAAAATGCCTTGAATGTTTTAGTAAAAAATATGACATCCCCTTTATTTACATTTTTATACAAACAGGTATAATTTCAGCAATTATATATATATATATATATATATATATATATATATATATATATATATATATTAAGTTATAGTTAGAACCTTTTATCATTATTATTATTTAAAAGAAATTCTGCGAGACATTTGTATTAAATAACAAATAATTAAATATTATTGAGGATAAGTATTATATGTAATATGGATATTATATCCAATTCTGTTTTTATTGTCTATTTAATTTTTAGTCATGAACACATTTTTCAAAGGCCATTTGAATCCATATTCTATTATATATTATAGTCTTTTGATCGTTCCTCAAGGTACACATCCTTCTAAATCCTCATCACTTGTTTTATAAAGCGTAGGTACCTACGTAGAATATATTTTACAATTTCATTCGAAGCAATTAGATTTTAATTTTTTTCCATGGTAAATACCAATTTTGTACCATATTTACGTATACATGTATATTGTACCTATAATTAGATACTTAAATATATATATATATATAATTATTTTTAATACCTAATATAATTAATGAAAAAAATTAAATTAAATATAATTTAATTATTTAAATTTTGGCAACCAAGTGTCCAATTAAAAAGTTTATTGACTTATTTTTAGTAGTTTGTGTGTTTTTCATCTCCTATGAAAATATAAATTTCATAGTTATTTTTTTCGTCTGCAAGGTGTAAGAATTTTTACCCTCACCAAGAATAAAAATGAAAAATAAATTTGATTTTCAAAATGTAGTTTTTACGATTTGAACTCAAATCGTGTTTAAATAATATTGATAAATATTTGAAACCTCATTGATGATTATTTAACGTGTGTTGGTAACATTGTTGTTGTACCCTTTGTAGCGACGACGACGGTTTTTTGATAAGGTTTACTTTTTTTTTTCCGTGAGGAACACACTACACACGCTACAAGTTTTTTCGTACCAGAAGCATTGGATCGGAAACGTGGTAGTGCAGATTTTTTTCCTCGGCTTATTGAGTACCTATCTGTAATCCAGTACTTACAAAGTATTGGTAAGTAGCAAATGGCACAGTATTTGGAACAGACTTCAGCTATTTTAAAAGACGACAAAGGGTACTACGTGCCAGCCACACAGCGGCGGGACGGGACTTGGCGTAAAGAACGTCGTCTTAAGGAAAACTATATTCCTCAAGACGAAGTAGCTCTTTACGAATCCAAAGGGAAGAAATTCGCGGCTAATAAACCGAAATTACCTCCAGGTGCACCTGTTTTGATGGTTGCGGTACAAAAACAACAACAACTGAAGCAAGTTCTCGTTGAAAAGCAGCCTAAACAAGAGAACATCAAAATGCCCGAGGTACCAAAACAAAAAGAAAAGAACAAGGCTGTAGAAAAGAAACCCGAGGAAGAGCCAGGAACTGATCCCGTGAAGCGGGTTAGAAATCTTAAAAAAAAGTTGAAGAATATCTTGGAGTTAGAAATTAAAGTAGCAGAAGGACATTCAATCGATAATGACCAACGCAAAAAGATTTCTAATAAAAATGCAGTAATTAAGGATATTGCTAACCTCGAAGCTATTATTAAGTGAGTATATAACTAAATTTGATTAGATAATCTTACATAATATAGTTCATAATGAATCCTATACCTATTTTGATCGTATTTAATTTTTGTTCTGTAGAGTTTTGTATCCTGAACCTCCGAAGTCAGCAAAAAAAGAGGTCAAGAAGGATGGTAAAAAAGACGGCAAGAAAGATGCGAACAAAAAGGAAACAAAACAAGAAAACAAACCAAACAAGGGTAATGAAAAGAAAGTAGTCACTGCAGTATTGGCAAATGGTACTCAGGCAAAGAAATCTGAAAAGAAACTACCTTTGCTAGTACAGCAGAATGGTACTACAGCTATTAAAAAGACTGAAAAGGGTAATAAAGCTGAGGTCAAGTTAAAAGTCCAACCTAAAACACAAGTTCAGCCTAAAACCCAAGTTCAAACTAAAACCCAAGTTCAAACTAAAACCCAAGTTCAGCCTAAAACAACAAGCCAGCCGAAAACAACAAGCCAATCTAAAATGCAACCTAAAGCAAAGCCTGTTGCACCTGT
This sequence comes from Slavum lentiscoides, assembly GCA_032441835.1. NCBI lineage: Eukaryota > Metazoa > Arthropoda > Insecta > Hemiptera > Aphididae > Slavum > Slavum lentiscoides. The sequence continues at coordinate 2,712,942 of CM063718.1, forward strand.
TGTTGAGATTTCGGTTGAAGCAGCTAAAAGAATTAGGAACCTTAAAAAGAAGTTGAAGACTATTGATGAGCTGGAACTCAAGGTTTCACAGGGTGGCAAAATCGATAACGATCAACGTGTGAAAATATCTAAGAAGTCCGAAGTTTTGGCAGAAATCCGTGCTCTTGAAAGCGGCAAGTAACTTGCCTAATTCTGTATTAGAATATTAATGATTCATTGTCTGTTGATATATATATATATATGTGGTATATATCTGATTATATTGATTTTGATATTAAACAAAATTACAGTACCGTTTGTTTCAAAACTTTTTAAAAGCATTTACTTTTAAATCGTGTTCAAACTATTTAAATTGTTTTTTTCATAATTAATATAATTGGCAAAAATCAATCAAATAATAACTAAGTTTCTTAAAATGTGTTAATTTCATTTCTATTAATTCCTCCATAAAATAATATTAAAATGTATGATGTACTTCATTGACAAATATTTTTCTGTATACCTAAATAAATACATAATTTATATTTTGAGTATCAAAGTACCTATATGTGTGTGTGCGTGCTCATTAATATCAAGAATTCTCTAGTGTTTAAATTCAAGTATTAATGTATTATTAACATTCTTTTTCTAATTAATAAATATGTCAACAAATAAAATGTTTAACAAAAGCTACATTATTAAACATTTATTTTGTTTTTCATGCTAATTTTGTACTGCTATAATTTTATTTTACGGAATATTGCATTATTTAGTTCTAAAATAAAAATAAAATATATTTTAATTGAACATAGCCCTCTAATTTGTAATAAAATAATTTAACATTTGGTTTCTTATTATTGAACTACAATAAAGCTATTGACCTGTTGTACGTGATGTATGAATTGCATTTAGTTTTATAATTTATATATATAAATTACGAAATCTGATAATAAATGTTCTATACACAATATTTGTGGTTACAACAGTTTTATGATGTCATAAGTGATTTAAATGTTTTCTGAGAAAATAGTTCAAATATATCAATGGATTGCAAATATTTTTAGTAAAATTTAATTATTATTTAGAAAGAATTAATAATTAATTGTTTTAAAATATATTTATATATACATTCTAAAATAGTTTAAATACTAAACTGTTTTTTAAATTGTAAGGTGAAATAAGTAATTTATTTTTGAAGAAAATGTGTATTAATTTATGCATGTTCACTGTTGCCTATAATTTTACATTAAAATTAGTGTATTACAAGTATATTTTATTTGGTTACAGACTAGCAAACTAAATATATAATAAATACACAAAACTATTAAAATTATTTTCATATTTACACTAAAATTAATATATTTGAAATCCTCGTATTCTATAATAAATTAATATAAACACATTTTTGTTTGAAAAAAGTACCTACTAAATATTCAATAAATAATTTTGGATTACATCTAAGTATTATTTTAATATACACTATTTCTACTTGAGGTATAAAAGAAAAATTTAAAATAGTAATTATGGAAGAAGAAATTTAATATAATAAATTAACAGTATAATGGAATGGTAAACAATATTGTTCTTAGAAATTAATTAAATTAGTTTTAAAAAAAAAAATTATATATACATTTAATGTTCATCGTGGAACAATATTATTTTATGGTCATCGTGAAACCAATAATTTTTATTTACTTTTCCAATAAATATGTGTACGCATAAAGCTCTGAGCCTTGGTAATATATATTACCTAAGACATAAGGAATTACTAAATACAGTTTTAGTCTAATGTCATATGCATAAAAGTAAGTGATGTTGATTTTATAACAACGTTTTTGAATATATATATATGTGTATATATGTTATACAATTAAGCCAAAAAGTATTATGTATTATAAGAGTTCTTGTATTAAATTTGTTTATTTACTACCGGTTTCGATTAAAAGTTATAATCGGGTATTACGCGAAAAAGAAAAATACAACAAATATATATATACAAGTTTATTATTTATGACTTAATTTATAGCTTTTATTTCTATTTCTTTCACATATCTTTTTATCCTTTTATTAATTAAATTTTTCGTTTTTGTTTTTGCCATTTTAATGTTATAAATAATTATAACCTTTTTTATTAAAATCTATAATATTTTATCCATATTAATCGTGTTCCACATTCATTTTATTTATTATATACGAGTTTTGTACTCGTAATAATAATAATTTACAATTGGGTCTGATGATAGTTAAATAATAAACACTATATAAGTTTATGTTGATCTCGTTCAACTAGTAAAGTTTCTTAAGACGTCACTGTCGCCTAAAGTATATTGGTCGTGCAAGGTAATAAATTAACCTACTCATTTTAATGTTATTATTGGTTGATGAAAGTGTTGTGATTTTATTTACCTTCTATTTTCTTATGTCCTAACATAAAAATGTAATTAAAAAAAAAAACTATACTAATTATTTTTTTTTGCCAAAAGGTAATAATAAAAAGAATACAATTTAAAAATTATAACAACTTTAATTTGCGAATAATTTTTTTTTTTTTTTTTTGTGCAACAATAAAATATCTATTAATAATTTTTGAAAATCGGATTAAATTTATTCAAAGAAAATGTCTACAAGTACTATACAGAAAGAGTCCACTGGATCCGGACTCCCCCAAATTTTTTTAATTGTTGACTGTCAATTGTGGTTAACCTCCTCTCTCCGAGACCAAAAAAAAAAAAAAAAACGATTAAAAATTATGTAGTTTATACAAATACTATTTGTTTTCGATTTATTATATTATACCACATGGCTGAACAGATATGCGATATGAGAGTATATAATATTTTTCAATCTGTATAAATCTGTAAGAATCAATAAAGAAAATTCCTAGTATTACCAATAGTACATAGCACATTACGTTTGTTTCTTGATCGAAAAATTACCAGTTTTATTCGTAAACTTTGTTTATATTCGTGTAATCGTGTGGATGTGTTATAATTTGTGACACTATTATGTTATTATATATATTATTTATTTCATTAAATAAAAATCTTTAATTTATACATCAATTTTGAAAAAAAAAACAAATTCGAAAATATTATTTTATTACAGTAACATTATTACCTACTTAACATTTATTTTTACTAAATAATGTTCACATTCATCCAATAATTTTTGCATTTCAGGATATACAGCTTTTTCTTTAGCCTGTATTAAAGGTAGCCATTCGTAACCCTGGTGTTCATGAGACAATATCACTGGTGTATTAGGATTAATTAAACGAGCTAACCAATAGGTGACTTGTTTTGTAAATGGTTTGTCTTTTGGTTCATACTGTAAAAAAAAAAAAAGATTAATAAAATATTATAAATCCATTCATAAATTATAAAGTATAAAGGTTAAAATAAAAAAGAATAAAAACTAAAAAGCCATATGGTATAGTTTAAATACAAAATACATACAGATCGTTCTTATGAAAAAACATACTTTTACATAAATCTCATATTACTGAACTGATATGAATGTATGATGATCAATTATAGCGCAATAAAAAATAATAATTTTTTGATTTAAGTACCTAGTTCAACCACTAAGGGTGACTAACTTCTAAAGTATTACGAAAAAGAATCGATTTATTCCACACAATTTAAAAATAACTTTTCTATTTGTTGACAACTGATACAATAAGATTTTATTTCATAACCTAAACTCATATTATTTAATTATACAGCCTGTGGTTATGTGTGAAATATTACGCAATTTTTTTTGAGGCAGTCCGAATCACATGTTTTTTTTTAGTAAGATACACATTTCTCTTCTTTCCTAATTTCACACACATAGGAATTAGTACTGTCATTGTATTAATGGTGTGGTCCAATATAACACATTATTAGATATACTAATATTACTAGATATTAGATATACTAGAGAATTCTAGAATTCTATAGAACAGAATTCTAGAGAATTTAGCTCACACAATCCAAAAAAAAACATTTTAGATATACAGTAAAACCTCGAAAAGTCGAAATAAATGCCGTTCCCTTGCAAAAACCTCGATTACTCGAAAAGAAAACTATAGATAACTCGAACATTCCGTGTTCCAAACATAGACGATTTATTATTGGTTTTTACAATTACATTTTAATTTTATTAAAGAACCTAACTCAAAGTAATATCTTAAATTATTTTTTGTAAAATTGTAACACTATACCTACACATTTTATATCATATTTTTTTAATAATCATTTTAAGATGATACCCACTGTAATTTATATAATATTTGTAATAAAATTAATTTAAATAAATTTAAAAAACTTTTTAGAATTTCGACTTATCGAGGTTCCACTGTATTTTTTAATTTCACTTTTTTTTCAAACCATACTCTGTATTGCATAAAAAATACTAGGAAAATTTTTAAAAATGACCTGTTTAAAACACACCATTTGTGTTGTTTCTATATACATTGATATATAATGAAATCGACTATTGATCAAAGTTAGTATTTTATTTATTTTGTCCAAAAAATGTTTATTATATTACATGTTCAAAATAAAAGGATTATTTATTATTATTATTTTAATACCGTTAAGACTTTTTCAAAATTATGATCGACACTGAGATCTTTCACTTTAATGCCAGCTTCTTCTTCAGTTTCTCGAATAGCTGCATCCATGTTTGATTCATCTTTCTCTAAGTGGCCTATGATTACATGCATCAATAAATCATTACTATAATAATGTATACTATCTAGAATTTTAATTTATACCTTTTGGCGGAGTCCAATGATAATTCGCATACGAAGCTTGCATAAGTAAATATTCAATTATATCATCACAGTTTTTTCTATAAATTACAAATCCAGCGGCTTTTCTAACAGCTTTGGACATGGTTTATTTTGATTAAAATAATACGTACCTACAAATAAATGAAAATTAATCATGTGTTATACAACACTAGCTGTATTAAATTAATTATGGGTACCCTAATAGAAATAACATTTGACATTTATGAAATACTATACGAGTATACGACATACCTAAATGACTTTGACTATATTTTCAACTGACATTTGTAAATTGCCGCCGCTTTAGGTAAGCATTAGATAAACCTAACTATAGTAAGTACTAAGTAGTAACAGTAGTAACTAGTAACTAATAACCACAGGTTTTTTAGAATTATGAATTATAATGCTTATCACGCACTGAAAAAATAATATGCCGTGATATTAGTTGAACAGTGTGATCCAATCACAAATATAAAATAAGGGAAGGAAGGATAAAGTGGCCACTCCAAGGTTTAATGCATTTTTTTATGCCTTTTTAATCTGGAACATTATAAAAAAATAAACGAATAACAACTATTAACTATACTTAAGTTTATAATGCTACTGAATTTAACTTACTGAATTTTTGGCCACTTTGCCCGTTTTGGTCGGGTAATATCTATGGCCAGACCCCGGCCACTTTAACCGTATAAGTAACTAAATAAATTATTCATTATTCTTTAAGTAGATACCTATTTATTAATATTTTTTAAATATAGTATATTATTTGAACATTTTTGAAGCTTAGGAACAATACATATTACAAATAGGAATAATACAAATTACTTAACTACAAAACTTAAATACAAAACACACACAAACTCCTTGTCTTCTTCCTCACATCCAACGCATTCTTCATGTGCCACTTTTTATATTTTGAGCATCTTATCCATCCTTCATTGTTTTTAGATGCTGAGAATGCCTCATTACAATAAAAGCATTCTTCGTCGTCTTCCTCTGGTTCGAATTTGTGTTTCTTTTTTACTTGAGTTTTCTTTTCTATTTCTCTTCTTGGCCTCTTCTTCTTTTGTCTGCTTAGCAGTGCTTATCTGTTAGTTTTTATATGGACTAGATGTTATAATAACTGCTTTTCCTTTTTTTTATTTTGAATTCTTGGCTTCACTAAGGTTTGTTTTGGTAGACAAAGAATTTCTTTTGGACTTACTGTAAACGAACTTACACCACTGGATCTAGGTGTTGGTAGCTCATCAGCTACAGCTCCACTACTGGGTCCAAGTGTCCAACCATTGACACATGCCATTCACACTATGCCCGACCTGTAACGTGGCCATTTTGCCCAAAATGACGCCATTACAAAAACTGTAGTTTAGAATATAAACCACATATCTAACTGAGTATTTTAAAATAAACATCGTTAGAAAGCTTAAATTACGCTGATAAATAAGCATTATAGATTGAATAATAATAACCCTAATAATTATTTAACTATAATCAAAAATATTTCCTTTTATCTATGATCAAAAAGGTGAAAAAACGTAAAAATGAATTAAAAATTATAACACATGAAACTTTCCTCTTCAAAGTCACTGAGAACCCTATAATATCACCGGTTGTGACCGATTTGCGCGGTTTTCGCGTGATGGATGTAGCGATTAATAGCGAAGATGACACAAATGGCTACTTTACCTTCACTGGCCACTTTGTCCGTCTTTCCCCTACTTATTTTATTACGTACCTATTTTATATCTGTGGATCACGGTTTAAGATAAAAAAAAAATAATAATAAAAAAAAGTAAAAACGAGTCTGATAGATAGTACTCGAGACATTGATGTGTAAACGTGGCGTTTTTGGCAGAATTGCGATTGGGATTTGTGAATATTGGTATCTTTATTCAAAGTAATTTCGGTAGTAAATATTATTATTAGTTGTCATGACAACAGCTTACACATTTCCGTTCCATTTCTCGAGATTTACCCTCATACCGCCGTAATAGATGTATCACCGCCTTACACGCGGAAATAAATTGCCGCAATTTTTTTTCAAATCACTAATTTGTCTCAACAACTTGTCCCTCTTTTCAGTGTGTAGAGTGTAGATACGATATTTTTTGTTTTTGTTTTGGAGGGAGGAGATTTAAAAGGAATTTTCGAAATAAATATATGTAGGTAGGTACTTACCTACTATGCGTATGCGTAGGTAGTTATTAGGTTATAATTATTAATTACAGATGATTTTAGTAATTTACATTACGAATGGTAACATTTAACTTACTAACTATAGGATTAGATATTGCAGTATACCGCCGTTGTATATCATCACTAAGGCTGTATCAAATTTTCAGATCTTAAATATAAAAAAAAAATCACATTTTATGAGTTATAATAAAATTTAAAAAAATTATTTTAATACGTATCTATTAATTAATACGCGAAAATCTTCAATTTGATCCAAAATTCAATCTTTGAACATTGTACTGAATGGTTTTTACATTTTTGAAGTATAATTTCTAAAGCAACACCTACTTGCTATAATATTATTAAAAAAACACACCATTTTAAACCCAATTCATTTTTTTTTGTTATATGTACTACGACTTTTATTAGAAACGTAATAATGTAATATAATATTTTTCTAAATATTTCAGTACGGATGAATCATATAGGTTTTTGGCTTGTACTATATAATTTACTTTAAGACTATAATTGTCTGAATACTATACCTATTTATAAATACGGTTTAGTAAATTTAAGCGATTTAAATTCTTAATAAAATTATCGGAAAATTAGAATAGTTCTATTATTTATTAGGGAACATATAAATTTTTCTAATAATCAATTTTATATCTATATTATTATGCCTGGTATTATTGGTTACTGATTAGTGATTTCGTATTACTCACCCCAGCGTACGTTAGAGCTATAAAATAAAAATAATAATTGCATTTGTTGCCAAATTAATGAAAGCATTAAAAATATACATTGTATTCAAACAATTGGGTCGAACAAAGTAAAAATGTTTGCTTACGATTCTTTTTCAGATTTTTTAAATTTTTTCCTTAGGTACCATTATAGATTAAATGACTATTCTTTCCTCCTGCATATCTAATGTATATAACCATCTGCATACAATCTTCATTTTTTTATTTCGAGTTTTTTAAAGTATCAGCTATAAATAAATTATATCATTGTAAAATGAACAAATTGTTCGTTTCGCTTACAATAAAATATAAAAATGAAATTCTCTATTATTTTATATATTTATAATAATAATAATTACTGTATTACCATACTTGGTATATTGAACTTGTATACAATGTAATTAATACGAAGACTATATACCTATAATTAATTTCGTTTTCTACAGCATTCACTTTCCTTTAACCTATACGTTAAAAACGTCATATCTACTCGATGTTTTTTATTGATACAAATGACATTCCATATCACGGTGATTTCTTTCTAAAAAAAGTAGTAAAAACTTGGCTAAGTAAAATTCCTGCAGCTTAATTTACCTTGGTATTTTTGTATTTTATAGTGATGGCCATCGATGATAGAAATCTATTAAAAGATCGTATTAAATGTTTTCTATTTGCGTGCTATTATATAATTTAGAAAAGCAAAATATTGAAAACTAATGAAAAAATAGCAAAACGTGTCAACAACATAGGCCACATAATATAGGGAAGTCATTTAATGATTAAATTATTTAGAAAACAGTTGCGTTTATAACAGTAATTTGTCTTTTTTCACCGATTTGTTTCCGTCTGTTCAATATGTGTATAGGTACATTATTTTTCAATGAAAATAATTTTATAAATATTCTATAAGATTTAACTCTATTTATTTGTAATGCATAATGGATAATGTCTATTAATAATTAAACTCCGAGTAAAAGTTCTAAATATGGCATTATGGCGACGAATGGTAAAAAAAGAAAATTTCACTTAGGATTAACAAGATTTTTTGAATATAGTTGAAGTAACGTTGGGCCTATATTGTTTTAAAATGATTTAACCCTTAAAACTAAAAATTACCACTTTTATGATAAATAGTTCAACATCAAAAATTTAAATAAATTGCTTAAAATTAGAAGAAATTTTTTGAATTTTTTTTTACTTGTACTCGTATATACGTATATAGTGCAATATTACATATTCGGCATAAATTTTAAGACTCTAGTACCATTATTTTGGTAGTTTTTTGTAATGCTTTTAAAAGTTATTGAGAAAATAGATTTTCTTCCAATTTTTGGGTTGTTTTGAATTACGCATAAGGAAACTACTGAGGAAATCAAAAAACAAGTTTTAAATAAAGTACCAATTAGATACAATTTACTACCGGAAGTTAACGTATAACGAGATCATCCGAGCATTCTTTCTAGTCGAAAATTTGAACACAGAAAAAATAAATAAACATCATTGTAAAACCAATAGCTTCTTTGCTACGCCTAGAATCTAAAAACTTATCTTTGATATTACATATAGTCTTTACTTTCATATTTTATCGTATATCGCTCTAATTAATATAATAAATTGAATTTTGCTCGGAATTGTTTTTTCAATTTACGAGTATAACGATTTCAAATTTAAAGCCACTTGAACTTACATCTACAGTATATCCATTGCTCGCTACTTTTTTTTTGTTTATGTATATTTTCATTATATCTTGAATTGTATTCTATAATTTTCCCAATTCGGGGTACTGGAGGATTGCATTCTTTAATGTCGTCCGTCTGCAAATCATTTGTTTATATTTTGTATATGTATGTGTGTGTGTTTATGTTTTTATAAAGACTCTATTATTTATTAATTCTAGACTTCGATATTCTATAGTCGATATAAATAATCATAACTTCGAAATTAATAAAATAAATGTAATAATAATAATCGCGTAAGATTGTATTTTTATCGTCGTTATCCGTTACCATGCCTATGCTTAATTTTACTTACAATAAATAAATAATTATTGTCATATAATTAATAGGTTATTATATAGTATAGATCAAAATAAAATGACTCAAGTTAATTTACTTATGGAGTATATCACATCATTAATAGAAAGTATAGTATATATTTCATAATTAGTATTTTAAAATAATATTTCCTATAATTATAATTGTTTGTTTATAGAACAATCTTTACAATTTGATCATAAAGTCAACATGTATGTTAAGTTATTAAATAATCTTAAATCGTTAGAAAAAGATTATAAATCGATTCTAGCTATTAAAAATGGATATTTGAAGCAGAAATAGCTGAAAAATATTTAAGAGCTGATATAAATAAAACAGAGAGTATATCACCTAACAATTAAATTGAATTAATCTGTACATAAATAAAAAACTATATAATATGTATAATCTCAAAAATGATTTTCTATTTAGACATTATAATCTATTGTAAAGATTCATTAAAATCAAAATCAATAAAATCAATGGAGCTAAAATGTCAGGAAAATAAATCTATGATTACATCAAAAAATAAATTACTAAATACACTAAACAAAACAGATTACAATCAGAGGTATTGTAATACATAAGTAATATAATTAACTTTAATTGTAATTGTACAACGTATCGGCGATGTCATTGAGTTATCTAAGCATAGCAAGTATAGCACTGTACTATATTATGAGTATAATTTATAAATATTATAATCAACAACTTATGGTACAACCAAAAAGTTATTCATAATTATTGCCTATAATAAAAATATGTTTTTAGTTCTTTATTTTTAAATGCATTAGACTGTTACAGGAAAAAATTAAAAGCGAAATCGAACTGGCTCAACTCAAACTAAATAAGGTGCATGATGAATTAGCTTTGTCGTCAGACGTACATAACCAATTACATTTAAAAAATAACATACATAATTCAAAGGTATAATAGAATTCAATTATTAATATATTTAATTTGATAATATTTAGATTGATATTTAGTGTACCCTTATTGCATTATTTACAGTAAATTAATTGTATTTATACATTTACTGCATGTATCTATAGTATGTATTCGTATAAGTACCGCATATTCTTTTAGTTTTTTTTTCAAATTAAATTCCAAAATATTTTGTTTCGAAAAAGAAAATGTTTTATAACTACTATTCAGCAATTATTTCTTTGAGTGAATAATGAAAATTTACCAACAATTTGTATAAAAATTCAGGTAATATTTTCAACACATCCAATTTTCGTGAAATAGAATTTTAGCATTTTTGTTGTACCTATTTTCAATTCTAGGTCCTTAAGCTTAAGACTCCTAGAAATGTAGGATATATTTCGGCCCTGTTCGTTAGTCGTTACTAACAAATTGTTTTATTAATTTAAATTTGATATTCCAATTCGAGAGATGAGTGAAATTTTTTCACATATGCAATCGGTAGAAGCTCAATCAAAAAATCAAGTTATCAACTTGAAATTAAATGTAAAGGAACTAAACGAAAGAATTATGGAAATTTCGAATGTAATTCTTTTGGATTTTGGATTTAACAACAATATAAACAAGTATTTTTTGTGTATAATTATAAGAACATGAGAATAAACAAACATATTCATAAAATATGTGTTTCTACAATTTTAATTAGTGAACACACAAAACAAAATCTGAGTAAAAATAGAATGAACTCTGGCTGCAGTTTATTAAAAGCATATATTAAACTAAGACATGTCATTGATTCGTTTAATGAAATAAATGTGCCGAAATCACGAGATAAATCACAAAATGGGCGAGTATCTTTCTAACGTTTTTGTATCAATGAATTTTATTATAACTGAGTTTTTTATATACTATAAATTTATATTAGACTGAAATCATATTTTTTAAATTTTAGAAATGGTTTTGACGTAAATTTGGCAGGTTTTCTGATAGTTTACAACCTTGCAAGAGAAAAAAATATTTTCGATATTAAACAGGTAATAATATATTTACTATATTTATTTTAATAAAGATGCAATTAGTTGAAGTAAACTTAAAATTAAATAATTTTCAAATATGTTTAGACATTTGAATGGTGGAAAGATATGTAAATTGGCTCCCACATTTTTTTCTACTTTTTATTGGCTTGTCATAAATTCGTAATAAATTGTATCGTTGTAACCCGTGTCAAATATAAACACTCTAATCAATACTAATTATTTATTCGTGTAAACTTGTTTCTCGTGATGTATAACTGTGTAAGGTGAAATAAAAATAAAGTTTGATTATGCAGATAAATAAAAATATAAGTAGATTCATTTGAGAGAGAAAAAATGGCTTGGTGATAGAAATAAATTAGTCTACTTAAATGATTACTTAAATGGTTCTACTGTCTTAAATACCTAAGTAATATTTTTTAATTTTGGAAAAATCTAATTTCTAAATATTTAATTTGGTAAAACAATGGACTAAAATCATAGTATTTTTCAAATATATTCTTGTATATAAAGTTATTTAAAATTAAGCTAATATATATATATATATATATATATTGACACGTACTCCGGTACTCGTCTGCCTTCGCCTCGGTTAGTGGCAGCTTGTACGGTCGCGAGGTGTCTGACCGCGGACACGCGGGAGGGGACGTATGAGGCAGTGGCGGTTTTTAGGAACGTTACTTTTACACATAATATCTATATTTTAAATAAGTACACAAAAATTAATAATATTATGACAAAAGGTAAAAAAATTCAAAAACAATAGAATAAGTCATCTTCACTATCACAAATCCCGAAAAATTTTATTTGGAAATTTACATATTTACGCATAATTTGTCACATTTGTCTATATTTTATTTAATCAGTGAAGCTAATGCCCGATTCCGCAATTTGAGGAGTACATTGGCGGTGCATTAGCGGAAATCGGGTTAAATTATTGGGGGGTCTAATTCGCTATAAGACAATATACTAAATTGCCATTGAAAAAAATTTTTTCTCCCTTCGCTCGATATGTGTCTACATATAAATACATTTAAATATAATAATAATTTTCCAAACCATTTTTGAGGGGCTAACTAAACTTTTAGGGGGCGAAGTCCTCCAAGCCCCCCATTTTCTACTAATGAACTAAACTACACTAGAGATATACATGTGAGAAGGGGTTTGATATTTTAAATCGCCTCCCCCTAAAAGTTTCGTCAAACCCGCCATTGGTATGAGGAGGAGAAGCACGCAAACAAAAAAATAACGCTTGATGGCGAGTCACGGGGATGAATATAACAATAACGCCAACGATGGCCCGCGAATGATTATATAAAGCAAAAAAAAAAAAGAATAATACGTTTAACAAAAAAAAAAAAAGAAAGGTGGTCGCCGACGGTGTTCGACACTCGGTGTCCCGTGCAAAAGTCTGCGAGCCTCGTTATCCGATCCGTGGCCGCGGCTCGTCCGGCTCCCCTCCCTACCTCACTCAACACGGGTTAGAGTAGGAAGAGCTGGGAAGCTCTCGTGACGAAACCGGACTAGCATTGTTCCACCACATAGGCGGCGGTTGAACACGAAAGCAGGCGCAGACCCAGATAGCGCCAGTATTATCATACGTGCGCTATCCTAGGACAGTGTCAATATTATATATATTAAAAAATTAAAAATATGTATTTTGCAATAATATTATAACATAATATATACCTACTTATTAAATACCAAAATATTTATAAGTATTATATTTTATAATATTGAGACTGACTGTTTATTATTAATAAAAAAGTATAATCACAATAAATGATTATTATAACACTTTGTGACATTCGTTATTTTATTGTTGTAATATTTATAATACATTATAATACACATAATTGTTGAAAAAAAGCTAAATACATAACTTACATTTTTTATAGATATACACATACATTTCCTACTAAGTTATTTAAAACAAGGTTTTCCATTTAATTAAAAAATATTAACATTTTCAACAATTAGAACTTTTAGATAAATGTTTGTTTGTACATTTTATATTTTTATACTAATATTATTTTATAATAATTTCTTTTAGAATTTCTATAAATTGATTACCGTAAATACTCTTTTAAACAATCAAAATGAAATGGAACAAACGTTTAATGCAAGTAAGAGTTCTAAAAATATATAAATAGTATTTGCGTTACCAATTACTTATGGTGTGAGTGTATAACTATTATGTACGGGTAGGCACAGGCGCACAGCTATGACAGTTGTGTATTATCGTGTCATCTGGCTTTCAACTCCTTAGGATCTGATATCAAAAGATAGAAACGTGCGGTAAAAGTGTAAAACATATTATTACATAATAAACTGCATGCGTATGTATCTTAGCACTTAGTAGCAGCGCGGCGTGGCGAACTTGAACAAATATTGAGGCACAAGAATTTTCATTGTCAGGCCCACTACCTACCCCTCGAAACAAAAACAAACAAAAAATTTAATTTTTTCATCATTATTTAAGTAACAAAGCTTTTTTTAACACATCAGAAGACCTTCCAAGACGTGTAATAATCCCTTCATAATCAATTTTGAAATTCTTTTTACAACTCAAAAACACTGAACTTTTTAAACGTTCTTGGTTCATTGCAAAACGTGAACGAGTCTTTTTTACGTTTAACCTAAAAAAAAATACGAACATTTTTAATGATTTATTTAATTGCATATAATCTCATTTCTGATGATAATAAAATGGAGGAGTTTTTAAGTACATAGGCAGCAAAAAAAAAAACTCAAATTTTGTCAACAATTTTATACTTTTATACTCTATAAGGATAAAATCAAATTTAAAATTCCTAACTTTTAAGTTGCAAAATAAGTAAAAAAATCATCAACATTAAAAAATATAAAGATTTTAAATATAAAGATTTCATTTTGAATTATATCGTTTTCTTCTTTATCTTTATCGTCATTACTCATTCTATATCTTTATGTAATTAAAGTAAGTAGGAATGAACAATATTTAGATTTTAGGTAATGCTTATTTTGCATGAATGAATAGAATTAGCGTGAAGATTTGATTACTGCTTATGTACCTACATTAAAATTATATGAATGAGCCACTCATGTATCATGGGCGTAACTAGGATTAAAAAATAGTTAGGGGACTATGGCCCTGACTTCTGATCATTTAAAGATAAAAATAAGAATAATAGAATTAGCCGCATAGTTAATTTTCAATAATAAATATAAAAAATAAAATAATATACATATATACATTTACATTATTTTATGATAAAAAAATTGTCCTCACTGGCGCAACTACAACTCGTGGTGCCCTAATAACAAAAATTACACGATGTCCTAAAATAAATTAAAATAAACTACTTTATGTGTGCAAACGCATCAGATGGTGCCTCCCAAAATGTCAAATGTACTCTGGTGCCCGGGGGGTGTAAGTACCACCCAACACCCCGCTTGTTGCGCCACTGATTGTCCTGTTACTGATTGTCCAATTGTTAAATGTAACAATTGATGTAACAATTGTTACATCAAAAATTATAGGCAGAATCGTTTGTGAATTATAAATTATAATATTATCATGATACTTTTTTGTTCGTATAAATTGTGCCTACTATAAATTGTATTTTATGTTATTAACCACAATTCACAATCAGTTAGCTATATTTATGATTATTGTATGTTTCTTCTGAAAACCCATATTTTTTTGTAAATTTGTTTTTCTATTCTTGTATTTCTATACTTATCGTTCCTACGTCTAAAAACTGAAAAGTTACATTATCTATCTTTACGCACATGCACGTTTAATTTAAAATTAATGTTCAAAACATGTTAAGATGCTAAATACACAGACATAATTATTAGATAATGGTTGTACTTTTATTTATATTGACAATATATATGTAAACAAATTTCAGATCTAAGAAATATTATATGTCACATTAATAATGTTAAAGAACAACGGGATGTTAATATAACAGTTTTAAAAAATTTAAATCACAAGCTGGATGAATTAAAAGGACAAAATAGTTTTATGATGATATCTAATCAAAATAATGATGATCTGCAAGTTAATTTTATGAGAAGTATTAGGTGAGAATTCATATTATATGGTATACTATAAGACATATATACATATGTTTATATTGTACAGTGTTTAATATTGTATTAAATAGTAAAAAAACTAAAATAATCTATAATATATTGATTATAAAAAATATGTATCTCAAATAAACATTTTATTGTTACTAAAATCTTTTAATTAAATTTAAATAAATATTATTTTAGATACATGAACACTGCGTTTGAAAATCTGCATGTTAAGAAAAATATTCCATTATTTATTTTCTTAAAATATATTTAATATTAGTCACTTTCTTATATAAATAGTATTTAGAAAAGCTTTTTTAATATTATATTTTCAATATGTTGTATAATGTATAAACATAATGAAAATAATATTATTTTGTTCATATTGAAAATTAAAATTTTATTTTATATTTTATTAATGTTGATTTTAAAGTATTTTAAACTAATCAATGTACACACATTATACATACAAACATATATATGAAAGTATATGTTAAACTTTGTTTTTTAATAAATAAATAGAATCGTTTCATGTTATATAAATATAATAACTAAAAGTATTAAGTACCTACATAAAATTCACTAGGAAATTTGAATACCAAACGATTTCTTTAAAATTTTGTATCACGTTATAAGTTGAAAATTTCATATCATTGACAATTATAAAGTAAATTACCATTTACCATCATTATAACGCAACAACGTTACCGTAATCCTTATAGGTAATTACATTATTCACACTATTTATCATAAATTTGCGTATTAAAGTTTAAAATTAATAGTCTTTTAATGAAAAATACAAATGAAGTTTTTTTTTTACTATCTTTTTAACAGTAATTTAGAAAATAAAATACTCAATTCCAACATTCAATTGACTACAACAACTTTGAACAAGGAGAAGTTACACAAAGATGTACAAATTTTGGATTTGTTATTCAATACAACTTATGAAAATGGCATAGAGAAATTGAAGAATGTGTACCAAATATTGTCAGATGATAATCAAAAATCGAATAAGGTAAAAATAAAATTATGAATCACACATACAGTACAAACATAAAAAATTTAGCTGAATGTATTTTTTCCCAAAGGATTGGATTGTAATTGAATAGTTATATAATTTATTACAATTAAAATGTATGTAATTTTTGATTTGTATATGACATATTTACATTATACGAGTACATTACTTATATATTAAGTGACATAATAAGAATTTATATATTTTCTTAAAATAAAATGTATATTCAACCAATATTTAAAAATGATAGTTAAGCATTTTTTCTATTTTTATAATATTTTACCTAGCTAATATTCCGACATTGCTCGAAAATTCGAAAAGATTCTTTTTAAATTTTTTACTTAAAAGTTTAAAATATTTTTATAATTATTGTAATCTTTTATATATATTTATACAGGGTGCCAAAGTAGTTATAAAATACTCGGGCAAATTAATTAATAAAGAATCAGTCAACACCTATCCCCAAAAAATCTTTACATTATATATGGATTTCAATAAATAAATAATAATTTTTTATTATTTATTACTCAGTATTCTTAATTTAAATTTCGAAAATATAATGGGACAATTATATACATTTACACCTAAAATCACCACAATCATCACACACTCCAAAATTTGGTTGGGCCACGTAGTGCGTGGTTGTACGTGGTTTAGACCACGTATTCGGTGCTACTGTCAATACTTATTAATTATACTAAAAGTTTGATTTTTTTATGCCTATGTAAAATAAAATAAAAATGTGTGCATGGAAGTACTTAAACTTGAGCTATATAGCCTATATAGTGTATACATGGAAACTTCAGGTTCAGGAATATTTTTATTATAAAAATTAACCCCTAGAGTAATTATATGAATACCGAAAAAACTTAAACTACTTGAACTATTTGAATTTAAATAATTACTTTTATGTAGCTAGGAAATCTACATTAAAATTACTGATATACTAGGTGACATTTTTATACAAAGAGTTAAAAACAATAGAGAACAAACACAATAAATTACTAATAATGCGAAAAGAAATAATGTTGGATCTATTTAATGAAAAAAAATATGGCATGGAAAAAAAAGTAAAAAAAAAATCTAAAAATGTTTTTAAGACACGTAATGTAATTACGACCTACGAAAATAAAATAAACATTTACAAATCATTTATAATGCAATTAAAATATTTAAACAAATCTATAGAAAATTCTGATAACGGTAAGTAAAACACTTTAAATAAATGTATAAACTTAATTAATATTTTTAATAATAACAATAACATTAAAATTACCATTAACAATAACAATAACAATAATAATAATATTAACAATAAAATGCTAGTTATAAAATACTTTAACTTAATAAATATAAATATTGATAGCTATAGGTACGATTGTACAAATATTAAAATATCTCTCAAAATTCCAATACCATAATTAGTAGTATTATTTCCAATCATAATATGAGTTATAATTTAAAATTATTTATTGTTATTGTTACATCACAACAAGTGGGCACTATAGTAATATTTTTTTTTATGACCGCCATTTGGGGAAGAGCAAAGTTTTACTTGCGCTTAAAAAATTTTTTCTTTTGTCTGGTAAAAATTTTTATCAAAACTCGACCCTCGATACTACTACAAAAATAATCTATTTTAAAACTGTATACAATGTATTAGTGGATGAAATAACATGCATTTTTTTGAAATTTGTTAATCTAATAATTAATGAACCTTATTCATGTATAATAATTTTATTTCGATATTTCAGATTTGCTATTAATTTATCACGATTTAGTATTTCGAAATCACGGTAAAAATTTAAATCAGTTAGAAGACGAAGAAATGGAATTTCTAAGGAATATTGTACGTTCATTTTTATTTCATTCGCGTATTTCTTTATATAAATATTAAATATTGAATGTAATATTTTTAACTTGTTTTTAAAAAATTCTCAATGAAGCTATTCCTTTATATTGGTTTAACAATATATTTTTTTCAGTTAGTAAATACATTCACAAAAATCAAAATTACCTATACATAAACTTTTTTAGTACGTTTATAGATTAGAAACTGAATGCAGATTTTACATTTAAAGAATTCGATTTTTTACATTCCCAAATTTATTTAAACAGTCGCATAAAATATATAATCGATTTATAAATATTTCTTATATTTATCAACTGCAAAAAAATGTCTAAGTAAACTGGAACTTCGCTTGAAATAAGTTCTGAGACAATAGATTGCTAAAAAATTTTAATTAATAATAATGTTAATGTATAATGTTGTTACGGAACAACGAGTAAAATGCACTTCTCAAGCTACCCGAGAGTCCGTAACAATGTGTATTTAGGTAGAATATTCAATATTTCAATATAGCGTATATGTACCCAAACTTGGCATAGTGGTCTTTTTTATTATATATTCGTTTCACATTATTTTACTACAATTTTGACGCAAAAATATTTAATGTTGCTTAACTTATTTTAGAATTTTTACAATACAAAACTCGATGAATTGATTAACGAAGACGAAAATAATGGAAATTATTCGAAACACAATAATATAATGAAGATGAAGGCTCGATTGAAAAATATGTACGAAAAACTTCAACAGATAACTAGTGCTAATACAAACTTAGATATAGAAATTAATGGAAATAAAATATAAAAATAAATTCATACACATAATATGGGTACTTAATTTGGTCAATTCAATATTTCATGCCTAAATTTGTTACATTATTTCTAGTATTTATCAGTGCTCGAATTGGAAAAATAAAAGAAAGGGGACTCCAAGACTTTAAAAAAATTAGCGTCCTTTACAATGACTAAATACAACCTGACATAAACACAAATAGGTATTTGAATATTATTTTCGTAAAAAAACTCTTTTAGTTAAAAAAAGAAACCAAAACCTTTGAAAATTAATTATTTAACGTAAAAAAAAAACATTATAACCGTTGTATAGTGCGGAAATTTAGGGCTCAATTATTGCTGTTCAACGATACAACTTTCAAAATTAGTGCTCGATTTTCTGTTACCGAACACGGGTCCATACATTGATTTTAATACCTATTATTCTCAAAACTTAATTAGTTTTTGTATACTATCAAAAATAGGTAGGTCATTTATTTCGTTATCATAGTTATTTTCGGTCTTACTATGGCCATGTATAGGCGTATACTGCTTATTTAGTTCCTCTAGAATAAAGCTTTAATTTAATGTACTTAATTAATGCGAAGTATGCACTTTCCGTTTTTTGAATACGATTGACTATTTGGAATTTCGATGTTTTCAATGTGAAATCTCTTCGGAGGCCTGAAGTATTTAGGCAGAATTGAGTTCAACCGTAGGTGACAATAATACATCCGTTTGCTGCATATAACTCGTAGGTACAGGGCCAGCCTTAGGTGTTTCGCCGCCTTAGGAAAATCTACTTTACTCTGCCCCCCAAGGGCGTATTTTAGGGGGTGATACGGGCATTCGCCTTCCTTCATAACCATAAAATATGCATTAAAAATATATAAATCGTATACGGTGTATGATGATTTTATCACTTCAGATTTCGGCTCATTATAAAATTGCCGTTCCTAAACTAGTGCCGCCCTTTTTGCTATGGCGTTGGGCAGGCCCTGCGTAGGTATGTATGTGTAATGTTTATGCGTATGTATGTAGTGCCCTTGTGTAAGCAAATGCAAGGGACAATACGATAACCGGAACCATCGGTATCTACTAAGAATTTTGAAGTTATATTACTTATTACGTCTTACACGAACGGAGATTTGGAAGCAGCTGAAGAATGGTTGCGGACAGTCGCTAATACCACCATTATGCGATGTCCTGAGCATTTACCGATTTGAAAGAGCACGGGGTGGTGCATTGAATGGAGTCAGCCGATGTGCTCTGGTGAACGAGAACGTTTAGCTGTAACGTTTTTTATTCCGCTATAAATGACTAACTGAAAGAGCTGCTACCTGACATGTAAGATGGTCAATGCAAGCAATGAGGCCAGGACCGTAGCCAGGAATTTTTTTCGGGGGGAGTTTAGAAGACAAAAAGTAAATAAAGTCTCTCACAAACTTTAAGCAGTATAATTATTATATTCGTTGTATGAAAGTTAATGGTCATAAACAAAGCCGAAATTATAGTTTTGAAGGCCCCGGTGTAAACTAATTTTGGAGGCCCCTTACAAGGATGAGGGATGATTTTAGAAGTTTAACAACCCCCTACCATCCTCAAAAAGATTGGTATTGTATAATTACTCGGTAAATGAAGGACAATCAGTATACACAATAGGAGAATTAATGAAAAATTGCTAAAAATTATTTTTTGCTTATTGTTAACTTTTTGGAGGGTGTTAAAGAAAGAATAAAAAGGTCAATTTAACTTTGATATAAATAAGCTAAAAAATTAAGCTTTAAGAACAATTATTACTAGATTGTTAAATCTAATAATAAAAACAAACATAAATTAAATATTTTTTTCATAACATTTGTAATAAAAACAAAAACAAAAATATTTAATAAAGTATTGAAAACAAATACAGAAAAATAAATAGGTAAATAAATAAATAAAAAGAATATGCAAAAAAAAAATACTCATAAATTATAAATTTTGTGTACACACACACGCACGCACGCACACAAATATATAATACGGATTTTAATAGATGTTCATTCGATGAGTGTAATCCAACGATTTAAAACGGAGATATGAACATTTAGGTCTAAAATGGTACAAATAATACACCGTTCCCAATTCCTTTAATAAGGACAGAAAAAATAAAATATAGGTAATCGAATTTATCATTCGGTAAATAAGAACTGAAAATTTCTTTGTTTCATTCCAAACATATTTATCACTTCCAAAATGAAATTATCATTCATCCTTGTGCATGTCCACCCTTTTGTACGACGAACGCTCATCATACGCAAACCATTTAAACGATCTTCACCTGTAGCCTGTAGGTAGTCGAATGAAGCCACGTTTTTACTCTTCTTTGCAGGGGCGGGTTTTACTGCTAGCCAAGGGGGGACGTAGATTGCACGGAGAGAAACACGCAATACCTACAACCAATGATATTTTATAGCAATTAATTGGTAGGTACATACTACATAATATAATAATTCCTAAAAATAGTTATCGATTTTGTTCAATAAAATACTGAAAATGATTCGGCATTTCTATTGCCATACGTCTTGTGCCTATCATCGCCGGATATTAATGCAATTGAATATTAAATGAATGAAAAAATATAATATTATCTATGCCTGATAGTCAGACGGCCTGTGACACCGGTAGTGATTGCTGATTAAGTGACGCGTATGCCGGTGAGCGCCGGATGGTGGCTTTAACATGGCTGTCAAAACCACAAGCAGCTGCTCCCGACGACATTCCAACATTTAAGAAAAAAAAAACACTTATTAGACTTTTTTTCATTATTATCTAAACATTCTAAACGATAGGTAGCGATTCTGGTTTGGAATGTAGATCTTGACATAAATCTTATATTTAAACATAATGAGAAAGACACGTCTCGAGGGGGTGGGGGCGATTGCTCCCTTCGCCCTCCCCTTTAAACCCGCCTCTGCTTCTCTGCAGTATACAAGTGTACTAAAAGATCTTTCTATTGTGTACATTGTTGAAAGCAGTGATTTTCAGTACTTGAAAAATTGCAGGATAATACTCACAATAAGCCAATAAATCGACAAACGAAATTTCATCACATTGGGATTCAACCAAATTTTTATCAATCCAATACTGGCACCAAATAGCAAATTCCTCCAAAATAATATTTTCAATTTGGTAGTGTCCACAAATAAGTTTTATTTTTTCTTTACAATCGTGTATTTTTAAACTTATTTCGTACACTAAATAGTATAAATAATAGTGATATTTATTAAATTACTAATTCATATTATTTTTCCAGGGAGAAGGGGGTAAATGCCCCGTCTTCGCCCAATATATACAATCATACAAATTTAAAAAAAATTCTTTTTTCTTGCTTTACTGTTAGCAAAAACATCAAATATTTTGTTTGTGTCTAATTCCTTTGTTCAATACTTTAAACATTTACGTTTGTCAGGCGATTTTGTTGCATAGTTTCTTAAATAGTTTTAATAATATGTAATTTGGAAAATGAACGTTCCGCATTTGCCACAATCGCAGTGCCGTTATGATTTTGTGCCCGATACGTTCCGGAAGCAAATTGTATCGATATAATACAGTTGGTATTTTGACGTGTTTTTTCAATTTTTTTTTCCAATAAATTTCTTAAGCGTAATATTAAAAGTAACCCGAAAAATGTAGAAAAAAAAACGTGTGATATTTTCGAAATATTCGTTTTGGACACGGTCAATTTTTGAATTTTTTATTAATTCAAAATAATAACACAACTCCGTAAAAACTGTCCGAGTAACAGCATATTTGAGCCGATATCCACAGCGTTCATTGCTACGTTTCTTTTGTTCTTTTTGAAAACACACGCCGAAGAATAAGTGTTTTCGTGAATAAAAACAAAGTCTAAATCTCATTTAAAATTCAAGGTAAAATCAATATATATATATTTTTTAATTTTCGGATTCAATATAATATTATATAGGAAAACCTGCAAACATAAGTTCGTATTGTGTATTATAATATAAACTGTTGCTTTTTTACGCACAGGTCGTTAACCCCTTAGTGCTCAACAGAAACAAGAAAACTGTAGTGTGTGGAAGGTATAAAACCGGTTTTGAATATATGTAATTATTGTTGTACAGCTGTTAGACCAGCACGTAAAACCGTATTATAAGCATTAATACAGACGAATTTTTGGAAATTAAGTGAGGGAAACCCTATTTGAAAAAACAAAAAGGTATCTACGCATCAAATTTGAAGGTAAAACATTGGTAAATGTATTTCAGTAGATTTTGTGTAACATCACCCGTTATTGAAGATACACGTTTTACCACAAAATGAATACACATCCGTATTATAGTCACTCGCAAATATACAATTATGAACAATAATGTACAACATGATTAAATCACGTGTTAAGGAACTTTATTATAATTTTTGCACATAACTCGTGTTTCATATTATTTACGTATATAAAAGTACGAATTAATAATAATTAATTCTAAATAAAATATTCATTATAGCTATACATTTTTGTTTGAATGAATTATAGCATGGATTAAATATTAATCTATGGACTATAGGACACTATAACCAAAAGCAATCAATATGATATATAATTGATTTTCAATACAATCTAACGGAAACAAATCTCGTAATGTTTCATTTTCAATTAATAATTTGTAAAAAAAAAAAAAAAGATTACTAATACGAATGATCATTGTAGTGGGATTCGGATAGGGAACAAATGTACGTATATTAAACTGACGACCTTTTCATTATAATGTACCTACCTACTAATTTTCTATTTACATTCAAGTAAAAACTCTTTATAGTTGACAATTATGTTTAATTGAAAAAAAAGTATCATATTATAATCATTCGAATTTTTAAATAAATATACAGTAGAACTTCGATAACTTAAAAATGGAAGAGCTGAATGAAAGAGCAGTTATTAAGTTGTTCAAATGTTGTGTGTATAAAATAAAATAATTTAAAAGGATTTTATTTTCTCATTAATTTATCGAAGTTCTGGAGTATTTATATAATAATACCTATTTACTAGCCTGGAAAAATAACATATTACAAATATATTTTAAAACTTACATTAACAAATATTAACAATTCAAGGAAATAAATATATATTTAATAAAACTTTCATTATTTTAATAACATAATAAATAAAAAATAAATAATTAAATTAATAATGGAATTTATTAAATAAATAAATAATTATGTTTGAAGCTGTTATACAATGAAACAATTGAATCGATTTTGAACAAAATGATATTAAAATTCCAATAATAATAAATGTGAATTCCTTTTTTCTTTTTAATGATGATTAAAATATAAATTAATATAATTATATATATGTATATATACATTTACAATATATACATATATGTATATTTATATCGAAAATATTGTGCTATAAAGAAACAAACAGAAAACTAGCTACAGTAAATAATAATAATAATAATTTGGTGTAATTATTCCAAATGGCGAGTTTGGAGCGAAAATCAAATATTTTATATTCATATCCAATGACGTACAGTAACATGTTACCACGTGTAAGCTATTTATTTATGTACAAAAAAATTAATTCATGTAACATGAAAAAAAAAATGTGTAAAATCATACAATAGTCTGTTTCACAATGACACTTTGGTCTGAGGTCTTCCTTTCAAATTTAAACGGGTAAGGACAGTCGTTTTCCTTTTAGTACTGCGAAACAGAAATAATATAATTAATTTAAAATAGCGTTGCTTTAACAGGTATAACATACGAATATTTATTAAAACCGTGTAGATTACCTTTGGTTATATAGAGGTAAAAGAAATCACAATACAAAATAGTTTGTACAATTCCAGCAATAATTACAATCATGTCGAGAAAATCTTCTGTATAATAACGATAAATCCAATTCAATATATAAAGTGCTCTGTATGAGCCCAGAGCAAACAAATAGTGAGAAGTAATAGTCTCGGCTTCTCCTGTTCTCGACACCATAAACAATTGTGGCATGATCGCTACCGCTTCCAAATAAATACTGTACGTCCACAAAATCTAGATTTTAAAACATTATTAAGAAATTTTATGCATCGATAACAATTTTATATATATATATATATATATATAGAGTCTCACCTCCAATACAGTGTAGACATGTACAATAATAAACGACAACACCAATGCTGGTACAATTAAGTATAGAATTCTAAGAAAAAAAAAAAATTATTTTAATAAGCGCAGATAATACATTTATTTAATCGAAATAAATACCTGAAGCTATCGTGGTTATGGTCGTATGTTGGTTTAAATTTGTAGAACATTAAATATAATGTTCCGTATGACGCTAACAGGAACACTATTTTCATAATACTGTTGTATACAGATACGAAACTTGTGAATAAATCTAGATATCTTGTTGTGTAAACAATTGCGAAAAGTATTTGAGACTTTCCTGAAATACCTGTAAAAATAAAATATTTCCAAGTTATTCGTATTTAAGTAGATGTCAGATGTTTTTAAACAAATACATTCTTGAATAATTTTTAACGTTTCTGTTAGAAAAAGATGCTGTATTTATTTTAATTAATAATAATAATAATAAAAAAAAAAGAACCATTAAATTTCATAAAAATATACAATAATTTCAATATTCGTAAAAATTCATTAGAACTTCTAATACTTTTAAATGATTTAAATAAACATATGTATTTTTGAATAAGTACACAAAATCGAGTGGACCTGATGGTTTATGGATAAGTCATGTGTTTTACAGATGAACTATATTTATACAATATACTATTGTATAAGAGTAGTTGATAATGTATAACACGGCATCGATGACAAACAGTCAGTTAAATATCTGCAAAAAAGCTTAGTAGTAATAAATACTTAAACACACGAACAATAAGCAGTGAAAATCATCGCCTACCCGTAAATCGTATCACTGGGACGAATAAAAAGACTGGAAGACGCAGAAAAGAAAATCGAGTGAACGTCAACAGTTATGCATTTCATACGGTTTTTTTTTTTTTTTTGGGGGGGTATGTAAACGCGTATGTAGACGTAGTAGTATTTTGTATTAAGATTATCGAAGACGATACGCGAAACTCGTTCGCATCATCCCTCGGATCTTACGGACGACCGCGCTTACAAGCGTGTCGTCTTTAATGTGGGCGAATGACAGAGACGATCACGGGCAAAGACTTCGATCCCGCTCGTCGACGATGCCGCGTACGCCGAACGAGTAGACGTTTTTGTTACATTGTTCTCGCAACGAACAATAATAACAACACACGGACGGACGGACGTGGACACGGATAATTACCGGCGCAAGATCGGGTCTTCCAAATTTTGAACAGCAGCAACAAGACGGCCAGCAGATGCGACAGGTCGCCGCACAGTCTGAATACGTTCATGTCGTTATTTCCGGTGTGCGCTGACGGACGGACGAGCGAATACCTTACTTTTCGGTGTGCCGCGCGTATACGTTTTTACACTCTATCCGCGCGTGTGCATGCGGTTCGCGTAGTACCGTTCTCGGCGACGGGTCAAGACGACGTCATGTAGTACGCGAAGGGACCGGGGACGTCTCCACGGCGGCGGAAATGTACGACGAGCGAGGATGGAAACCGTTACGAGAGATAAAATCGCACACTGGTTTTGCAGTACCTAACAACGTTCGTTGACCGAGGGAGGAAAAAAATAAAAAAATAAAAAAAACACGAATTCTTGCGGTTTACGCGGCGGACGACGAGACACGACACGAGCTGCCGATGATAACGCGGCAGCGGCGGCGGAATGACGTGGCCGGCGATTTTTTTCTCGATTTTTTATTCCACCGTAGTCGAATGTGGCTATCACCAACGGGACCGTCCGCAGTCGCGCGTCCGCGGTGCGGCGCGCGCCGGCGAGAACGCGGCCAGCTGCGACACGACACGCCACAACGCCGTCGCGACCGATGCGCCGTAATTTCGTTCGGTCCGTGTGCGGTCACACTGTGTCTCGTTCGAGCCGCGTTATCACGGATTAAACGAATATTATTGAGGAACGGACCGCAGAATTCTGTGGAACCGATTTTTTCTTCTTAATAAACGTCGACTGCGCTATTCTGTGGTTTCACTCAATCCAAACGCGTTCACTTATTTTTCGGTTTTTTTTTATTATTTAAAGAATCCCGCTAAAACCGTAAAACTATGGTAAAAAAAAAAAAAATAAATAAAAACTTCTTTTCTACTATATTTCTATTTATTATTATTTTTAATTTTTTTTTTCTATCATAACCAGTTAATATAAAAAAAAAAAAAAATGTATAACCGGCAGCGCTTGCATGTGTATACGAGAAATTTGGAACTAAAACGTTTATAGTAGTTATCTGGAAGTAACCGGGTGGGAGTCGTCGGTCTTTATCTCGGAAGACCGTGAATTGTAAAGCGTGTAAACGACATTACAGGTCTGTGATATTTTTAGTATATTTACAATATACTTGAATGTGATTTTTAGTAAAAAAAAAAAAACTAAACAAAATACGATGTGCAGTCCACAGTCTATGAGTACGGCACACAATCGAGATTCGAGATAATATTGATCAGTGAACAACGGTCCGAATGATCACGGTATCTCGTTAAATCTTAACTGTTAATCAGTGAGATTTAATACGACTGTGACGTTTTAACGGTGTTCGGAATTCTTTCGGCTTGTCGTACATTTATGCCGTGTATCCGTCAAATGTAACGCGATTTTATAGAGTACTTTCAGTTGTATTTGTCGGCCGAACGATGAAAATCGATTCGGACTTTCTGCCTGAAAAACAGTGCATCGTCATCGATATTGGAACCAAATACACAAAGTGAGTGAATCGATTTGTTTATATTTTTTTCGTATTTGTATACGTTTTAAATACTTGTATGTGTTTATAAATTAATGTCTTGTGAATGTTCTTATTTTTTCAGATTTGGATTCGCTACTGAACATTCCCCTAGATGTATTATACGTACTTGTTGTGCAATAGATGGTGCACTTATACCTGACATTTACAAATGTAAAGATACACAAAAACTTACATTAGCATTGTCAAATTTCATTCATTTACTATTTTACAAGTAACGTGTATAATATTCCAGAGATTCACTCGTGTGTATTACACATGAAATATAATGTGTATGTATTAAACATTTT